>JAVGWX010000023.1:31503612-31978612 GCA_036924085.1 Ariolimax columbianus
GCTAGCGTCAGGGCCAGCGAACCAGAGCTGCCAAGACCCTTCTACACCTCCACGCGGTGATCCTGGATAACAGACTGCAGCAGAGAAGTGGCTAAGGAGAAGGGATCGAAGAGGGAATGCTAACCCGGTACTAAAAAAATGCTTGCTGAAGTCGGATGTGTTGAACCGAAAGGTGCAAATATTGCAGTCAAACTGTAAACTACGACACAGCCATTCCGTTCTCTGGACTACATTCTGCTACTTTAGCACTTTCAGGGTTTGGTAGTGGGAGATTGAGAACGAGAGAAGCTAAGCCATGCCATACCTTTTTCTTCTATCAGTTGATGCTATGCTTCTAGTCCGGTAAGGTTCACAGACACTGTGTGTTTCAGGTCTTCGCCGGTCCTCCATAGCCTGTCGATCATTGCTGCTGTTTGGACTGTATAAGAAGGGCAGTCCTGCAAAATATGTTCTGGTGTTTGCTTTGGTGCTCCACGATCGCACGCGTCTCTGAGACCCATTCTGTGGATGTGGGCCTTAAGTCTACAATGTCCCGTTCTGAGTCTGGCGATCTTTGTCTGCCTATCTCAACCAAGTTTGTCTATGCTGCCATTTTTTGGCTTGTATTCTTTGCGCTGGTCTAGGTCGTACCCCTATAGGAAGTAATTCTACTTTTGTAATGTTTGCTTAAGTTGGATGCGCTGTGCGTTAGGCACAAAACACAGTACAACGCACAACGCCTCAGAAAGAAAAACAATCTGCTACTAGAGAAAATGTGTTATTTTTGAAAAACTCAGATATGAGGTCTTAAAAAAAACCAAACAGAGAGCCGAGAGCATGCCCTTTGTTCATCAATATTGTCGTCGCGATCCACGTGTCCCGTATACACAGTGTTGCTTCCTCTTTGTTAATTATCCAATAACTGGCGAATCAGTCCTTTGCGCAATACACGAGACGCCATAGTTCATGGTGACAAGCTTCATCCAATCAATTTCCTTCACTTCTTCTTCTTCTTCTTCTTCTTCTTCTTCTTCTTCTGTGTTCATCGTGAAAAGAACGTTGTTACGTTGTGTCGTAATTTACAGTGAGACTGTGATGTCTGCGACTTTCGGCCAGACACATCCGATTTTAGCCATTTTTAAAAGGAATATCGGGTTTGTCTTCTCACTACGATCCCAATTTTCTAAGCCAGACTACACTGGTGTACAGATTACACTGATGTACATACTACACTGGTGTACAGACTACACTGGTGTACATACTACACTGATGTACAGACTACACTGGTGTACAGGCTATACTAATGCAGTCTGTTTTCAGGGCCACGGCTTGGAGGCGGAATAAGGTCTTGATCAGCTATGGTTTACTGGCCCTGATGTAGTCATCGAAGCTAGGGTTCGCTGGCTGCTGTCAGCTGTGGTTTACTGGTCCTGATGTAGTCAGCCAAGCTATTAGTTACTGGCTGCTGTCAGCTGTGACTTGCTGGCCGTGATGTAGTCAGCCAAGCTATTAGTTCCTGGCTGCTGTCAGATATGGTTCGCTGGCCCTGATGTAGTCAGCCAAGCTATTAGTTTCTGGCTGCTGTCAGCTGTGACTTGCTGGCCCTGATGTAGTCAGCCAAGCTATTAGTTTCTGACTGCTGTCAGCTGTGACTTGCTGGCCCTGATGTAGTCAGCCAAGCTATTAGTTTCTGGCTGCTGTCAGCTGTGACTTGCTGGCCCTGATGTAGTCAGCCAAGCTATTAGTTCCTGGCTGCTGTCAGCTGTGACTTGCTGGCCCTGATGTAGTCAGCCAAGCTAGGGTTCGCTGGCTGCTGTCAGTAGTGCTTCGCTAGCCCTGATGTAGTCATCCAAGCTATGAATCGCTGGTTGCTTTCAGCTATGGTTCGCTGACCCTAATGCAGTCAGACAAGCTATAACTCTCTATGACCATTTCAAGCGCGCGGAGAAGAGGTTCGGTGAGATGGGATCTTCCTGCAAACCCCTTTTTGTATTGAGAACACAACTGAGCATTGAAATAGATGGATGGTAGTTGTGCAATTTATGAAGAAGTTGGCAAAAACTTAGATGTAGCCAGAATTGGTATATTGTTCCATTAGCGAATACCAGACAAATTATTATTCTTTAGAACTGACTGCATTTTTTTATATTCTTCTTCTTCTTCTTCTTCTTCGTACGCAGTCAGACAGTAACCATTATTTTTTCGAAAAAAGCGGCGGTTATCCTGAGGCTGTTGCCGCTACCATAGAGCTTGTCTTGCAGTTCCGCTGGTGATGGCCACATCTGCTCTCTCTGATCCTCGTATGTCGGGCAGTTCTGCAGCAGATGTTCAGCGATCATTTTCCCGGTACCGCACGGGCATTCGTCGGTACCACCTATCTTCAATTTGTTGAATAGGTGGTACCTCAGTCTATTGTGGCCAGTGCGAAGTCTGAAGACAACGACCTGCTCTCTTCGGTTCAACTGGTAATAGGCATCGTTTTTGGTGTAACCAGTATGTTCGGTTTCCCATTTGGTCATGTATCTGGCTTTGATAAGCCGTTTTGACTCTTCGTACGTCATACTGGTATCTGTTTGTGGTAGTTTTTATATTCGATGAAAGGAAGATCAAGGAGGTCTGGTTTTGTCGAGTCGCTTGGATAAGTGGATAACAGGTTGAGATGTGGTCCAATGTGATGTAGGAACCCCGAAAGTCAGTTTGTTCAATTGGTTGCACACTATCTAGGATGGGACGAACTCCCGTAAAAATGCAATGCATTTCGTGAACAGTTTGTAAATCCTCTTCTTCTTCTTCTTCTTCTTCTTCTTCTTCTTCTTCTTCTTCTTCTTCTTTTTCTTCTTCTTCTTCTTCTTTTTCTTCTTCTTCTTATTTGCTCGTTCTCAATCTCTCACTACCAAGGCCCAAAATGGCTTTGTAAGTAGCAGGATGTAGTCCAGAGAACAGAATGCGTCCTGGCGTAGTTTACAGCTTGACTGCACCTTTTGGTCCGACACATCCGACTTCTGCAGGCATTTTTGAGTATCGGGTTAGCCTTCCTTCTTGGAATCCATCTACTTAGCCAGTCTGCTCTGTTGCAGCCTGTTATCCAGGATCACCGCGTGGAGTTGTAGAAGAGTCTTGGCAGCTCTAGTTCGCTGGCCCTAGCGCTAGCAGTCAGCTGTGAGTCGTCAACCGCTGCAGCTCATGTTTGGAAATTACTGAGAGAAGAGTAATTGAGTAATAATTTGCAAGGTCTTCTTTGTCTTCCTTTGATGTGTAAGAATATCGTCTTAGAAATGTGCCAAGCTGCGGATATTTTCAATGTGACGATATCTACTCGTAGTATAACGGTGAGCTAAAGCTAGATAGAGTGGAGATCTACCAGCGTGGAGTGATGCTATCCTCTTCGGGTGATTTTCGAGGAGGAGTATTCTCAATGGTGTGGCGAATTTGTGAGAGTATGAAATCTGGAAGAGGGGAGAGTGAGAATGGGGTGTGGATTAGAGGAAAGGGAATATTTGAACAGTTTGGGATATTTTCTTGAAATACTCCATGCCCAGCCTCGACGTGGGACGGACTCCATGCCCAGCCTCGGTGTGGTGTGTGCTCCATGCCCAGCCTCGGTGTGGGACGGACTGCATGCCCAGCCTCGGCGTGGGACGGACTCCATGCCCAGCCTCGATGTGGGACGGACTCCTTGCCCAGCCTCGATGTGGGACGGGCTCCATACCCAGCCCCGATGTGGCGTGTGCTCCACGCCCAGCCTCGACGTGGAACGGACTTCATGACCAGCCTCGATGTGGAACGGACTCCACGTCCAGCCTCGATGTGGGACGGACGCCACGCCCAGCCTCGATGTAGCGTGTGCTCCACGCCCAGCCTCGACATGGGACGGACTCCATGCCCAGCCTCGATGTTGGACGGACTCCAAGACCAACCTTGATGACGAAAGGGAGCCATCTGACGCTGTTAGAAAAGTAAATGACTTAATAGTGTTCGCTGAGACCAAACACGCATATAATGCTGCCATCGAGAATTTGCAGCGACTGCAACCTTGGATGAAGTGTTACAGACTGCAGTGAACTATGCCCGATCTAATTATGAAATAAGTTGACTAATTCCATTCATCCTTGTCTTTCTATAAACAACAGTAGGTCCGGTAGCTATTTACAGCTGGGTCGACTAGAACGTGTCGATAACGGTTATCAAACCTAGTACCGTTTCCGTGAGAAATGAGCGCTCTACCAAACCAATCTCCAAATAAGATTCTCAATATTTAAACAATATGAACTCAAAATAACACGCATTGGAAGCACGCACCAAAGATTATGTCTACAAAAAAGAACACAACACTGCATACACATATTAACAAGAAGCATGCACACACACGCACACATATACACATACAAACACATATGCATATATATACAATCCCAACGTCCCGGGTTCGATTCCCACTAGTGTCCAGTTTGGCAGACACTGAGTTTTTTCTCGGGCGAATGCTCCTCCACGTAAGGAAAGTAATGTCAACCTACCGTACCGCACACTTGTCAAGAAACTTATAACAGCCAAATAGGTGGCGGTTGTAAAAAGCTACGTTCTGTAAAAGGACATGTGACTTATTTACTTTATTTATATATATATGGTGATAGGAGACTAACGCCTGGTAAGGCAACAAATACTGACCAAGACCACCCCGCCCCACCTCACTTTCATGCAGTTCGCCCTGGTAACATGCAATTACAAGGCAGTTTGACTAACGAGGTGTGGGGTCGACGTGATCCCCGTAGCAGTGAGCGACACGTAGATAAAGCCACGCATAGTACTTCTCCTTCGTCTTCTTCGTTCGTTCTCAATCTCCCACTACCAAACCCTGAAAGGGTAAGTAGCAGAATGTAGTCCAGAGAACGGAATGCGTTGTGTTGTAGTTTACAGCTTGGCTGTGATATTTGCACCTTTTAGTCCAACACATCCGACTTCAGCAAGCATTTTTTGAGTACCGATCCCTTCTCCTTAGCCAGCCTGCCCTGCTGCAGCCTGTTATCCAGGATCACCGCGTGGAGGTGTAAAAGGGTCTTGGCAGCTATGGTTTGCTGGCCCTGACGCTAGCAGTCAGCTATGGGTCGTTGATCACTGCAGCTCATGCGCTGCTCAGCAACTTGATCCCCACGCATAGTACAACAACCTTTATTAGCACGCTCGGGATGTGTGGAAAACTACTGCAAACCACCACTTAGCGCCATTTTCAGGACAGGGCGCACAAAAGATTAAACTTACTCATTGTACGCATTCATCAACTATATAAATAAACAACGAGAAGATGACAAAAAATGAAAACGCTCTGCAATTTTCCCACACACTTAACTCCAAAAACAACAGTAATTCTGAAAGTTCACAGCGCTCGCTTTAGGAGAGAGGGCAGGGGAAAAGAAGACCCTGAAACTATTGACAATTCCAAACAGGACGGATCAAGTTACACAGACAAACACGCAAGTGCATTTACTTAAGCGACACACTGTGCTGTGGGTAAATCAGTTGGAAAACTGGAGAAGTGCCGAAAACAGGGATTTTCAACTTCTTTTAACTCAAGCACACTTTTCGATGCGCCTAATGACGTCACTTCTGGTGTAAACAGCACATACCAACCGTTAAGTTTGCAAAATTGTATTAACTTCCCACTCATGGTCTCGTCATCAGACCGTTGAAAACATGGCGGGTGAAATACACCGGAATCCACTGTAGGATTAAATCTTTTTTTTTGAGACAGCAATCCGATGTTGTATTTTATTTCATGTGAGAGTCTATCTTGTTTGGGGCTTGATATGACATGAAGTACACGCCTGCTGTTATAATTACCGTTTTCCTTGTAGTTATGTTTTGGCTGATGAGAATCTGAGATGCTGCATGAACAGCTCTTGCTTTAGCTCTAAAATTGGTTCACGTCTCTCCTGCTGGTATGGAATGATTTTCTATGTCGCCATTAGATTGTGCGATGTAGATTACACTGCCTCCCCTTTTACTGCTCACCGAGGCAGATCCACCTGTGTACACGTGTGTCCAAGAGATGCTAGGATATTGTCTCTTGATCTCCTGTAGAACGTGGGACGCTCCATCAAAGTGTACCTCTTCGTTGTCTTTGCTAGATCCTTTGGTGTTGTCTTATTTATCAAATATGTGCCCGCCTTGAATGATTTTAACGTCTCCATCTGAGGTTTGTTTTGAGATGGAGAAAAACATACACAGCTGTCTGGACTTAAGTTGGGACATCTTGTACTCGTTCGTCACGTTTTTTGTATTACATAAACACGTGATTACGTGACCCAGCTCAGTTCTGATGGGGGATGCACTTACGAATAAAGAACAGAATAGGCTAGGCAAAATCCGTCTTCCAGAGTATGAGGAGAATCTTGTGCAACAAATGCCTGTCACTGGATTTAAGTAAGCGAGTTCTTGGATGCTGCGTGGAACCAATACTGACATATGACAGCGAATTGTGGACATTCAGCGGGTACGTATAGGAATCATTTGACACAGGTTTAGCAGAAGAATTTTTAGAATCCTTGGAGTGAAAATAAAGCTAAAAACAAAGACAGCTTATAGCAAACATCAGGAACAGGCAGTCTTCCTTTTACGGGGCATGTCATGTGATTAGGCCGGTTGGAACACACGATGGCAACGGGCAAAATCTCTGAGAAACTATTGGACAACTTAAAGGCATGCCATGAGAGGCGACCAATGGCAGAACTGATAAACGACACGGGTAATAAAAGGAAGTGAGCATCTATGATTGTCAACGCCAGCCGGCAAGGCACTTGGTGATGATGATGAGAAGACGTGAACCAGTTCTCTTGATAAAGATTGCTGTAGTAGAGTGTTCTTCAAGGCATCCAAACAGCTTTCTGTGGGGATTCACCTCCGTGGGGCCAGTGCTCAGTAAGCAATTGACTAAACATAAAACAGTCTTGTAGGATATGTTCCGATGTCTATGCTGCTTATCAGTACATACACATGGGAGATGAAGCAATTTTTGCTTGTCTAGGTGGACCATTCAATCTATTAAATCCCGTTCTCATGTGGGACAGGTTCACGTGATCTTCTCTATCAAGGCAGTGATAGTTGTCTCTTGTTTGGTCGACTTTTCTTATGTCTTGGATAAAGTGTCTTCTTTTCTTGGTAGCTGCTCGTTTGTTTTTTGTTTTGGTTTTGGTTCCCGTTTTGCTTCCTTCTTTGCTAACCCGTCTGCTGTCTCTTTTCCTGGCATGCCCCAGCGTGATATTATCCACTGCAGCACTACCCTCCTTTTGGCTTTTAGTTCGCAAAAAAGTTTAAATGGGCTCTGGCAGTATATCATTCCAGAGGGCTTGCAAAACTGACGTAGCTTTTGTAAGGATTATCATTCCAGAGGGCTTGCAAAACTGACGTAGCTTCTGTAAGGATTATCATTCCAGAGGGCTTGCAAAACTGACGTAGCTTCTGTAAGGATTATCATTCCAGAGGGCTTGCAAAACTGACGTAGCTTCTGTAAGGATTATCATTCCAGAGGGCTTGCAAAACTGACGTAGCTTCTGTAAGGATTATCATTCCAGAGGGCTTGCAAAACTGACGTAGCTTCTGTAAGGATTATCATTCCAGAGGGCATGCAAAACTGACGTAGCTTCTGTAAGGATTATCATTCCAGAGGGCTTGCAAAACTGACGTAGCTTCTGTAAGGATTATCATTCCAGAGGGCTTGCAAAACTGACGTAGCTTCTGTAAGGATTATCATTCCAGAGGGCTTGCAAAACTGACGTAGCTTCTGTAAGGATTATCATTCCAGAGGGCTTGCAAAACTGACGTAGCTTCTGTAAGGATTATCATTCCAGAGGGCTTGCAAAACTGACGTAGCTTCTGTAAGGATTACAACCTCCTGACATTGGCTCATAGTGGTTTTTATCATATGTGCAGCATTACTGAGTGCATGTACTTCAGTCTAGTGTGGAAGTAAGTAGAGAAACAACTATTATCGCAGTTTTTCCGTTAGTTGGTTAGTTAGTTAGTTGGTTGGTTGGTTGGTTAGTTAGTTGGTTGGTTAGTAAGTTCGTTGATTGGTTAGTTAGTTAGTTAGTTGGTTAGTTAGTTAGTTGGTTGGTTAGTTGGTTGTTGGTTGGTTAGTTAGTTGGTTAGTTAGTTAGTTAGTTAGTAGTTGGTTGGTTGGTTGGTTGGTTGGTTAGTTAGTTGGTTAGTTGATTGGTTGGTTGTTGGTTAGTTGGTTGGTTAGTTGGTTAGTTGATTGGTTAGTTAGTTAGTTTGTTAGTTGGTTGTTGGTTAGTTGGTTGGTTAGTTAGTTAGTTGATTGGTTAGTTAGTTATCGGTCCATGAGTACCCCTTAAGACTCTGTGGGCATCCTTAGACGCCTCTGATGTCGTCAAGCCGTTTAGCTGGAACATCTTCTATAATTACGTTCTCTTCGGTCGTCCTCTTGCTCGAAAGCCGGACCGAAGGGCATATTAAGCTAGCAGGGGAAGTTGATTAGGCCGAACCGTTGGGCACAGTAAGCTCGCAGGGGAAGTTGATTAGGCCGAACCGTAGGGCACAGTAAGCTCGCAGGGGAAGTTGATTAGGCCGAACCGTAGGGCACAGTAAGCTCGCAGGGGAAGTTGATTAGGCCGAGCCGTAGGGCACAGTAAGCTCGCAGGGGAAGTTGATTAGGCCGAGCCGTAGGGCACAGTAAGCTCGCAGGGGAAGTTGATTAGGCCGAACCGTAGGGCACAAAAAGCTCGCAGGGTAGGTTGATTAGGCCGAACCGTAGGGCACAGTAAGCTCGCAAGGGAAGTTGATTAGGCCGAACCGTAGGGCACAGTAAGTTCGCAGGGGAAGTTGATTAGGCCGAACCGTAGGGCACACAAAGCTCGCAGGGGAAGTTGATTAGGCCGAACCGTAGGGTACAGTAAGCTCGCAAGGGAAGTTGATTAGGCCGAACTGTAGGGCACAGTAAGTTCGCAGGGGAAGTTGATTAGGCCGAACCGTAGGGCACAGTAAATTCGCAGGGGAAGTTGATTAGGCCGAACCGTAGGGCACAGTAAGTTCGCAGGGGAAGTTGATTAGGCCGAACCGTAGGGCACAGTAAGTTCGCAGGGGAAGTTGATTAGGCCGAACCGTAGGGCACAGTAAGTTCGGAGGGGAAGTGATTAGGAAACATTCTCATGAGATGACTGAACCAGCACACCTTCTGTCTGGACATGTATTCCACACATGGGATGGCACCGGTCCTTTTGCAAATATCCTCATTCCTTAATCTGTCTCTCTTGGAAAAACTGATTGTCATGTGCAGACTTCTCATTTCGCAGGGGGAGATTTTACTCTCTCGCCTTGGACATGGCCCTCGTTTGGCTCTGGTAGCGCAGGGCTGGTAGGAGGATTATGAGGATCAGTTACTACTTTGTTGCCAGATTAATGTGAGAATCTTTGAGCAGTAGCGTCAGTTGATAAGTCACTCCTGCGGTTTTCTGGCATCTAGTCTCAATCTCTCTGTCACACCTGCAGACTCCTTAAAAAATGCTGTACATGAACCTGCCCTAGTTGGGATCAAAATGATGAGCAGCGCATGAGCTGCAGCGGTCAGCGACCCATAGCTGACTGCTAGCGTCAGGGCCAGCGAACCAGAGCTGCCAAGACTCTTCTACACCTCCACGCGGTGATCCTGAATAACAGGCTGCAGCAGGGCAGACTGGCTAAGTAGAACGGATCGAAGAGGGAAGGCAATTTGTTGCTCAAAAATGCAAATTGCAGTTGGATGTGTTGGACCGAAATGTGCAAATATCGCTTTCAAGCTGGAAACTACGACACAAAGCATTCCGTTCTCCGGACTACATTCTACACCTTGCAAAGCCATTTCAGGACTTGGTAGCGGGATATTGAGAACGAAGAAGAAGAAGAACATGTTCTCATTAGCCTGCTGAAGAGTCACGTTATCAATGACCAAGTTAAGCGACCCCTATGTACTGGCCTCCTCCAGATATGCCGCCTTAACCGTGCTGATACGCATGCCCTACTTTTGGCAGGGTGCGTTTTTCAACTCAAATTTCAGCACAGAGCTACCGCTACAGCTGGCCATCTTGCGAGAAGCACGACCTGATACGTTTATGTGCTGTTGAAGTGACCCCTCTGGAAGTCGCGAAAATATGTCGCCGTAACATTTGGGAAATTAAACATATGGAAGCATACAGTTGAAAACGACATGTTTTCATGTACACAGGATTTGATTACTCGCCCCAACAACTAACATGGAATTCTGTGACAAGGATTATGTCGGCAGTCCTCATCGACAACAATGGACAGCTATCACTCACTAATATGATTAAGCACAACCTACTTGAACATTTGGTGTACTTTGAAAACAATTTTCTCATATTTTCCACCGGAGTTAGGCAATAATTAGTTAGATTAGATTTTTAATCTTTTTATTAGGGAAATATAAAATGTGCTGAAAGTTCAGGAAGAATTGACTTCACTTTCATGTGATTCTATGGGAGCCGCGTAGCGCAGTGGTTAGCGAACTGGCTTCGCATCTCAGTTCATTCCCCAGTTGACGTGGAAATGTTTTTTTCAGACCGCAACGGCTCTCGGGTCGACCCAGCCTTAAATGGATACCGCTCAAGTCTGAGAAGTAAAAGCGGCGAGGGAGAGGAGATGGCTACCGCCCTCATATAGCCGAGTCTTTGAAATGTGAGATCGCTAACACCTCACATCCCTACGGCAGTAATGGTATGGGTTACTTAATTTTTTTTTTTACATGTGATTCAAATCTCAAACTTGAATTTTCAAGAAAAAAACTAGAATAATGTTTGGCTTGGTGTTGAAGCAGAATTTTAAATATTGTCGGAAACAGGGATAGCAGCTCTTCTGTAATGTATAACCACTTATTTTGGTCAAAACGACATTTTCAACACCGACGGCACTTAAAACAAAATCTGGGATCAAGATGGTGAGCAGCGCATGAGCTGTAGCGGTCAGCGACCCATAGCTGACTGCTAGCGTCAGGGCCAGCGAACCAGAACTGCCAAGACCTTGCTACGGGAATAATTAAACAAGCATGTTCATATCTACTGCCAGGTAGCTGAAGGCAATTAGTAGTAAGTTGTTTTTTTCCTGGATACTACGCACTGCGGTTTACTAGGGATTGGGGGTGGGGAATAGAGACGCTAGTCCGGCCAGGCACTACATACTGATCAGTACGTTGCGTCAGGGTCAGGCATAATATACTGACCAAGACCACTATCTCTTTTTCATGCAGCTTTCCCTGGAAACAAGGCTGTTTTCAAGGCAGTTTTGCTGACGAGGTGCGGATCGATGTGATCGATGTAGAAATGATAAAGCCAGACATAGCACAACCACTCGGAAGACCCCGGTTCACCTTCCTCATTACACTCGGGGTGTGAGAACAGCTGGTACAATTCGGCACGTAACGTCCTTTTCAGTGCGCACAAAAGAGTAAATAGATCTAGGGTGGGCATTCAACAACAACAACATGAGGACGGAATGGAGAGACCAGCACAAAGAATACAAACTAGAACATGACAGAATAGACAAACTTAACAGAGATGGACAGACAAAGATTTTCAGACTTAAAACGGGACATTGTAGACTCAAGGCCCATGTCCACAGAATGAGTCTCAGAGACACCCCCACGTGAGATTTGCAGAGCCTCCAAGCAAATACCAGAACATATTCTGCAGGAATGTTCCACTGAAACATACCAAAGAGCGCATGAGCTACAGCGGTCAGCGACCCATAGCTGACTGCTAGCGTCAGGGCCAGCGAACCAGAGCTGCCAAGCAAACACCAGAACATATTCTGCCGGAATGTTCCACTGAAACATACCAAAGAGCGCATGAGCTGCAGCGGTGTGCGACCCATAGCTGACTGCTAGCATCAGGGCCAGCGAACCAGAGCTGAGCAGCGCATGAGCTGCAGTGGTCTGCGACCCATAGCTGATTGCTAGCGTCAGGGCCAGCGAACCAGAGCTGAGCAGCGCACGAGCTGCAGTGGTCAGCGACCCATAGCTGACTGCTAGCGTCAGGGCCAGCGAACCAGAGCTCCCAAGCAAACACCAGAACATATTCTGCCGGAATGTTCCACTGAAACATACCAAAGAGCGCACGAGCTGCAGCGGTCAGCGACCCATAGCTGACTGCTAGCGTCAGGGCCAGCGAACCAAAGCTGAGCAGCGCATGAGCTGCAGTGGTCAGCGACCCATAGCTGATTGCTAGCGTCAGGGCCAGCGAACCAGAGCTGAGCAGCGCATGAGCTGCAGTGGTCAGCGACCCATAGCTGACTGCTAGCGTCAGGGTCAGCGAACGAGAGCAAACACCAGAACATATTCTGCAGGAATGTTCCACTGAAACATACCAAAGATATGCCGTCTGACACGGGATAGCGACCATTTTCGAAAAACTGTGGAGGACCGACGAAGACCCGAAACACATAATTTTCTTCATGAACTTCGCGGATTTTGGGCTTGGCTTCGCTCGTTCTCAATCTCCCGCTACCAAACCATGAAAGAGCTTAAGTAGCAGAATGTAGTCCAGAGAAGGGAATGCGTTGTGTCGTAGTTTACAGCTTGACTGCGATATTTGCACCTTTCGGTCCAACACATCCGACTTCAGCAAGCATTTTTTGAGTACCGTGTTAGAATTCCCTCTTCGATTCCTTCTACTTAGCCAGTCTGCCATGCTGCAGCCTGTTATCCAGAATCACCGCTTTGAGGTGTAGAAGGATCTTGGCAGCTCTGGTAGCAGTCAGCTATAGGTCGCTGACCACTGCAGCTCATGCGCTGCTCAGCATCTTGTTCCCTTCGCCGGGCTAAAAGTAAATCATCAGTTGATCGAAGAAGAAGAAGAAGATAATGATATTGATGAAGATAATGATATTGATGAAGATGTAATATTCAAGCTGACGCCTGAAAGCGGACGAAGAAACGTAAGAATACATTTCGTCATATATTGAACGACAAGCATTTCGTATGGGTTTGTATGGAGCGCAGTTATGTTGTTTTAGCTAACCATAACATACATATTCCAAGCTTAGGTTTCTGACTGACTCTCGAGTCTAAATTTCCCATCATGTCACTAATTAGTCCAATCCAAGGTTTGCCCCACCAGGCACAGTTGGCGACCGATCCGTGTCAGTTTCCGTTGTTTAATCTTATTAAGCAAACAGTTGTTGAGTAATTCCCACAGGAGCGCTGGGTCACTTTGATCTGTAGTCGCTATCAGACACGACGATTGATCTCGGAGCAAATTGATTTGTCTCACTGACAAATCAAATATTTACTGAAGCAGGACTGACGTACGGATCATTGGAAAGACCAGAGAAAGAAATTTTGTGTTGTTTTTTTTTGTGGTTTTTTTTTTGTGGTTTTATTTTTTTTTTTGCATTTGCCTTATTTCTCTAATCCCCAAGGCGCTGTGCGTTGCACTGTGGTTTTTATTTTGCGCCTGTCGGTCCAGTGCATCTGACTTCAGCATGAATTTTATGTAACGGTCATCTTCCTCCTGCATTTTCTAAGGGTTTTCTTCTCCGGGGTAACGGCCGGTGCTGTAATGAGGCTCGAACCCAGCACCTTCGGTGTTGTGAGCCGTGCCACTTAACCACTAAGCCACGCCGTCCCCAGAGAAATAAATAATAATCTATGCTAAACACGAGCCCACCCTTGTGAAGGTTTAGTTTCTAGGAGGGCTACACGTGGGACAGTGATGGTAATGGGGGCACTGCAATACTGAGATCCTGTCGTGAGTCCATACAAACAGTGCAGTGTAACTCTTCCAGGACCAGGTTTGTAATGTACGGAGATGTACACTCCGCGGAAGTGCATACACGTCCTACGTCTATTGATTATGGAGAAGCCTTCTAGGTTATGTGAGTGTTACCATTATAGGACACCCTCCCCTGTACAACCCCCCCCCCCCCCCCCCCACCTACAACAATCTCTCCCAAGTCCCCACCTTAATAGTTGTCCATCACAAGTGATGAAGACCACTCTCTTTGTTCAGCCGTGTGGACAGTCGTATCTCTTGCTGTGTCCATTATGTTCGTCCATCACAAGTGATGAAGACCACTGTCTTTGTTCAGCCGTGTGGACAGTCGTATCTCTTGCTGTGTCCATGATGTTCGTCCATCACAAGTGATGAAGACCACTCTCTTTGTTCAGCCGTGTGGACACTCGTATCTCTTGCTGTGTCCATGATGTTCGTCCATCACAAGTGATGAAGACCACTCTCTTTGTTCAGCCGTGTGGACAGTCGTATCTCTTGCTGTGTCCATGATGTTCGTCCATCACAAGTGATGAAGACCACTCTCTTTGTTCAGCCGTGTGGACAGTCGTATCTCTTGCTGTGTCCGCTGAAATGGGTGACTTGCGCGGTGATTTGGATTAAAGTGAGGAAGAAACTGAGCCTTTTGTCAACCTCACTCACAGAGCCTAAGCTACCTTTTGCCAGTGGCAAGACATTCATCGAGACGACTGGAGATAGCATAGGATGCAGATTTTGTCTCAGGGTTACCACCGAAGCCTTTCCGTAAACATGTAACATTGTAACCCGCGGAGTAGAAAGGTCGGAAGGCATCTAACGCAGTTTGTCGTGCCTTTTCGATAACCACAAGAGGTCGTATGGACAACACTCAGCGTGTGAGTGAGTCTGGCATCTCTCCCCAGCTGTATTCATCTCATCATAGTAGCATCTAAAATTCCCACACGCCAAATTCCACCAAGGTGTGATATTTAACACGATTTATCTAATTTATTTAAAAACATACCCCCCCCCCCTCTTCACCACTCCGCCGATCAACCAACTCATAATTAAGTTAAATTAAAACTCTTTCCCCTCAGAACTTTCCCCACTCAAACTCTTCCCCCGCAACCTCTTCCCTGTCAAACTATTCCTCCTCAAACTCTTCCTCATCACACTCTTCCTCCTCAAACTCTTCCTCATCAAACTCTTCGCCCTCAACGTCTTCCCTGTCAAACTCTTTCTCTTCAAGCTCTTACTCCTCACACTCTTCCTCTTCAAACTCTTCCTCTTCAAGCTCTTACTCCTCACACTCTTCCTCCTCAAACTCTTCCTCATCACACTCTTCCTCTTCACACTCTTCCCTATCACACTCTTCCTCTTCAAGCTCTTCCTCCTCAACATCTTCCTTGTCAAACTCTTCCTCTTCAAGCTCTTCCTCCT
Organism: Ariolimax columbianus; assembly: GCA_036924085.1. Lineage (NCBI taxonomy): Eukaryota > Metazoa > Mollusca > Gastropoda > Stylommatophora > Arionidae > Ariolimax > Ariolimax columbianus. Next base: position 31,518,780 of record JAVGWX010000023.1, read on the forward strand.
CAACATCTTCCTTGTCAAACTCTTCCTCATCACACTCTTCTCTATCACACTCTTCCTCTTCACACTCTTCCCTATCACACTCTTCATCCTCACACTCTTCCTCTTCACACTCTATCTCTTCAAACTCTTCTTCATCACACTCTTCCTCCTCAAACTCTTCCTCCTCAAGCTCTTCCTCTTCAAACTCTTCCTCTTCAAGCTCTTCCTCCTCACATTCTTCCTCTTCAAGCTCTTCCTCTTCAAACTCTTCCTCTTCAAACCCTTCCTCTTCAAGCTCTTCCTCCTCACACTCTTCCTCTTCAAACTCTTCCTCTTCAAACTCTTCCTCTTCAAGCTCTTCCTCCTCACACTCTTCCTCTTCAAGCTCTTCCTCTTCAAACTCTTCCTCTTCAAACTCTTCCTCTTCAAGCTCTTCCTCCTCACACTCTTCCTCTTCAAACTCTTCCTCTTCAAGCTCTTCCTCCTCACACTCTTCCTCTTCAAGCTCTTCCTCTTCAAGCTCTTCCTCCTCACACTCTTCCTCTTCAAGCTCTTCCTCCTCACACTCTTCCTCTTCAAGCTCTTCCTCCTCACACTCTTCCTCTTCAAACTCTTATCCGTCAAAATCTTCCCGTCAACCTCTTCCCCTCGACGGCGTGGCCTAGTGGTTAAGTGGCACGGCTCACGATCCGAAGGTGCTGGGTTCGATCCTCATCACAGCACCGGCCGTTACCCCGGGGAAGCAAACCCTTAGAAACTGCAGGAGGAAGCAGACCCTTACATAAAATGCGTGCTGAAGTCGGATGCACTGGGCCGACAGGCACAAAATAAAAACACAGTGCAACGCACACAGCCTTGGGGATTAGAGAAAATAAGGCGAACGCAAAACAAAAAAACAACAACAAAAAATATTCCCCTCAACCTCTTCCAGTCAAACTCTTGCCCCTCAAACTCTTCCCCCTCAAACTTGTTCCCTCAACCTCTTCTCCGTCATACTCATCCAGTCAAACTCTTCCCTCTTAAACGCTTCCCCCTCAAATTCTTCTCCCTCAAATTCTTCCCCCTCAAACTCTTCCTCCTCAAACCCTTCCCCCTCAAACCTTCCCCCCTCAAACTCTTCCTCCTCAAACTCTTCCCCCTCAAACTCTTCCTCCTCAAACCCTTCCCACTCAAACCTTCCCCCCTCAAACCCTTCCCCCTCAAACCATTCCCCCTCAAACCCTTCCCCCTCAAACCCTTACCCCTCAAACTCTTCCTCCTCAAACCCTTCCCCCTCAAACCTGTTCCCTCAACCTCTTCTCCGTCATACTCTTCCAGTCAAACTCTTCCTCCTCAAACCCTTACCCCTCAAACCCTTCCCCCTCAAACTCTTCCCCCTCAAACTCTTCCCCCTCAAACCCTTCCCCCCAAACCCTTCCCCCTCAAACCCTTCCCCCTCAAACTCGTCCCCCTCAAACCCTTCCCCCTCAAACTCTTCCCTCTCAAACTCTTCCCCCTCAAACCCCCCCCCCACCCACAAACCTTTCCCCCTCGCCCCCCTCAAACTCTTCCCCCTCAAACTCTTCCCCCTCAAACCCTTCCCCCTCAAACCCTTCCCCCTCAAACTCGTCCCCCTCAAACCCTTCCCCCTCAAACTCTTCCCTCTCAAACTCTTCCCCCTCAAACCCCCCCCCCCCCCACCACCACCACCCACAAACTTTCCCCCTCGCCCCCCTCAAACTTTTCCCCCGCTCGACCTGCCTATCCCTTCGCCCATCTATATATATAAATATTCATTTCAACCATCTTCCACAGGCCTCAAGTGTCTCTCGTGCCGAGGCCAGAACGTGTACGAGTGTATCATGAGCGCCATGATAAGCGTGTGCACCAAAGGAGAGGTACACATACTGTGCACATCTCTATTGTTCCTCTCTTCTCAGTTTTGTTATATCTGTATTCTTTGTGTATCTGCAATTTAACAAATAAAAAGTGTCTATTTATCAGCAGCTTCTAAAGTATACCTGTCGATGTATTTGTAACGTTTACAGTCTGTTAATCTATTTGTAGCTTTGAAGTATGCCTGTCGACGTATTTTTTAATGTTTAAAGTATGTCTTTAATTTTTCTGCAATTTATGAAATCTAAATGTCGATGTAATTTTAACTTTTAAAGTCAGTGTAATTGTAACTGTTAAAGTCAGTTGGTGTAATTGTAACTTTTAAAGTCAGTTGGTGTAGTTGTAACTTTTAAAGTCAGTTAGTGTCATTGTAACTTTTAAAGTCAGTTGGTGTAATTGTAACTTATAAAGTTAGTTGATGTATTTTGTAATTTTGAAAACCTCTGGGTTGATGCATTTTGTAACTTTGAAAGTCTCTCTCTGTTGATGTATTCTGTAACTTTGAAAGTCTCTCTCTGTTGATGTATTCTGTAACTTTGAAAGTCTCTCTCTGTTGATGTATTCTGTAACTTTGAAAGTCTCTCTCTGTTGATGTACCTAAACAGGTAGAGAGTCCCACAACTTAATATAAGGTTTGAAATAAAATGTTAAAGACTTTAATGTACTAAACCACATCTTGTATGAGGTGCGGTGGCCAGTGCCATACCTCGCTGCGGATCATGCAGTTCTAGTAACCAATAGTGAGGCGGCCCTGCAGAGACTGGGAGACAGATTCGCAGAGGGGTGCAAAAGGTTTGGACTTACCATAAGCCTGGAAAAGTCTTGGCACTCTCATGTATGGAAGCGAGACTTGGCACTCTCATGTATGGAAACGAGACTTGGCACTCTCATGTATAGAAGCGAGACTTGGCACTCTCATGTATGGAATCGAGACTTGGCACTCTCATGTATGGAAGCAAGACTTGGCACTCTCGTGTATGGAATCGAGACTTGGCACTCTCATGTATGGAAGCGAGACTTGGCACTCTCATGTATGGAAGCGAGACTTGGCACTCTCATGTATGGAATCGAGACTTGGCACTCTCATGTATGGAAGCAAGACTTGGCACTCTCGTGTATGGAAGCGAGACTTGGCACTCTCATGTATGGAAGCGAGACTTGGCACTCTCATGTATGGAAGCGAGACTTGTCACTCTCATTTATGGAAGCGAGACTTGGCACTCTCATTTATGGAAGCGAGACTTGGCACTCTCATTTATGGAAGCGAGACTTGGCACTCTCATGTATGGAAGCGAGACTTGGCACTCTCATTTATGGAAGCGAGACTTGGCACTCTCATTTATGGAAGCGAGACTTGGCACTCAAATGTATGGAAACGAGACTTGGCACTCTCATGTATGGAAGCGAGACTTGGCACTCTCATGTATGGAAGCGAGACTTGGCACTCTCATGTATGGAATCGAGACTTGGCACTCTCATGTATAGAAGCGAGACTTGGCACTCTCATGTATAGAAGCGAGACTTGGCACTCTCATGTATGGAAGCGAGACTTGGAGCACTTACACTGAACAGGAAGGGCGGTTGAACACCTTTCAGATGAGATGTCTACGGCGTATATCAGGGATTGCGTGGCAAGAGAGAGTGTCATATAATTTGGTCTTATAGAGAGCAAACACTCACAGCATGTACTAGATGTTGAGCAAGCGATGTCTTCGATAGTTGGGACATGTTTATCGCATGGAAGACGAGAGGCTGCCTACGGATATCCTTTATGGACAGCTAGCCATTAGAGTTAGAAGAATCGGCCGTCCCACACTGCGATTCAAGGACGTATGTAAGAGAGACATGAAGTCATGCAACACCCCATCCGAGGACTGAGAAAAAAATTGCGCATGATCGAGCTATCTGGAGACAGTCAGTTGGAGGGGGCATAGTGACTGCTGACGCTCGTAGAGGCCTTCTGATGGTAGAGAAAATAGAAAGACTGAAGAGATCAAGGAACAGCCAGGCAAGCCAGCCTCCTCAGCACGGTTGTACGATCTGTGGTTACTTCAAACGGTCAATAAACGTCAATTTCAGGGAGCACAAAAGTGTGGGCATTCAACAACAACAACAACAACAATCACTGCACTAACCAGATGCTCCTGATGTATTTCAGCTTTTGAAGTCTATCTATCGATGTATCTACAAATGTTGACATGTATATATCGATTTGTCTCTCACAGAACGAAATGACCTATCGGCAGCTCGGAAACATATGTTGCTTTTAAATTCACTGGGGGGGGGGGGGGGGGGGGGGGGGGGGGTTTGAACCGAAGTAGACTAGTGGTTAAATGACACAGCTCACAATCCGAAGGTGCTGGGTTCACTCCCCAAACACAGCACCGGCCATTACCCCGGAGAAGTTAGATGCACTGGGCGGACAAGCGTAAAATAAAAACTACAACGTACTCCGCCTTGGGGAATGCAGAAATAGGGAGAAAAAATAGCACATAAAAAATTGTAATTCACTGTAACGCAAATAACGACTCGATTGAAATGACTGAAAATATGTATTCTACGTGTTTAACATCACGATTCTTATTTCAGTTTCATCACGAAGCTGGTTTTCAGTTCGTTTTTATTTTCCGGTATACGAAAAAAAAGAAAGAAAGAATATCAGTTCGGTTAAAGGTCTTTTCTCAGTTCTACAGTAACTTATTGGTGACCTAATTGATTCTAAATCGTGAAGAAAACAATTTCTCATGTTCATACGGTAAATTGAAAACGTTCGATCACCACTAAATCACATGTTTCTCAGTGCACGAGTAATGTCCATGTCTACATCATTATAATGCGTATGTATTTTGTTCGAAAGCGTAGATTAACCTTAATCTTAATTTAGCACTATGCACGAAAATCAGATTAATGCGTACACTGGTCCTGTCAATATTTCTCTATGCTTGTGAGACTTGGGCAGTTATAGCTGACCTTCAGCCAAGATACAGGCCTTGGGGATGAGATGTTTCCGAAAACTGTTAAACGTCACGTACAAAGATCAAGTTACAAATGAGGAAATACGAGATAGAATTACAACAGCAATAGGGCCTTTTGACGACCTCTTGGCAACTGTCAAAAGAAGGAAACTTGCTTGGTACGGTCACATATCGAGATCAAATGGTCTTGCATATACGATCCTGCATTGAAAGGTGCAAGGCAGACGACGAAGAGGCCGTCCCAAAAAGAGGTGACAGGACAACATAAAAGAATGGACCAATCTCCGACCAGAAGAGGCACAAGCAGCGGCCGCTGACAGTGAGGTGTGGCGTGGGATTGTGGGGATGTCTTCATGTGTGCCACAACGACCTCACCGGTTACGGATGACCTGACCTAACCTGGCGCGTGAATATTACAATGGGGATCACAGTTTAATTCGTAAGGCTCAATAACAGCGTTATAACACTATAAATGGGGCGGCATCACGTTCGAATCCTTATCATCACATTTTGAAACACAGAGATGTTGAAGTCTACGGCCATTCTCATGCAGAATCGAAGACCATTGAAGTTCCTCTTCAGCGATCACAAGAAAGCAGGAAAGAAAGGATAGGTTAGAAAGTTTATAACAAAGAGGTTATTCAACAAGAATTGTTTAGTATGTTTGATTCTAAAGAAACAGATACACTAAATGGTGAATACTTGGAATACATTGCCACAGGAGGTAGTGGAGGCAGGGACAATTAATGCATTTAAGAGTAAATTGGATGCGCATAGCTTTTAGAGCAAGGTAATGTAAATAAAACTGGCTGTATACCGACTCTGCAGAGTCTTCTAAACCAGTATAAAGACGTTTAGTTAAGTTAAGTTAAATAAAGTTAAGTTAATTTAAGTTAAGTTAAGTTAAGTTAAGTTAAATTAAATTAAGTTAAGTTAAGTTAAATTAAGTTAAGTTAAGTTAAGTTAAGTTAAGTTAAATTAAGTTAAATTAAGTTAAGTTAAGTTAAATTAAGTTAAGTTAAGTTAAGTTAAATTAAGTTAAGTTAAAGAAATTGAAAACTTGGCTGAGAAAGAGCACTGACATTACTCTCTCACAAACCACATTATGGAAAACTATAAAGTGTGAAATCTTCACCGTTCGCAAGAATACAGACTGAAACATGTTATTTCTGAAAATTCAAGTCTTCTATCCACCAGAAGCATATATTTACGTGAAGTAAGAGAAATGTGTAGATAATGTTAAAATATAGATGAAACATGGATCAATGTTAATCAGACAAATGTAAAGTAGTGGCAGTTATTAAATGGGACGATGTGGGGACGGCGTGGCCTAGTGGTTAAGTGACACGGCTCACAACCAGAAGGTGCTGGGTTCGATCCCCATCACAGCACCGGCCGTTACCCCGGGGAAGCAAACCCTTAGAAATGCAGGAGGAAGCAGACCCTTACATAAAATGCATGCTGAAGTCGGATGCACTGGGCCGACAGGCGCAAAATAAAAACCACAGTGCAACGCACACCGCCTTGGGGATTAGAGGAATAAGGCGAACGCCAAAAAAAAAAAAAAAAAAAAAAAAAAAAAAAAATGGGACGATGTAAAATATTGAACCAATTAGCAATAGAAAGAAGCCCATAATTGCCCATGTAGGCAGCAGACACAATGGAGTATTGAAGGATGCTGAACTAGTTTCAAAATCGATAGGCAATCTTGACTATCACACATAGACGACTGACCATTGGAAAGTGGACTAGAAACACCCTCTAGCTTGATAATGGACAACATATTATGCCACAATGCTGTGGCACAAGGGTCTCTGTGGCGAAGTGATGTCAATTTTTCCAGAGGTCCGTCGGTTCATCACTGAAGCTACGGAGTTTGTGCTTTGTGCGATGCTCTCAGCAGGTGGGGATACCTTTTTGCTGAGAGACTGAGCTATATGGGAAAACCCGAGGAGATGAAGTTGGGCCCTCGCCTTTAACCTTTAACAAGAAGACAGTCGTGACGTCGCTGAGTACGAAGGGTGAAATAAAGGTGTGGCTAAGTTATGGGGAGGCTAAACAATATATGGTGGTTCAGAGGTATCAAGATTCTCACCAACATTAGAAGAGTTAACGACAGTGTCAAGTCGGTGTTGATGTATGGAGAGGAGACATGGAGAGGAGGCGTGGAGAGGAGGTATGGAGAGGTGGCATGGAGAGGAGGCATGGAAAGAAGGCATGGAGAGGAGGCATGGAGAGGAGGCGTGGAGAGGAGGCATGGAGAGGAGGCGTGGAGAGGAGGTATGGAGAGGAGACATGGAGAGGAGGCGTGGAGAGGAGGCATGGAGAGGAAGCATGGAGAGGAGGTATGGAGAGGTGGCATGGAGAAGAGGCATGGAGAGGAGACATGGAGAGGAGGCGTGGAGAGGAGACATGGAGAGGTGGCGTGGAGAGGAGGTATGGAGAGGAGGCATGGAGAGGAGGCATGGAGAAGAGGCATGGGCTGAGATATGGAGAGGAGACATGGAGAGGAGGCGTGGAGAGGAGACATGGAGAGGTGGCGTGGAGAGGAGGTATGGAGAGGAGGCGTGTAGAGGAGGCATGGAGAAGAGGCATGGGCTGAGATATGGAGAGGAGACATGGAGAGGAGACATAGAGAGGAGGCATGGAGAGGAGGCGTGGAGAGGTGGCGTGGAGAGGTGGCGTGGAGAGGCGGCGTGGAGAGGTGGCGTGGAGAGGAGGCGTGGAGAGGAGGCGGGGAGAGGTGGCGTGGAGAGGAGGCGTGGAGACGGCGTGGAGAGGTGGCATGGAGAGGAGGTATGGAGAGGTGGCGTGGAGAGGTGGCATGGAGAGGAGGTAGGGAGAGGAGGCATGGAGAGGCGGTGTGGAGAGGTGGCATGGAGAGGAGGTATGGAGAGGTGGCGTGGAGAGGTGGCATGGAGAGGAGGTATGGAGAGGAGGCATGGAGAGGCGGCGGGGAGAGCAGGCGTGGAGAGGAGGCATGGAGAGGTGGCGTGGAGAGGTGGCATGGAGAGGAGGTATGGAGAGGTGGCGTGGAGAGCAGACGTGTAGAGGAGGCGTGGAGAGGTGGCGTGGAGAGGTGGCATGGAGAGGAGGTATGGAGAGGAGGCATGAGCTGAGACATGGAGAGGAGGCATGGAGAGGAGGCATGGAGAGGAGGCATGGAGAGGTGGCATGGAGAGGAGGCATGGAGAGGAGGCAATTGTAGGATGCATGTAGCTGAAATATGGAGAGGAGAGATGTGGCGGAGACATGGAGAGGAGACATGGAGAGGAATCGTGGAGCTAAAACATAGAGAGGAGGCATGGAGAGGAGGCATGGGGAGGAGACATGGAGAGGAGGCATGGAGAGGAGGCGTGGAGCTAAAACATGGAGAGGAGGCATGGGGAGGAGACATGGAGAGGAGACATGGAGCTGAAACATGGAGAGGAGGCATGGATAGGAGGCATGGAGAGGAGACATGGAGAGGAGGCATGGAGAGGAGGCATGGAGCTAAAACATGGAGAGGAGGCATGGAGAGGAGGCATGGAGCTGAAATATGGAGAGGAGGCATGGATAGGAGGCATGGAGAGGAGACATGGAGAGGAGGCATGGAGAGGAGATATGGAGAGGAGGCATGGAGAGGAGGCATGGAGCTGAAACATGGAGAGGAGGCATGGATAGGAGGCATGGAGAGGAGACATGGATAGGAGGCATGGAGAGGAGGCATGGAGAGGAGGCATGGAGAGGAGGCATGAAGAGGAGGCATGGAGAGGAGGCATGGAGAGGTGGCATGGAGAGAAGGCATGGAGAGGAGGCATTTGGAGGAGGCATGTAGCTGAAATATGGAGAGGAGACATGGAGAGGAGGCATGGAGAGGAGACATGGAGAGGAGGCATGGAGCGGAGGCATGGAGAGGAGACATGGAGCGGAGGCATGGAGAGGAGACATGGAGAGGAAACATGGAGCGGAGACATGGAGAGGAGGCATGGAGAGGAAACATGGAGCGGAGACATGGAGCGGAGACATGGAGCGGAGGCATGGAGAGGAGACATGGAGAGGAGGCGTGGAGCTAAAACATGGAGAGGAGGCATGGAGAGGAGGCATGGGGAGGAGACATGGAGAGGAGGCATGGAGAGGAGGCGTGGAGCTAAAACATGGAGAGGAGGCATGGAGAGGAGACATGGAGAGGAGGCATGGAGCTGAAACATGGAGAGGAGGCATGGAGAGGAGACATGGAGAGGAGGCATGGAGCTGAAACATAGAGAGGAGGCATGGAGAGGAGGCATGGAGCTGAAACATGGAGAGGAGGCATGGATAGGAGGCATGGAGAGGAGACATGGAGAGGAGGCATGGAGAAGAGACATGGAGAGGAGGCATGGAGAGGAGGCATGGAGCTGAAACATGGAGAGGAGGCATGGATAGGAGGCATGGAGAGGAGACATGGAGAGGAGGCATGGAGAAGAGGCATGGAGAGGAGGCATGGAGAGGAGGCATGCAGAGGAGGCATGGAGAGGAGGCATGGAGAGGTGGCATGGAGAGGAGGCATTTGGAGGAGGCATGTAGCTGAAATTTGGAGAGGAGAGATGTGGCGGAGACATGGAGAGGAGGCATGGAGAGGAGGCATGGAGCGGAGGCATGGAGAGGAGACATGGAGAGGAGGCATGGAGAGGAGGCATGGAGAGGAGACATGGAGCGGAGACATGGAGCGGAGACATGGAGAGGAGACATGGAGAGGAGACATGGAGAGGAGGCATGGAGAGGAGGCATGGAGAGGAGACATGGAGAGGAGTCATGGAGAGGAGACATGGAGAGGAGACATGGAGAGGAGGCATGGAGAGGAGGCATGGAGCGAAGACATGGAGAGGAGGCATGGAGAACGACCAAGGTAATACAACAAAGACTACAGTACTTCATTGACAGATGCTTTTGAAGGATTGTTGTTGTTGTTGTTGTTTGCGAATACCCATAATGAGTAGGTTACTCTTTTGTTCGCCCTGAAAAGGGCGTTAAGTGGCGGGTGCAGTAGCTTTTCTCACATTCCGAGTGTGCAACTAAGACAGACAACACGTTCATTCATTATTTCTGGATCTTACACCTTGTAAAGATCACTGCATATTGTTTCACACTCTCCCGCGCATGCGCGCATACAAAGTAGGCATATAACTTCCTTCAACATTGGCTAGGAACATATATTAAATACCAGATGCATTTCAGTGCACCTTAGTTCGAACTCTAATCTCAAAATCCTGGTATTCAATCAGGCACGTGTGTCTGGTGTCATGTAGCTGAATGTTGAGTTAACACATTTCGCTCTTTTGCCTTGGTGTATAATGTTGGGCACAGGGCTGCAGGGGTACTAACGATTAAAAGTCGATTTAGACACATATAGGTAATCGATTGTGAACGAACCAGTCAAAAAACAGAACTATTCTTACGTAACCAAATAGTATTCGACAGGGACATAAAATAAATGGTACGAGTGTCTTAATTGACTCCAAACAAAAGAAATATATATTTTTAGCACCGCATTTGAGGGGGTGACGTCACAGAATAGACTACTTTTTAACTGTTTTGGGTGTGTTGTCAAACATTATGCCGGAATAGACGAGAATTTCTTATTCCTTTTCCTTGTCGTCTTTGCAATGAATGTCTGGAATCTGGTTACGTTGGTTCATGATAAAGAGAGTAGCATCCATTTTCTACAGCAGCAGGACGTTATCAATGCTGTCGCAGGCTACTGAGACCCTGTCAACTGTAGTCAATATTACAAGCATTTTCTCTACACAAACCGTGTCATCATAAGGGAAATCTATGAAAGTCATCAAGCAACATCAACTATACACATCTCCAAAAAGGCTTATTAGAGCTAGATACATGACCAAATGGGAAACCGAACATACTGGCTACACAAAAAAACGATGCCTATTACCAGTTGAACAGAAGAGAGCAGGTCGTGGTCTTCAGACTTCGCACTGGCCACATTAGACTGAGGTACCACCTATTCAACAAATTGAAGATAGGTGGCACTGACGAATGCACTTGCGGTACTGGGAAAATGACCGCTGAACATTTGCTGCAAAACTGCCCGACATACGAGGATCAGAGAGAGCAGATGTGGCCATCATCAGTGGCAACACTAGACAAGCTCTATGGCAGTGTCGACATCCTCAGGATGACCGCTGCTTTTTTCGAAAAAATACAGGTTGATGTCTGACTGCGTACGAAGAAGAAGAAGAAGAACTATACACATCTCAAGTAGCAGCGAATTTTCAAGTAAAGAACTCAAGATTGGTATGCAGACGGGGGGAACTAACGAAACCATCATTCCTGATCAGCACTGGCCTACTTATCAGGAAGAAGCTGACCAATGACAATCCCAGATCCATCAGCTCAGACCACCTACAACGTCATCATGACTGCGCGAGGGTGACGTCGGGGGTTGGGAACATCCGAATCGCCCGCTGGTTCCTTTTGGGCCAAAATACACGACTGGAATGTAACACTGGTTGTCTACAGACTCTGCAGAGTCTTCTAGGGTCGCTGTGGTCGAGAGGTCAGACATTTGCCTCCCAGAGTGATGAACAGATATGGTGGACTTTCGAATCTGACAAGTATCATAGTGACCCCTGGTCACAGGAGCTACAACCAGAACGCCTGCATCCGGAGTTGCCTTCAGTCGTCTTGACCTATGTCTTGCCACTGGTTCAAGGTAGCTCGGAACGAAAAAGTGAGGCCGATGACACGCGCAGTTTCTTCTTCACTATAATCCAAATACTTCTTCTTCTTCTTCTTCTTCTTCTTCTTCTTCTTCTTCTTCTTCTTCTTCTTCTTCTTCTTCTTCTTCTTCTTCTTCGTCTTCTTCTTCGTACGCTGTCAGACGTCAACCTGTATTTTTTCGAAACAAATAGCGGTCAACCTGAGGCTGTCGACACTGCCATAGAGCTTGTCTAGTGTTGCCACTGGTGATGGCCACATCTGCTTTCTCTGATCCTCGTATGTCGGGCAGTTTTGCAGCAAATGTTCAGCGGTCATTTTCTTGGTACCGCACGAGCATTCGTCAGTGCTACCTATCTTCAGTTTATTGAATAGGTGGTACCTCAGTCTATTGTGGCCAGTGCGAAGTCTGAAGACCATGACCTGCTCTCTTCTGTTCAACTGGTAATAGGCATCGTTTTTTGTGTAGCCAGTATGTTCTGTTACCCATTTGGTCATGTATCTAACTCTAATAAGCCTTTTTGACTCTTCGTAGGTCACACTAGTATCTGGTTGTGGTAGTCTTGCATAATCCAAATACACCGCATGTTACATCATCTAGACAAAACCGTATGTTGATGTGGCCATCATCGCTTGCGATGGACAACTAACTAATAACAACCATATTATGGTGTTGTCCTTGACAGAATGACAGCATAGATGGAGATGTCGACATGCACAATATCAGCAGGACATACCTGTAAAGCAAGACAAGTGGCTACAAGGCTCGCACATGACATACATAGAGATCATTCTAGTTATACAATACTGGTCACCAGAGCCGACAAGCATTCATTTTTGCAAGCTAGCCTTGACTCTAAATTTTGTTGCTTCTATAGTAGTATTCCGGTAAGATGGCGACCAGGCAACAGCTGTTCTCATGGTCTGAGATATTCGTGTGGTTTGTTCGTTCCACTTCATGTGTGGGGCGCGGTGTTGTGTGACGATCATTTTCTTACACATCCTACGCTATTCACATGAAGCCTATGTGTGTGAATTTCATCGGAATTCGGAGATACACTATCCGTTCTTCATGTGTAATAGAATACGCGTTGTTGGATAGGACGTCACTACGGATTGCGCACCGTCCTTGGTTGGTGTGCACGACCTGCTTGGAAATTGCGTGCCATGACCGGAAGGTGTCAGGTGTGCTCATGCTTGGCGCCGCGTTCCAGTGGCGCTGAGGTCGGCTAGCTCTTCCCTGGAAGAGTGGAAAGTGAAATTAGTGGCCTGCCGATTAAAGTGAGCTCACAAGCCAACCTCACCTCCTCGAGGTACACACTGGGCAACTAGAACCGTGAGGCTCTATGCTAACGAGGCAATGGCTCGCCTGGGGGACGGGCTCCTTCAGGTTACTTGCAGATGTTGGCCCAGCGCAGCTTGGAGAGGAGATGGGCGCCGCCAGGTGATTTCAAGCCATCACACATGAGGACAAAAACGAAATCTATTGCGTGGGATTTTCATGTCTTCATGTGTGCCCCAACGACCTGGTGGGTTACGGGATGAACTGAACTGAACTTCTATAGTTATCTATGTATCCACTTATTTATTGAAAATAAAATGATATCGATCTGGCTTCCCCTTAAGTCGAAATGGAATGTCACGTTACGTTGCAAGACGATAAGCAGTGCGTGAGTTGCAGCGGTCAGCGACCCTTAGCTGGCTGCTATAGTCGGGGACGGCGTGGCCTAGTGGTTAAGTAACACGGCTCAGAACCCGAAGTTGCTGAGTTTGATCCTCATCACAGCACCGGCCGTTACCCCGGGGAAGCAAACCCTTAGAAAATGCAGCAGGAAGCAGACCTTTACATAAAATGTATGGCTGAAGTCAGATGCTGGGCCGACAGACGCAAAATAAAAATCACAGCGCAACGCACACCACCTTGGGGAATAGAGAAATACGGATAACGCACATATAATTTTCTTTTAACGCTATTGTCATGGTAGCGAACCAGAGCTGCCAAGACCCTTCTACACCTTCACGCGATGATCCTGGATAACAGGCTGCAACTGCGCAGGCTGGCTAAGGAGAAGGGATCGAAGAGGGAAGGCTAACCCGGTACTCAAAAATGCCTGCTGAAGACGGATGTGTCTGACCGAAAAGTGCAAATATCGCAGTCAAGTTGTAAACTACAACATAACGCATTCCGTTCTCTGGACTACATCCTGCTACTTGCAAAACCCTTTGCAGGGTTTGGTAGCGGGAGATTAAGAACGAACGAACAAAGAAGAAGGTCCCGTTACAATCACATACGTATGATGAGAACCCGAAGAACTGTTTGAGGTGAATTAAGTCGCAATTAAGTACCAACAAACGAAAACAGCCAACATAACACAACAAAAGAAAAACAAAACATTTTTCGTTTGTTTTAAAATTATTTGTTAGTTGTTTTCTTTTGTTTTAGTTAGTCCATGACTAAGATCTTGTGGTATAACGTAGGTATTGTTTTGTTTGTGTTAGCCATAACGAAGGTCTTGTGGTATAACGTAGGTATTATTTTGTTTTTGCCTTTGTGCGATCACTGATCGATTACCTATATGTGTTTGTAGCGACCCTTTGAGAGAGAAATGAGCGAGAAATCAGTTGTTGAGTTCTTCTTCTTGTTCTTCTCGTTCGCCATGCCTTTTCTTGTTACGTCACACGTTAAGTCCAGTTCTCTGGATACATGTTGCCGTAGTGGAGGGGTCTTCGGGGCTTCCAAACAGCTTTGTGTGGATATCCGTCTCCGTGGGCCAGTACCAAATTGGCTAAGCATATAACAGTCTGACAGGATATGTTCAGATGGCTGAACTACCTGCCCACACATACACATTAGCGATGTAGCCATTTTTAGCCTGTGTAAAAGGCTATTCAATCTGTAATGTCCCATTCTTAAGCGGAACACGATCACTTGTTCTGCTCGATCAAGACAGTGATAGTTGTCTTTCGTTTGGTCAACTTTCCTTATTTCTTGGATGTGTCTTTTTTTCTTGGAAGTTGGTTATTTATTCGTTTTGTTGTTGTTGTTGTTGTTGTTGTTCGTGTTGTTGTTGTTGTTGTTGTTCTTCTTCTTCTTCTTCTTCTTCTTCCTCTTCTTCTTCCTCTTCTTCTTCTTCCTCTTCTTCCTCTTCTGTGTTCTCATTCTCCTGCCACCAAGCCTTGAACATGGCTTTGCAAGTTGCAGGATGTAGTCTGGAGAACGGAATGCGTTGTGTCGCTAGTTTACAGCTTGACTGCGATATTTGCACTTTTCGGTCCGACACATCCGTCTTCGGCAGATTTGTTCTTATGTTCCTCCTTTGCCAGCCTGTCTGCTATCTCATTTCCTGGTATGCCACAGTGTGATGGTATCCACTGTAGCACTACCCTTCTTCTAGCTTCTAGTTCGCCCAATACTTTCTAAAGTTGTTGAGTTGAAACTTGGGTTAAGGATTTATCGTAAATAAACGAGAATGCCACTTCATTATTCTTTTCCCTTTCCCAACAGGACTGTCGATTTCGTATGTTACACCGCCGCTTCATCCCCAGCAGGACGAGGGCCTGGTTCGAAGCTGGATGTGCACCACACGAAGAGTGCCGAGAGCATGATAACTTCTACGCCCACTTCTGTTGTCGGATCAGTTACTGCAATTACTTGCCAGTTGGAAAATAGACTTGAGTTCTCCCCATTAACCACGGGGCTGGTTCGTCAATTAGACGAACCTAGCGGTTGCTAATAGCACTAAGTACCTACTGGCACATTCCGACAAAATGTAATTTTAAAAAGTGTTTAATAATTAATTATTGATATCAAATAAACTAACAATTATTTATAAGTAATGCAACGAAATAACATTATCTAAATATTGCATTTACTATATATATATATATTGTTTTTGGTGGTATATACACTCACACTTGCACACACACATACACACACCACACCGTATCTAAAAACAAAATAATTACCCCGGCTAGTAGAGCGCTGGTTTAAACTCAACGCCATTATTATTATGTAATTTGAAACATATTTAATTGTTGCTCATTTTCTAGCTTAATGTATCCTGTTTGTAGTACATTGTTCAAACGAAACGCTGTTTTGGTTTGTATAGTGGACTTAGCCGAGTTCATCAGCTTGATTGAAGCCTGGACTGAAATATAACAGAGTATCGGGAAGTAGGCGATTGATTAATCAGTGAGACTACCCCTGTGTTCGTGCATATAAAGGACATTTTGAAGACCTGTTGTAATCTTGGCTGCTATGTGTTGGTACATTAAAATAGTAAATATTGTACATTATATAAATATAATACAATTGTATTGAGACAAGGAGTTACATATATATATATATATATATATATATATATATATATATATATATATATATATATATATATATATATATATATATATATATATATATATACGAGGCGTGCTCAGATGAAACCGGACCAAACTGCAACACGTGAACATACGAACAATACGCATGATGACGTCACGTTTGGTGTAAACAGCACATACCAACCGTCAAGTTTGCAAAAATTCGTTATGCTCCGAATCACCGCTCGCTGATCAACTCTGAACGGATTCCGTATCACACCCGCCATGTTTTCAACGGTCTGCTGAGGAAACTATCAGTCGGAAGATAATGAAATTGTGTAAACTTGACGGTTGATTTGTGCTGTTTACACCAGATTTAACGTCATCATGCGCATCGTACGTATGTTCACTTGGTGCGGTTAGGTCCGGTTTCATTTGAACACGCCTCGTATATATATATATATATATATATATATATATATATATATATATATATATACACACACACACAAATACATACATATATGAATTGAACTTACCAAAGTTGGTGGGACATTGGTCCCGGCACCACATTTGGATTAAACCTAGCCAGCTTAATTCCATGAATTGTGTGTCTTTACTTTTGATGTGGGTCATAGACAATCGTTTTTGCGGAAGTTAGGCTGCCAGCGCCATTACAATCTTCCTTGGTCCAATGACGAACTTCAGGAAGGAATATATATATGAAAGGAACAAGCAGGGATTGGTTACGTCTTCCTACGTCCCATGGTTACATAACCTTTCGGGTCATATTGATACAGATACTATGAGATACAGTTGTTATATGTACTATGCGATACAATTGTTACAGATACTATGAGATACAGTAGTTACATGTACTATGCGATACAATTGTTACAGATACTATGAGATACAGTTGTTACATGTACTATGCGATACAATTGTTACAGATATAATGAGATACAATTGTTACATGTACTATGCGATACAATTGTTACAGATATTATGAGATACAATTGTTACATATACTATGATGTACAATTGTTACAGATACTATGAGATACAATTGTTACAGATACTGTGTGGTCTCATTGTTACAGAGACTGCAATGTCTAATTGTTACAGATACTGTGAGGTTCAATTGTTACAGAGGCTGTTAGACCTCATTGTTACATATACTGCTAGATTGTATTGTTACATATACTGTGTGGTCCCTTTGTTACAGATAATGTGAGGCCTCCAGTAATATTTTCAACATCAAAAGGATAAAAGGTAGATTATAAAATATGGATTTATTTCTCTTTGAAGGCCAGCAAAACTGACAAAGACCACCTAACTTAACGAACGCCGCCTCCCCCACCCCGCCCCCTAACTGACGGAGACCACCTAACTAACGGAGACCACCTAACTGACGGAGACCACCTAACTGACGGAGACCACCTAACTGACGGAGACCACCTAACTGACGGAGACCACCTAACTGACGGAGAACCCCTAACGGACGGAGACCACCTAACTGACGGAGACCACCTAACTGACGGAGACCACCTAACTGACGGAGACCACCTAACTGACGGAGACCACCTAACTGACGGAGAACCCCTAACTGACGGAGACCACCTAACTGACGGAGACCACCTAACTAACGGAGACCACCTAACTGACGGAGATCACCTAACTGACGGAGACCACCTAACTGACGAACACCCACTCTAACTGACGGAGACCACCTAACTAACGGAGACCACCTAACTGACAGAGACCACCTAACTGACGAAAGCCCCCCCCCCCTAACTAACGGAGACCACCTAACTGACGGAGACCACCTAACTGACGAAAGCCCCCCTAACTAACGGAGACCACCTAACTGACGGAGACCACCCAACTGACGAAAGCCCCCCCCCCCCCCTAACTAACGGAGACCACCTAACTAACTGAGACCACCTAACTAATGGAGACCACCTAACTAACGGAGACCACCTAACTAACGGAGACCACCTAACTGACAGAGACCACCTAACTGACGAAAGCCCCCCCCCCCCTAACTAACGGAGACCACCTAACTGACGGAGACCACCTAACTGACGAAAGCCCCCCTAACTAACGGAGACCACCTAACTGACGGAGACCACCCAACTGACGAAAGCCCCCCCCCCCCCTAACTAACGAAGACCACCTAACTAACTGAGACCACCTAACTAATGGAGACCACCTAACTAACGGAGACCACCTAACTAACGGAGACCACCTAACTAACGGAGACTACCTAACAAACGGAGACCACATAACTGACGAACGCCCCCCTAACTAGCGAAGACCACCTAACTGACGAAAGGCCCCCCCCCCCCTAACTGACGAACGCCCACCTCCCTAACTGATGAACACCCCCCTAACTGACGAACGCCCGCCTAGCTGACGAACCCCCCCCCCCCCCCCCTAGATGACAGATCTAAACCCCCTGCAATAATCCATCATTGATCCCATAGTAGAAACTGATCTATGTGAATACGTGTTAGAGTTTTCATTGTAGTAGCGCTTTAGAGTATGTAGATGGAGAGTGTTCTTCCCTGCTGCCTTACCGTCCTTGACGCTACACCAGGCATTCTTCTACAGCCGGGTTGAATGGGGCGTGTCGACAACGGAAGATCTTCTTCTTCTGCGTTCATTCTCGATCTCCGGCTACAAAGCCATGAACAGGGATTGGAAATTAGCAGTATATAGTCCCGAGAACGGAATGCGTTGTGTCGCTAGTTTACATCTTGACTGCGATATTTGCACCTTTTGGTCCGACACATCCGTCTTCAGCACAAACGGAAGATCTACCACCAGCTTCTAAAGTGATGATCAATCCACGCAAATATCAGACTGCAAGTCCTTTATCGCCGAGAACAATGATGTACTCTCTAATGTTCTATATCATAAAGATATAAGAACATTTGGGGTATTCTGGCAAACTGCTTGATCTACATGTATATGTTAACTACGTGGCTTCTTGTGACTATATGAAAGTAGATAGCTCGTTATTTTTATCGACATAATGAAAGATCATTAGTTTTCTGTTTATAAATTATAAATAAAATTTTGCCAACATTTGGAAGCGTTTCGTTCAGTTTCGCGGGCATGTTTATGTAATTTCAGAAATGGAGAACAAGAATCTTGGCGAATTTGTAGATTCAATCTACAGCCTCACGTTTTTATCAGCCAAAATAAATACTATAAAGAAAATGGTCATTCTACAAGACTCCAGGAGCGTACTGCAAGCCATCTTCAAGACCAAGTTAGACTATAATAAGTTTTTTACAAAATGCAACCACAAACGAGAACAAGAGGGCATAGATACAAATTAGCTAAAGAAGGGTCCAGATTTTATATTATGAAATATTTTTTTTGTCAGAGAGTCGTGAATGCTTGGAATGCATTGCCACAGGAGGTAGTAGAGGCAGAGACAGTTAATGCATTTAAGAATAGATTGGATGCGTATAGCTTTTAGAGCAGGGTAATGCAAGTGTAACTGGGTGTCTACAGACTATGATGAGTCTTCTAAACCAGTATAAAAAAACGTTAAGTTAAGTCAAAACAATATATATTCTCACTCGAAATAAAATATACCATCGGGTTGCTGTCACAAAATAACAGATCTAGCCCTACCGTGGATTCACGCGCACTGCGAGATCCTTTGAAAGGAAAAGGCAGAAGAGCTAGTAGCAGCCTTAAGTGACGGAACACAGATTGACCATCTAAAGAGCTATAAAGAAGCAAAGACACTCATCAAACTATTAATGATAACGGATTGGAGAGACCAGCACAAAAAATACAAGTAAGAAAATGACAGCATAGACGCACTTGGCAGAGATGGGTAATCAAAGATCTTCAGACTCAGAACGGGACCTTGGAGGGATCAAGATGCTGAGCAGCGCATGAGCTGCAGCGGTCAGCAACCCATAGCTGACTGCTAGCGGAAGGGCCAGCGAACGAGAGCTGCCAAGTCCCTTCTACACCTCCACGCGGTGATCCTGGATAACAGACTGCAACACAGCAGACTGGCTAAGGAGAAGGGATCAAAGAGGGAATACTAACCCGGTACTCAAAAATGTTTGCTGAAGTCGAATGTGTTGGACCAAAAACGATGCCTATTACCAGTTGAACAGAAGAGAGCAGGTCGTTGTCTTCAGACTTCGCACTGGCCACAATAGACTGAGGTACCACCTATTCAACAAATTGAAGATAGGTGGTACCGACGAATGCCCGTGTGGTACCGAGAAAATGACCGCTGAGCATCTGCTGCAGAACTGCCCGACATACGAGGATCAGAGAGAGCAGATGTGGCCAACACCAGTGGAACCACAAGACAAGCTCTATGGCAGTGTCGACAGCCTCAGGATGACCGCCGCTTTTTTTCGAAAAAATAATGGTTACTGTCTGACTGCGTACAATGAAGAAGAAGAAGAAGAAGAAGAATGTGTTGGACCGAAAGGTGCAAATATCGCAGTCAAGCTGTAAACAAGAACACAGCGCATTCAGTTATCTGGACTACATTCTGCTACTTTAGCCCGTGTCAGGGTTTAGTAGCGGGAGATTGAGAATGAACGAAGCCAAGCCAAGAACGGGACATTGAAACTCAAGGCGCACCGCCACAGAATGGGGACACCAGCACGTGCAATTGCGAAGCACCCAATCAAACATCAGAACATATCCTGCAGGACTGCCCCACTTTTGCAGATCAAAGAGAGGCAGTCTGGCCCGGGAAAGCGACCATGTTCGAAAAGCTGTGGGGGGGGGGGGGGGGGGGAACCGTGAAGACCTGAAACGCAGTCTCCTTCGTGAACTTCACCGAGTTAGATGCACAGCATCAGTTAATCGAAGAAGAAGCAGATGATTCAATCGCGTCGTTGCCAAGTGAATTCACTCTCTAAAGATTGCAAAATACGCACATCTACCTGGAAACGTCAATAACTTGATGGGAAGAACTAGAAAAAAGCTGACAAAAAATCAATGATTTCTCTCCAGCTGGAGAATTCAAAGTGGACTAGAAATCTCCATATAAACCGAGTAAAACTAGGGTCATCGGCCAATAAGCTGTTCGGTATACATTCCACTATAATAGTGTGGGGAGGAAGACTAACGTCTGGTCAGGCACAACATACTGATTAGACATGTTAGTCAGGGTCAGGCAAAATGTACTGGCCAAGAGCCCCGGCTCGGCTTCCTCGTAGCATTCAATGGAAAAGGGCTGTTTTCATGGCAGCCTGGTTAACGTGGTGAGGGATCGACGTGATCCCCGTAGTAGTGAGCAGCACGCAGATGAAGGCAAGCATAGCACAACCGCCTGGAGGACACCGGTTCACCTTCATCAGCACGTTCAGGATGGGAGGAAAGCTACTGCAACCCGCCACTTAACGTCCTTTTCAGGACTCACAAAGGTAAACCTACTCATTGTGGACATTAAACAACAACATCAGCAACAACAACATCCACAACAACAGCAAACAACAACAGTAACAACAACAGTAACAACAATAGGCAAATGCAAAGGCCGCCGTCCATCGTAGACGATGAGGGCATAATTAATTTTGCTATTTTTAGCAAGGATTAACTGCGCTACTTTTTATCCTCCCTCTCTCGTCTCGAGCCGCCCGACCCAGTGGCAAATCAAGGACAAGACGGCTAGGGGGCGACTACGAAATGCAGGGGACTCCGCATCAAGCACCCGTGAAAAAGACAGCGTAAACTACTACACAACGTATTCCATTCTCAGAACAACATCCTGCTACTTGCACAAATCTGTTCAGGGCTTGGTAGCTCGAGTTTGAGAATGAACGATTTAGAAGAAGATTCTCAAAGTACAATAAAAAATTACATACATTTTGAAGTTGTCAAACAAAAATGATCCCTGTCTGTCACTCAGCATGATTTTGTAACAGGAACAAACTCCGTTTAACATATCGTGAGGATAAGGCATATTTGAAAAATATGACATAGGTGCTATTAAGTTTTGGTTTCGCCCTCTTTGAACGTTGCCCCACGAGGAGGCAGACAGACTGGCAAAGGAAGGTGCAAGGCTACCACAAATAGATACTAGTATGACGTACGAAGAGTCAAAACGGCTTATCAAAGCCAGATACATGACCAAATGGGAAACCGAACATACTGGTTACACCAAAAACGATGCCTATTACCAGTTGAACCGAAGAGAGCAGGTCGTTGTCTTCAGACTTCGCACTGGCCACAACAGACTGAGGTACCACCTTTTCAACAAATTGAAGATAGGGTGTACCGACGAATGCCCGTGCGGTACTGGTAAAATGACCACTGAACATCTGCTGCAGAACTGCCCGACATACGAGGATCAGAGAGAGCAGATGTGGCCATTGCCAGTGGAACTGCAAGACAAGCTGTATGGTAGTGGCGAGAGTCTCAGGATGACCGCCGCTTTTTTCGAGAAAATAATGGTTACTGTCTGACTGTGTACGCAGAAGAAGAAGAAGAAGAAGAAGAAGAACGTTGCCCCTGCTTACCAGTAAGAATGTCACTAATCTTGTCAGTTGTTCAATATCCTTCGTTTCGATGGAAAGCAATTTGTATTTTTGTCCTGTTGTGTTGGACCGAAAGGTGCAAATATCGCAGTAAAACTGTAAACTAGCGACACAACGCAAACCAGTTCTCCGGACTACATCCTGCTACTTACAAAGCCCTGTGTAGGAGATTGAGAATCAAAGCAGAAGAAGAAGTACTAGTTTTGTAAACACATTGTCACCTGTCATGCCACGGACTATATTGAAATCACTTTCAACAGTTTTCTCAAGTTGAATACACTGACAGAGTTCTGCAACTCATGGTTCAAGCTGAGTGGTTGTTGCTGCTAATGTTCTGAAGTTTGCATTGATATAAGCCTAAAACAAAAAAGTTAGTCTTCCACTGGACAATCCGTGACCTAGACAGAATCGACTACACACCGAGATGAGACCAGCCCACTGGACAACCCGTGCCCTAGACAGAATCGACTGGACACCGAGATGAGACCAGCCCACTGGACAATCCGTGCTCTAGACAGAATCGACTGGACACCGAGATGAGACCAGCCCACTGGACAACCCGTGCCCTAGGCAGAATCGACTGGACACCGAGATGAGACCAGCCCACTGGACAACCCGTGCCCTAGACAGAATCGACTGGACACCGAGATGAGACCAGCCCACTAGACAACCCGTGCCCTAGACAGAATCGACTGGACACCGAGATGAGACCAGCCCACTGGACAATCCGTGCTCTAGACAGAATCGACTGGACACCGAGATGAGACCATCAAACTGGACAACCCGTGCCCTAGACAGAATACACTGGACACCGAGATGAGACAGCCCACTGAACAACCCATGCCCTAGACAGAATCGACTGGACACCGAGATGAGACCAGCCCACTGGACAACCCATGCCCTAGACAGAATCGACTGGACACCGAGATGAGACCAGCCCACTAGACAACCCGTGCCCTAGACAGAATCGACTGGACACCGATATGAGACCAGCCCACTGGACAACCCATGCCCTAGACAGAATCGACTGGACACCGAGATGATACCAGCCCACTGGACAACCCGTGCCCTAGACAGAATACACTGGACACCGAGATGAGACCAGCCCACTGGACAACCCGTGCCCTAGACAGAATCGACTGGACACAGAGATGAGACCAGCCCACTAAACAACCCATGCCCTAGATAGAATCGACTGGACACCGAGATGAGACCAGCCCACTGAACAACCCGTGCCCTAGACAGAATTCACTGGACACCAAGATGAGACCATCCCACAGAACAACCCGTGCCCTAGACAGAATACACTGGACACCAAGATGAGACCAGCCCACAGAACAACCCGTGCCCGAGAAAGAATCGATTGGAAACCGAGATGTGACCAGCACAAAACCAGCCCACTGAGCAGAGAAATGCACCCGGCTACTACGAACTCGCACAAGCATTGGGATCTGCAGAAGGCCTAACACCCTTGTAGATGCGCAGGTCAACTAAGACTAAGACTAAGACTAAGATAAACGAGTTTTCCAGACAAAGTATGCCTTGACAACAGCGACTTGGCTACTTTTATTGAGGAAGCTTTACCAACGTTGAAACTGCTAACAACTTTCTCAATTTCACTGTAGTGGATGCAGTAATAAATTGCTGTTTTGAGACAAGTACTCCAACGTGTGTGGACAAGCTTTGGAGACAGAAGCACTATAGTGGATGCTGCTCGGAACCAGGTTTCCCGACGTGTGAAGACATGCTCTGGAGACAGAAGCACTATAGTGGATGCTGCTCGGAACCAGGTTCCCCGACGTGTGAAGACATGCTCTGGAGACAGAAGCATTATAGTGGATGCTGCTCGGAACCAGGTTCCCCGACGTGTGAAGACATGCTCTGGGGACAGAAGCACTAAAGTGGATGCTGCTCGGAAACAGGTTCCCCGACGTGTGAAGACATGCTCTGAAGACAGAAGCCCTAAAGTTGATGCTGCTCGGAAACAGGTTCCCCGACGTGTGAGGACATGCTCTGGAGACAGAAGATCTAAAGTGAATGATGCTCGGAACGAGGTTTTCCGACGTGTGAAGACATGCTCTAGAGGCAGAGCAAGTGTAGTGGATGCAGTAATAAAGTGCTGCGTGGACTAGGTTCCCCATCATGTGAGGAAAAGCTCTGATGGATATCCCGAGCGTGCGGACAAAAGTAGACTGGATTCCCCCAGGCGGTTGTGCTATGCTTGGCTTCATCTGCGTGACGCTCACTACTACAGGGATCAAATCGATCCACATCACGTCAGCCTGACTGTCTTGAGAACAGCCCGTTTCCAGGAAAAGGCTACATGGAAGAGAGATAATAGTCCTCTGTCAGTGTATTGTGCCTGACCCTGACTGAACGTCCTGGTCCGTATGTCGTGTCTGACCGGACCAGCATCTCTGTTCCCTGCACAAAAGAGTCAACTTACTCATCGTAGGCATTCCACAACAACAACAACAACAACAACAACTACAACAACAACAACAACAACAACAACATGAAAGTGTTAACAGCAGACATATTCATTTCACATACATCCTTAAAAAACTCTGATGCTTAGTTTAGTATGGACTACGATAATTTTTGTAAACAGTAGTTACCGGTTCTCTATTGCAGAATATTGAGCCACGCTGCTCTTGTGTTTTGAGATGCTGCAATATTCGTATCTAGAATTCTAGGTGACTTAATACAGATTTATACGATAATCACAGGAAAAAATAAATTAGTATATAACAAATCTTTTTTCAAAATTCAACCACCTATAAGAACAAGAGCTACAAATTAACTAAAGAAAATTCCAGATTAGATATTAGGAATATTTTTTTAGTCAGAGAGTGGGGAATGCTTGCAATGCATTGCCTCGGGAAGTAGTGGAGGCAGGGACAGTTAATCCATTTAAGAATAGATTGGATGCGCATAGCTTTTAGAGCAATGAAATGTAAATTAAACTGGTTGTACACAGACTCTGCAGACTTATAAACCAGGATAAAGACGTTAAGTTAGACCACGTCACAAATAGATCAGTTAAGGACAACCTTATAAGAGAGGTCGACCAATATAAAGACCTATTGACCCATTATAAAAGCACGTAATCTTACACAGTATGGGCATGTTTCAAGGTCGTCTGGACTGACCAAGAGGATCCTGTATGGTCCTATGTCTTAAAAGCGTACAAGGAAGAGTAAGAATAAGAGATGAGACGACAGCATTAGAGAGTGGTTGGGAAGATCCATAGCTAGAACAAATACCCTGGCACACAACAGAGGGGAGTGGTCGGAACTGGTCCAACATTCTGCAGTTTTTGTGCCCTAATGACGTTTTACGTTACGACGCCGATGATGATGGTGACCATGACGATAATCAGTGTTGTTACATATTAAACCACTCCACAGACTGAAAAAGAAAGGAGAGATACTATCCTAAGCTTTATATCGGAAAACTACCCAAGCATGGACTGGACCCATGCATACACCGACGGTTCTGTAACAAACACTACACAGAACGGAGGGGCAGGAGCATTCCTGAACCTACCAAATGGCAGAAAAATAACACTGTCATTCGCTACTGGTAAGTACACAAGCAATTTCAGAGCGGAGGCAGAGGCACTGAGGGCGGCAGTGGAAGAAATGGTGACACACAGTGAAAATGAAAGCCATATAGTCCTGCTTACAGATGCTCTCGCCGTAGTCACAGCGCTAAAAAGCCAGAAAAACACTGAGCTTAATGACTTAAGAGCAGCACTCTGCAAACTGTGCCAGCAGTCCGCACCAAAAAGGGTAGTGGTACAGTGGGTCCCATCACACTGCAACATCCAAGGCAACGAAGAGGCCGACAGACTGGCAAAAGAAGGTGCAAGACTACCACAAACAGATACTAGTATGACGTACGAAGAGTCAAAACGGCTTATCAAAGCCAGATACATGACCAAATGGGAAACCGAACATACTGGTTACACCAAAAACGATGCCTATTACCAGTTTATCCGAAGAGAGCAGGTCGTTGTCTTCAGACTTCGCACTGGCCACTATAGACTGAGGTACCACCTATTCAACAAATTGAAGATAGGTGGTACCGACGAATGCCCGTGCGGTACCGGTAAAATGACCGCTGAACATCTGCTGCAGAACTGCCCGACATACGAGGATCAGAGAGAGCAGATGTGGCCATCACCAGTGGAACTGCAAGACAAGCTCTATGGCAGTGTCGACAGCCTCAGGATGACCGCCGCTTTTTTCGAAAAAATAATGGTTACTGTCTGACTGCGTACGAAGAAGAAGAAGAAGAAACCACTTCTCTGAAGCAACTTTTACTTTGCACATTTACAAAATAATATCTCGCCATCTGTACTAAAATGCTGTTCCCCAAACCCCAGTACAAATTTTAACTTAGTAATTGAAGAGCTGAGTGCAAAAAGTTTCTATCTCACATTTTTAAACTTTTGAGGGCTGGAAAGATGTCAAAAGTGTATGGACTTCTTGTTTCTGGGAATATGTTCTGAACATATCCGACTAGATGTCTGCAAATATTCAAGCAAATAGACAAAAAATAGCAAATTAAGTCTGTGTCGCAATGACGTTTCATCAGATTCCGTGTGTTTATATTGATCCCACTGTTTAATGAATGAAATGGAAGAGGCCATGAGAACTCTAAAGAAAAAGACATCGCCCGGAAAAGATGGCGTAACAAACGAAATGCTGATGGGGCTGGGCCAAACAGCAAAGAGAAAGTTACTATCAGTCCTGAACCAAAGCTGGAAAAGGGGAATTGTACCTCAGGCATGGAAAGACGCTGTACTTATACCAGTACCAAAGAAAGAAAAAGATAGAACAGATCCAAATGGATACAGGCCTATCAGTCTACTGAGCTGTGTAGGAAAACTGATGGAGCGTATGATAAACACCAGACTGATGTGGCATCTGGAAGAAAAACACATACTAATTCCACAGCAAGCAGGCTTTAGACAGCACAGATCCACTGAGGATCAGATCACCCTCATAGCACATGAAATAGAGGATGCTTACCAGGAGAAAAAGCATACAGTAGCGGTGTGGGTGGATCTAGAAATGACATTTGACAAGAGCTGGAAAGAGGGACTTAAAGTCAAGCTACGAAGAGGTGACGTTTGTGGGAAAATTTACAGATGGATCAGCCACTACCTCAAAAACAGAACAGCCAGAGTTCAAGTACAATGGCATATGAGCAAAAAGGTGACGCTTGAGCAGGGAGTACCCCAGGGAGGAGTACTGTCATCCACACTCTTCCTGGTGTATATAAATAACATCGCAGAGAATATACCAAGAAGAGTCCATAGCTCCATGTTTGCAGACGATCTGATTATGTGGACCTCTGAAAAGAATCTCACCACAGCAAGTAATCGGATGCAGCAGGCCCTAACATCGTTGGAGGAATGGGCGAACTCATGGCTGGTCAAAATAAATGAGGAAAAAACAACATGTACGATATTCTCGCTTTCAAACAAACCTCAAAACACCAAAATAAGTCTTAACGGCAAATATCTGCGGCCAAACGACAACCCAAACTACCTGGAAGTCACATTTGATCGGCGCATGACATGAAAAAGTCAGATCGAGAGAAATCTGGGGTAGTTGTCTCGCCGCAGCGACTCAATTTCAACCAGTGTTCGTAAAGCGATCTCAGTCCCGCCAGGCGGAGCGATAGCGCGGGCTTGCGGAAAACGCTCGCCTGCCTTTCCCCGTAGTGCGAATTGGGTGCGGTTTGTGGTAGTGGCTCCTCCACCGAGGTGCCCTAGTCTGGTCCGTATCAGGAAACGTGGTCCGTCCGTGGTGATTTCTCTAAGGCTTATAGCAGAGCTCGACAGTACGTCTCGCTGGTGGTCCGACTCTCGCAAAGAGCTTGTGACCGGCAAATGGAAAGCAGGAATCGTTGCCTCGAGGCCCTGCGTTCTCTCTCTCCCTACGGAGAAGGGGAGAAGGGCAGGCCAAATGGTGTCTCTAGTCCCAGTGAAATTCGTCGCCGAGGTCGTTGGGATCCGTTCTGCACAGAGCGCTGCCATCCCTCCTCGAGCGAGCCCGGTCGGTCGGTCGTCTGGTGCGTGTGGGAGGCCCCTGTCAGGCGGTCCTAGGTCGACGGAGTGAGGGACGGGTGGAACAACCGTCCGTCCGTCCCGTCAGTCGGTCCCTGCGGCCGTCGTCCCAGTGAGGCATTTTACACACCCTTCCTCCGCCGACCGGTGTGCGCAGTACGTACGTCTCCGACAGATATCTGGTTGATCCTGCCAGTAGTCATATGCTTGTCTCAAAGATTAAGCCATGCATGTCTAAGTTCACACTGTCTCACGGTGAAACCGCGAATGGCTCATTAAATCAGTCGAGGTTCCTTAGATGACACGATCCTACTTGGATAACTGTGGCAATTCTAGAGCTAATACATGCTTACCAAGCTCCGACCCTCGCGGAAAGAGCGCTTTTATTAGTTCAAAACCAATCGTCGTTTCCCCTCGCGGGGTTGCGGCGTCCCCACTGGTGACTCTGGATAACTTTGTGCTGATCGCATGGCCTCATGTGCCGGCGACGCATCTTTCAAATGTCTGCCCTATCAAATGTCGATGGTACGTGACATGCCTACCATGTTTGTAACGGGTAACGGGGAATCAGGGTTCGATTCCGGAGAGGGAGCATGAGAAACGGCTACCACATCCAAGGAAGGCAGCAGGCGCGCAACTTACCCACTCCCGGCACGGGGAGGTAGTGACGAAAAATAACAATACGGGACTCTTTCGAGGCCCCGTAATTGGAATGAGTACACTTTAAACCCTTTAACGAGGATCTATTGGAGGGCAAGTCTGGTGCCAGCAGCCGCGGTAATTCCAGCTCCAATAGCGTATATTAAAGTTGTTGCAGTTAAAAAGCTCGTAGTTGGATCTCAGGCGCAGGCGGGCGGTCCGGCTCGCGCCGGTTCACTGCCCGTTGTCTCCTGCCCTACCGTCTGCCGGCTCTCTCCCACGGGTGCTCTTCGCTGAGCGTCCTGGGTGGCCGGCGCGTTTACTTTGAAAAAATTAGAGTGTTCAAAGCAGGCCTCGGCTGCCTGAATAATGGTGCATGGAATAATGGAATAGGACCTCGGTTCTATTTTGTTGGTTTTCGGAACTGGAGGTAATGATTAACAGGGACAAACGGGGGCATTCGTATTGCGGCGTTAGAGGTGAAATTCTTGGATCGCCGCAAGACGAGCTACTGCGAAAGCATTTGTCAAGAATGTTTTCATTAATCAAGAACGAAAGTCAGAGGCGCGAAGACGATCAGATACCGTCGTAGTTCTGACCATAAACGATGCCGACTAGCGATCCGCAGGAGTTGCTTCGATGACTCTGCGGGCAGCTTCCGGGAAACCAAAGTGTTTGGGTTCCGGGGGAAGTATGGTTGCAAAGCTGAAACTTAAAGGAATTGACGGAAGGGCACCACCAGGAGTGGAGCCTGCGGCTTAATTTGACTCAACACGGCCAACACTGAAATGAGTGACATGCCGAGACCACTCTTCTGGGGTCTAATATGGAACTGGTGCTGGACTTAGACCCCCAGAATTCTGGGGTTATGCCCCTGTGGCTCGGTTCTGTCTGCATCCAGTGTGTGATAAAGGAATTGACGGAAGAGCACTATCAGGAGTGGAGCCTGAGACCTAAGTTAACTTACCACGCCAACACTGCGGAATGACTATCAAAAAGTACACCTTCGCGGGGTCTAATAGAGAACATGTGCTGGAATTAGACCCTCGACAATTTTGGGGCTACCCCCAAAGAAACTTGATTGTCTCGCTAAGGGAATTGACGGAAGGGCACCACCAGGTGTGGAATCTGCGGCTAAATTTGACTGAACACGCCTATACTGTAGAACAACTGACAAATCGAGAGCACTGCCGTTTGGGTCTAATAATGAACGTACGCTGGTATTAGACTCACGGATGACAAGTCAGCTCTCAAACACTCAAATGAAAGAACGCTACGAAAATCGTGTTTTAACTCTGCAGAAACCGCAGATTTCAAATACCTGGTCATTGACAAACAAAAGCCCTCAATAAGTTCGTCTGACCAAATAGTGAACGGGTGCTGGAAATAGATCATCTGAAGACAGGTCAGTTTTACCCTACAAATGACTGGGCGTTGCTACGGAAAACCAGCTCAAATCGAGAGGAGCCGCAGACACTTTGGTTCACGTACCAGGCTGATAAGCCAAGGGCGCGAGGCTACCATGTGGGGGATTGCGACCGAACCCTTGTAAGCCGCAATCCCGCCCAAAATCTCAGCACCACTGCAATGGGGGGCTCCTACATGCTTGGGACCTGGGGCTTGCGCCCCAGCCCTATCAGGTAGAGCCACAGTAAGAGGTCCTTGCCGCCCGCAAGTCAAAGCGGGCGGACAACTGCTTGATACTCACCCTATACGGCGATGGGGTGCGAAAAAACACCAACCAAAGACTTAGTACCTGGTCGGGGTGTCGAAAACAGTAGAGCAGCCACCTCACTGTGAACTGTCAAGACTCAACCACCGACCATGAGAGTTGTCCGCACACCAGGCGAACAACATCTCGGTGACATTACCAGGCTTGTCCTCTGGCTGAATGCACTCCGGCTACGATGTCTACCTCTGTACGTTATCAGCCATATAACTATCATACTGGACGCAGAAGAGATGCAGACCAGCGGACATTGCACACCTGCCCCACTGTGTCAACACCCCAGGTGGCGGGGAATGCTAGGCGTACCATCCCTGCATAGAAGCCAAGAAAATAAAGGGAAAAAGAGACACCCCACTCAAATGCAAATGCTACGTTTCTGGCAGGACGTGACGATCCTGGGATACAGACACACTGGACTGCCTCTCTTCCGGGTAAACCAGTCCATCTCATATATCATCATTATTGCACCCTATAGACACGAGTAGTGAAGACTCGATAGTCTGGTAAGACAACTTCCATAGGAGAGAAAACTCTGATCGTAAACAACTGCTGCCTTGCAGATAGGCTGGGGACAGCCAAAGGCTAAGGAGGGCATCCCTACAGAAACGCCTGTTGAAATCGGATGCACGGGGCCGCAAGCCTAACAAAACAGTGCAACGTAAATCACAGTATGATGGCAGTACAACCTATTCGAAAAACGTATGGCGCTCATCCTGAGGAGACCCGCCAGGCAGCGATAGCGCCGGGCCTCACGCCTCGAAGGGGCCCACCCTTGACTACTGGTGGTCACCCACCCATGTGTCGTGGAGTCAAGGCACATGGCTATGGGGTAACGTCTATTGGCCAAAACTTCAAGACCCTCAGAATATTACAGTGGAATGCGGAGGGAGTCATTAACAAAAAACTTTCCCTTACACACCACCTGCATGAAGGTAAGATTGACGTGGCATGTATCCAGGAAACGCACCTCAACAGTATCCATAAATTCTCAATCAGAGGATACCAGACCTTCCGTCTAGATAGAGAAGGCCACAAAGGAGGGGTCCTGATACTGACCAGAAACAGCATACCGAGTAGCGCGGTACCTGTCAATCACACCGGACAAGCAGAAATTGTAGGAGTTGACATAATGGCTCAAGAGACGAAGCTCCGCATTTTCAATCTGTACGGACCACCAAACAGAGACCTATCGCTCTCGAGCATGGAGGTCAGAGACTCCAACTGCATAGTAGTTGGAGATTTCAACAGCCACTCGGAGAGATGGGGCTACTCTGACACAGACAGCAGAGGTGACGAAGTGGAAGATTGGGAGATAGATGCAAATCTCTCCCTAATCAATAGGCCGGAGGATAGCCCTAGCTTCTATTCAAGAACATGGCATACCACCTCGACTCCAGATTTGGCCTTCTCCACACAGGACATACACTATAAAATAGACCGCCGGGTGCTAAACCAACTGGCAGGTAGCGACCACAGGCCGATCAGGCTAACCATTGACATGGAAGTAGGCCCACAGGAAACAAAACCGCTCCCACGTTGGAATTACAAACGAGCCGACTGGGACAGATTTGCAATCCTGACAGATGGGCTGTGTGAAACCATCAACACACGAAACACCAAAATGAAGCCCATGGTAGAGAGCCTAAGCAAGGCAATAATGCAAGCCGCCACTGAAACCATCCCAAGAGGAGCTAGGAAAAACTATAAGCCCTACTGGAATGATGAGTTACAGAAAGTGGAAGATGCAGTAACAAATGCTAGGAACGTGGCAGAACGTGAAAAATCCATGGAGGCGAACATCGCCCTCAAAGCCACCACGGCGAAGTACAAACACACTCTCAAGCAAACAGCAAGAGAAAGTTGGAAAAACAAAACGGAAAGTTTAAACCTGGACAAAGAAGGGAACAAGCTATGGAAGCTAGTCAGAGCCATGAACGACGAAACCCCGTCAAATAAACAAATTACTATCAAGCAGGGCGAGAACTTGATCACAGGTAAGAAAGCCGCAAACGCCTTTGTCGATCACTATGCCAGAGCAAACCACATCGAGGTCCCTGCAGATAAGCATACAGACATTAGCGAAGAGCTAAAGCGACACGAAAACATAAATACGGCTCCTGAAGAGCACATGATGGCCAAACTAACCATGCGTGAAATGGAAGAGGCTATGAGAACACTAAAGAAAAGGAAATCTCCCGGAAAAGACGGGATAACAAACGAAATGCTGATGGGGCTGGGCCAAACAGCGAAGAAAAAACTACTATCAGTCCTGAACCAAAGCTGGAAAAGGGGTATTGTACCCCAGGCATGGAAGGATGCAATACTGGTACCAGTACCAAAAACAGGAAAAGATAAAACAGATCCGAATGGATACAGGCCCATAAGCCTACTGAGCTGTGTCGGCAAGCTGATGGAACGGATGATAAACACCAGACTGATGTGGCATCTGGAAGAAAAACGAATTCTAATCCCACAGCAAGCCGGCTTTAGACAGCACAGATCCACTGAGGACCAGGTCATCCTCATAGCCCAGGAGATAGAAGATGCCTACCAGGCACAGAAGCACACAGTAGCTGTCTGGGTGGATCTGGAAAAGGCATTTGACAAAGTCTGGAAGGACGGACTTAGAGTCAAGCTGAGAAGAAGTGATGTCTGTGGGAAGATGTACAAGTGGATCAACCACTACCTCAAACAAAGAACGGCCAGAGTCCAAGTACAAGGGCAGATGAGCAAAAAGGTGACACTCGAGCAGGGAGTACCCCAAGGGGGAGTACTGTCACCCACACTCTTTCTGGTATATATAAACGATATTACAGAGAATATACCAAGAAGAGTCCATAGCTCAATGTTTGCAGACGATCTGGCTATGTGGACCTCTGAAAAGAATCTCACCATAGCAAGAAACCGGATGCAAACGGCCCTAACATCGCTGGAAGAGTGGGCGAACTCATGGCTGGTAAAAATAAACGAGGAGAAAACCACGTGCACAATATTCTCGCTCTCATTAAAACCCCAAAGTACCAAATTAAGCCTAAACGGCAAAATCCTGCAGCCAAACGACAACCCAACCTATCTGGGAGTCACATTTGATCGGCGCATGACATGGAAAAGTCAGATTGAGAGAAACCGAATGAAAGCCAGAGAAAGAATGGCGATCATGAGGAAACTTGCTGGCACAAGCTGGGGAGCAGACGAAAGCATACTAAAGAAACTGTACACTGGAAGAGTGAGACCAGTTCTCGAGTATGGCATTGCGGCATGGACAACAGCAGCGAAGGCGAACTTCGATAAAGTTAACAAACTTCAAAACCAAGCCATGAGAATCATAACAGGTGGCATGAAGTCAACGCCAATTGTAGAACTTGAAAAGATTACAAGACTGCAATCCATGACCGATAGAAGAGACTGCAGAGCCCAGCTGCAGTCAGAGAAACTCCGAAGACTGACGGACCATCCAATGTACCAGAGACTAAACAATCTGGGAAATGGGAAACTGAAGCGGAGAAACTTTGCAGAAATAGCCAAAGCAAAGATGCACGAAGATCCCACAAACGCACTAACAACACCAAAACCCATCACTACTGTACGAAAACCTACTTGGAGGCAGGATATATTTCCAGAGGTGGTAGAAAATATACCAGGTATTGCAAACAAAAACTGCCAGAGTGAGAAAGAAAGGAGAGACACTACCCTAAGCTTCATAACGAAAAGCTACCCAAGCATGGACTGGACCCATGCATACACCGACGGTTCTGTAACAAACACTACACAGAACGGAGGGGCAGGAGCATTCCTGAACCTACCAAATGGCACAAATATAACACTGTCATTCGCTACTGGTAAGTACACAAGCAATTTCAGAGCAGAGGCAGAGGCACTGAGGGCGGCAGTGGAAGAAATGGCAACACACAGTGAAAATGAGAGCCATATAGTCTTGCTGACAGATGCTCTCGAAGTAGTCACAGCGCTAAAAAGCCAGAAGAACACTGAGCTTAATGACTTAAGAGCAGCACTCTGCAAACTGTGCCAGCAGTCCGCACCAAAAAGGGTGGTGATACAGTGGGTTCCGTCACACTGCAACATCCAAGGAAACGAGGAGGCCGATAGACTGGCAAAAGAAGGTGCAAGACTACCACAAACAGATACCAGTATGACGTACGAAGAGTCAAAACGGCTTATCAAAGCCAGATACATGTCCAAATGGGAAACCGAACATACTGGTTACACCAAAAACGATGCCTATTACCAGTTGAACCGAAGAGAGCAGGTCGTTGTCTTCAGACTTCGCACTGGCCACAACAGACTGAGGTACCACCTATTCAACAAACTGAAGATAGGTGGTACTGACGAATGCTCGTGTGGTACTGGGAAAATGACCGCTGAACATCTGCTGCAAAACTGCTTGACATACGAGGATCAGAGAAAGCAGATGTGGCCATCACCAGTGGCAACACTAGACAAGCTCAGGATGACCGCTGCTTTTTTTCGAAAAAATAAAGGTTGACGTCTGACAGCGTACGAAGAAGAAGAAGAAGAAGAAGAAGAAGAAGAAGAAGAAGAAGATCCCACTGTTTGCAAGTGTCAGACCTAGGCAGTTTGAATGAAATGTTAAATTGGTTATTGAAAATATTCCGATACATGGACATGGACGATTTTACAGGTACGACATTGCTGGCCTCATACTTTGCACAGTATAGCTTATACATATCTTCTACACTCATTGCAGATTTAATATATGACTTATGGGGATTATCCTCATAAAAGCTAACGGTCAGGAACTCGAAGTGGTTGACCGTTTTAAATATCTAGGGTCGATTTTCAGTGATGAAGGATCAAAATGTGAGGTGTTGGTCAGAATAGCACAGACAATAGCGGCGCTTGCACGGCTTAACAAAATCTGGCAAGATATACGGTTAGCACTATGCACGAAAATCAGATTAATGCGTTCTGTCAATATTCCTCTATGCTTGTGAGACATGGACAGTTACAGCTGATTTTCAGCGAAGGATACAGGCCTTGGAGATGAGATATTTCCGAAGACTTTTAAACGGCACGTACAAAGATCGAGTTACAAATGAGGAAATACGAGATATAATTACAACAGCAATAGGGCCTTTTGAAGACCTCTTGACAACTGTCAATAGAAGGAAACTAGCTTGGTACGGTCACATATCGAGATCAAATGGTCTTGCAAATACGATCTATGTGCTAAGAGCTATGTGCTACCTATATTAGTGTCATTGGTGTGCAAACTGGTAGGATTTAGAAAGTCGTTGAACAGGGGACAGAACTGAGAAAACGAACATTAGTCAGTGTGGTATATATGACGCCAAGAGTACAATTAGTACAGCTTGCTTATACATACCACTTCACATATCCACAAACTAATTAATTTTGGAGCAGTGCTGATAACATTTTGGGAAGAAATAGGTAGATCAGATCTTCTTCTTCTTCCTCCTCTGTCTCTTCTTCTTCTCCTTCTTCTACGTCTTCTTCTTCTTCTTCTTCGTTCTCAATCTCCCGCTACAAAGCACTGAACATGGCTTTGCAAGTAACAGGATGTAGTCTGGAGAACGGAATTCGTTGTGTCGCTAGTTTACATTTTGACTGTATATTTGTACCTTTCGGTCCGACTCATCCGTTTTCGGCAGCATCGGATCTTCTGTTTTTAGTCATTGGTTTTTTTAACGCTGGATTGCAAAGTTCTTGCCCCGTGTCTAATCCCTTACAGGTTGTGCAGGACAGTGTAACCTGCCTTATGCCCAACCCTCCCCAGTAACATCTTACGACATGTCTGACAGGTTGTGCAGGACAGGGTAAGCTGCCTTATGCCCAACCCTCCCCATTAACATCTTACGACATGTCTGACAGGTTGTGCAGGACAGTGTAACCTGCCTTATGCCCAACCCTCCCCATTAACATCTTACGACATGTCTGACAGGTTGTGCAGGACAGTGTAAGCTGCCTTATGCCCAACCCTCCCCATTAACATCTTACGACATGTCTGACAGTTTGTGCAGGACAGGGTAAGCTGCCTTATGCCCAACCCTCCCCAGTAACATCTTACGACATGTCTGACAGGTTGTGCAGGACAGTGTAACCTGCCTTATGCCCAACCCTCCCCAGTAACATCTTACGACATGTCTGACAGGTTGTGCAGGACAGGGTAAGCTGCCTTATGCCCAACCCTCCCCAGTAACATCTTACGACATGTCTGACAGGTTGTGCAGGACAGGGTAAGCTGCCTTATGCCCAACCCTCCCCAGTAACATCTTACGACATGTCTGACAGGTTGTGCAGGACAGGGTAACCTGCCTTATGCCCAATCCTCCCCAGTAACATCTTACGACATGTCTGACAGCTTGTGGTGTTGCTATTCTTTGATCCCTCTTCGGTGGCTGTGACAGACGTCGATGGATTTGATGGTCTTCTTCTTCTTCTACTTCTTCCTCCTCTTCTGCGTTCATGTTTTTTGGTAATGCTAGATCTGTAGTACCGTCTCTGGGACGAAGTTCACGGTCCTCTCAGGGTCCTGGTGGCGGCCCCACAATCCTCTTCAGATCCGGGTGACAGCCCTACAGCTTCTGCGTTACCTTGGTTCCCTCTGGCCAGGTCTGACATCGTAGGTCTCTGTGTGCTGGGCAGTCCTGTAGGTTGTGTTCAGGTGTCTGGACTCCGGTCCCACATGGGCAGTCCTGTAGGTTGTGTTCAGGGGTCTAGACTCCGGTCCCACATGGCCAGTCCTGTAGGTTGTTTTCAGGGATCTGGACTCCGGTTCCACATGGGCAG
Source organism: Ariolimax columbianus (assembly GCA_036924085.1). NCBI lineage: Eukaryota > Metazoa > Mollusca > Gastropoda > Stylommatophora > Arionidae > Ariolimax > Ariolimax columbianus. The sequence goes on from JAVGWX010000023.1 coordinate 31,556,394, forward strand.
TCCTGTAGGTTGTGTTCAGGGGTCTAGACGCCGGTTCCACATGGGCAGTCACTTATGTGTCATATCTTGAGCCGATGTAGGTGACCCAATAGTCTGCAGTGGTTTGTTCTCATGCGAATGATGGTGGTTTGTTGGTGTTTGAAGACTTCTACTTCATCTACTTTTATCCACTTAACACAAGTTAGACTCTGTGGACATGTGTTGTTTTCTTTCGTGTGCCAGATGCATCGCTTCGTATTTCTTCAGTATCTCACTTACACCATCTACTCATATTTCTCTTGGTCTTCCTCTTGCTTTGAAACCCTTTTGTCTTGTATTGTAGATTAGCACAGCTGATAGATTTTGTTGGATTGTTGTGAGGTGTTCGAACCACCTCATTTTCTGCCTTTCTATGTAATCATGCACACAATTGCTCCAACCTTCTTTCTGATTTCTTCGTTTCGTTCTCTGTCCATTCGTGTGACCCTGACCACTTACGTAAAACAGTTCATTTCGTACACCATAATTGTTATTTCCTGTATCAGGCTTGAGTCCAAGTCTGACACTGGTGCAGAGAGTTGGTATAAAAATACAATATATCGACTCTTCTTTCTTCTTTGCGTTCAGGATCTTTTGGTCATGTTATATCTGCAGGCCAGTTGCCATGATGTAGTCTTTGGTTTTCACCAGGTGGGACCGGCTGCCCCACAGCTTTTTGTCTCAGCTCCGCACCCTGTGGCCAGGTCTGGTATCTCATTTCCCTATAGATTGGGCATGTATCAACTGTTTCTTTGTCTCCACTTGGATATTTTTGTGCTTTAATAATGGTGAGAGCTGAAAAGAAACCGTAGCTGCTTTCTTGATTCCACCTCTGTCCATCCTTTCATCTTGTGTGAACACGCTACCAAAGTATTTCTTCTTCTTCGTCTTCTTCTTCTTCTTCTTCGTTCTCAATCTTCCGTGACCAAGCCCTGAAAAGAGCTTTGCAAGTAGCATACTGTAGTCTAGAGAACGGAATACGTTGTGTAGTTTTTTACAGCTTGACTGCGATATTTGCACCTTTCAGTTCGGCACATTCGACTACAACAGGCATTTTTGAGTATCGGGTTGTCTTCCCTCTTCGGTCCCTTCTCCTTAGCTAGTCTGCTCTGTTGCAGACTGTTAGACAGGATCACGGCGTAGAAATGTAGAAGGGTCTTGGAAACTGGTTCGCTGACCCTGACTCTAGCATTCAGCTTTGGGTCGCTGACCGCTGCATCTCATGCACTACTCAGCGTCTTGATCCCTTACCTTATTGAGGGTGGTGATAGAAAGAAACGGCATTGGTTTCTGAGTGATTGACACCTACTCTTGAGGGCATTTGCTGTGAACGAACTTCTGATCACTAATGCAATGTTTCGTCTCCCCAACAGCAATAACACCCCTTGGATGTATCCATGGTCAGGGTGCTGTCCCTTTATTTACTACGTCATTGTTAGCAGACGGGAACATCAGGATGTGCGTATAACAAAGGCGATGTGTCGAGGATGTTACTGGACGGATTACAAACTGGTGATTTCTAAATTTGACTTTGGTAATCTTCTAGACGCCCACAAATCAATATCACCTCAAAGCGTCTCAACACCTCCGGACTACACACGACAATCATTTCCTCAGAGCTTGACAGATCCACTAGAGACAGAGGAAAATGGTATACATGACGTAGAATCAAGTTGGACTCCTTTATAGAAACGGTTGACTCTACTGCTGTTGATGCTCTCGGTATACAGACACGCACATCAGGATTGGTTTGATGAGAACGTGAAGGGGTCAAGCGTCTGCTAGACGAGTATCGTCGCTCTCACCGTGCACATACAAATGATCCTCAATCTGTGACGAAAAAAAATTGCTTTCACAAGAGCTCGAGCGACTAAACAGCGACAGCTCAGTACTATGCAGAGTGCATGGCTCAGTTAAAAGATTGGAGAGATTCAGAAATTGCTGAAGGTTAGATGGCAGGACATTGCGCCAGATACACGTGTGTTAGCGCGATCGTGCTTGACATGGGCTGGCCATGTGGTACGCATGCAGGATCAGGTCAGGTCAGGTCATCCCGTAACCGGTGAGGTCGTTGGGGCACACATGAAGACATCCTCACAACTCCACGCCATCCCTGTCTGTCAGATGCCGCTGCCTGTGACTCTTCTGGTCGGAGACTGGTCCATTCTTTTATGTTGTCCTCCCATCTCTTTTTGGGCCGGCCTCTTCGTCGTCTGCCATGCACCTTCCCGTGGAGGATTGTGTTTGCAAGACCATTTGATCTCGATATGCGACCGTACCAAGTGAGTTTCCTTCTTTTGACAGTTGCCAGGAGATCTTCGAAAGGCCCTATTGCTGTTGTAATTCTATTTCGGATTTCCTCGTTTGTAACTCGATCTTTGTACGTGACGTTTAAAAGTCTTCGGAAACATCTCATCTCCAAGGCCTGTATCCTTCGCTGAAAATCAGCTGTAACTGTCCATGTCTCATAAGCATAGAGGAATATTGACAACGCATTAATCTGATTTTCGTGCGTAGTGCTAACAGTTTATCTTGCCAGATTTTGCTAAGCCGTGCAAGCGCCGCTATTTTCTGTGCTATTCTGGCCAATACTTCACATTTTGATCCTTCATCACTTGACAATTGACCCAAGATATTTAAAACGGTCAACCACTTCGAGTTCCTGACCATTAGCTTTTATCTTGCTGTTGAAGCCCGTAGCGTTGTTTGTCATTAATTTTGTCTTTCCAGCGTTTATCTCCATACCATAGTCAAGAGCTGTTTCATGCAGGACCAGCGTCTACTAAAGGAGTTACTCTATGGTGAACTGCAAAATGGCAAAAGAACAAGCGATTCGCAGAGGAAAAGGTACAAGGACACGCTTAAGAGATCACTGATCCAGTGGAATGTTAATCAAGATGACTGGGAAAGAATCACCACTAATCGCTCAAACTAGCGTAGCCTATTTTGGGTAAGCCGTAAAACAACTAATTAAGTATTTGATTCTAAGTAGAAGTCAAAGCATCGATAATTATGAACGGGTAACTAACTGTACACCAATTCACATAACTGGTATCTCTCATCAACAACAAGCTCTCTCTAGACACAGAAATAAACAGTCGCATTGCCGAAACTGATGCTACATTTGCTCGCCTCACAATGCGTGTTTGGAAAAACCAGAAACTGACAATTTTAAAAAAGGCAATGGTTTAAAATGCACTTATTGTCGGCACACTTCTGTGTGGCAGCGAGAATTGGACAACATGCCAAACAGGAGAACAGGCTCAACACATTCCATCTACGACGCCTACGATCTGTTCTTGGAATTACACGGAGTGACAAATGCAGAGGTGTACTCTCGCACCGGTTTACCAAACATGTACACTCTACTTAGTCAGCAAAGACTTCGATAGCTTGGTCATGTTCGTCGCATGGAAGATGGTCGCATTCCTAAAGACATCTTCTACTGATAGTTGGCGGATGGCAAAAGAACAGACAGCCGACCGCAGTCGAGGGTCACAAATGTGTGTAATTGTGATATATTTTTTTTTTCTGTTCGCCTTATTTCTCTAATCCCCAAGGCGTGTGCGTTGCACTGTGGTTTTTATTTTGCGCCTGTCGGCCCAGTGCATCCGACTTCAGCATCCATTTTATGTAAGGACCTGCTTCCTCCTGCATTTTCTAAGGGTTTGCTTCCCCGGGGTAACGGCCGGTGCTGTGATAGGGATCGAACCCAGCACCTTCCTGTTGTGAGCCGTGCCACTTAACCACTAGGCCACGCCGACCCCCCTAATTGTGTTATGAAGGCTCTGGACATGAATCTGACATCGCGGGAAGACGAAGCTGCAGACCGACCCAAGTGAAGATGTACCCTGAATGGCCAACTCAGGCTATGTGAAGAGAAGCTCTTGCAAAACGAAGAAGTATGGTTTGGCTTAGCTTGGCTTGGTTTGGCTCGGTTTCGTTCATTCTCAATCTCCCGCTACCAAACACTGAAAGGGCTTAAGTAGCAGAATGTAGTCCAGAGAACGGAATGCGTTGTGTCGTAGTTTGCAGCTTGACTGCGATATTTGCACCTTTCGGTCCAATACGTTCGACTTCAGCAAGCATTTTTGAGTATCGGGTAAGCATTCCCACTTCGATCCCTTCTCCTTAGCCAGTCTGTCCTGCTGCAGCTTGTTATCCAGGATCACCGCGTGGAAGTGTAGAAGGGTCTTGGCAGCTTTGGTTCGCTGGCCCTGACGCTAGGAGTCAGCTATGAGTCGCTGACCACTGCAGCTCATGCGCTGCTCAGCATCTTGATCCCACGGAGAAGTATAAGGACAACGCCGCAAAGAGAAAGACAACAAAACATAAGTATAAAAGTTTTTGTGTATCCCTGTCATATAATCCTATAGTCAGTCATGACGGAAAAGGGCTACTAACTAACTACTAAAAACCGAATCCACTTTGAAATTGGCCGCTTCTTAGTTGACACAATTTACCCTCCCGTTCTTGGAAGTAGTTCTGGAAGTCCTTCTTATTTTGGCAGGATCTCCCACAAGGCGATATCGTAAATGTTTTCATTTCTTAAATGCCCTGAAATATCGCCCATTTGTGTGGCACACTGAGTCTTGGAATGAGCCAATAGTCGCAGCGAATCATGTCTGGGTAGTTAGGATAGCGCCGAAATTGTCCAATGACGTATTTCCGCCAACAATCTTGGATGAGATGCGTCGCGCGGTATAGTCCATTATAATAATGCTCCATTATACAATATATTTACAATAGTCTTTTATTTAAAAATTATGTTAGTCTACCACATTATTCATGTTATTATCTCCTTTTTTGCAGATTGTCAGACTTGTTCCTTCTCAAAGGCACATGTGATTTGAATGGAATAGTTCTTTGAATAATCGATAACAGTCAAGAGGTAAATAGGTTTCTCATTCGCTCAATGGCTTAGCAAGTACTTTTGCCTTGGAATAGTGATAACTATACAGAGACATAATGAATCGATACTAATTTCACATTTTTTCTAATATTTTAGAACGAATTGTAGAGAATGGTGTGGCTATTTCACATTTAATTTAGGCAGACTATTTAAAAAAATAAACTTTAACAACCGGTAGCTGATTTGTCCATGTAAAGGTCAGATTAGAATTACGTTTATCCATTGTTGAACAAATTTATGCGTGTAAAGTTATTTGATTTATATTGCATTACTAAACAAACGTTATTACAGAGAAAGAGATGTGTGACGTCACATTGATGAAAGGACAATAATAAAATATGAAAAGGGGGATGGGTGTGGGTGGAGGCCCGGGTTTGAGTCTGTTTTGTGACGAAGTTTAAAGAGCAAAATTAAGACAGCAATCGCGTAGAGTCATGTGTGAACATCCCTAATTTTTAAAAATATTTTAACATCCTCCAAATTGGAACGTCCTCTTTTTACTCCAAACCCAGTAATAGTGATTGAAAATTAAAATGTGTTATTTCCTTCCAGTCTCATATTTAGAGTATTATGTCATTCAAAAGAATTTTGATATGTGCGAATAATAGATTTTATTATTGGCGAAATTTGTATGCATGAACAGGAATATTATTTATTTTGTTGGTGTATTCATTCTAAGAGCGCGTGGCTGAATATTTTCGAAGCCTGTCAGCTGACATTGAGGGCAGCGGATCGAACCCCCGTATAGAATATATTGTTTTTCTGTTAGGGATGAAATAAACAAACATAGCCAGTACACTATGTGGCGAAGCGTAGCAAAAAAAAGTTCAGTTGCCCATCGGACAGTTCTGTCTAGATGATGTAACTTGCGCTGTATTTTTATTACAGCGAGGAAGAAGCTGTGCTGTTCATCAACTTCACTCTCTGGTCACGAACTACCCCTCGACGACCTTATCAATGAAAATAAAGTCATACGACAATTTTATTTTTCCAATAACATCACAAATTCAGTTTGAAAAATGTATGGCGCCAAAACTGATATTTATTGTTATTTTAAATGGAAGCAGAACAAAATCACATGACACAGAACAAAATCACATGACATGAACTCAAGAATTGAGAATAATCTCCCCTATAGAACAAAAGCATCTGACCAGATGTCGCTGGTTTGTTCTACCTTTTCCGGGACAAACTTCTCCTTTTCGGTGAGCACCTCGGATCTTTGTGTGGATTACTCCTTCAGAGCTGGTATTTTCTGTATGTGTTTTTATATTGACTGCAATATGAATTCGAAGATTGTTATTTGTTAATCTGTTGTGGAAAAGGACTAATGGTTCTCCAAAAGTATCAGCTTGTCCGGCAGGCATGGGTTGATTCTTGAAACGCGCATACACCAAGTTGGAAACTGCATGATTTGGTTTCTTCTTGTCAGGTCATTTTACACCAAATAGCGGCTGTGAACGATAGTTATGTAAGTTTTTTTGAGTTCTTTTGTTTGATAATGTTGTTTGATCACGTTTTAGTGAGGCAAACGTGCTGAAATATTCTATTACTTCTCTCATGTATTCACGATATGATGTTTATATTGTACGGTTTGAGAACTGTGCAGTTCCAACATTCTGGATAGCCTGTGTTTCGGCTATGGCCACAGAAGTTGAATTTTGTCTCACTAAAAATAATACTAAATGTTACACAAATACATGCACAGGACTGATACAAGTAGTTTAATGTGATATTACCTTGAATAGGTAATCACGTTCTGTTCATACAAGAGTCTGCAAAAGCGAAATAATCGAAAGTTGGAGCAGTCCGAGGTAAAGGTAACAATGAACTAATGAGTCTTGAACTCTTCTAACCTGTGGTTTTTGTGTGTCAGTGTGAGTGTGTGGATGTTACAGTCAATAGTGCAAGTGGTGGTAGTAGTAGTTAGTAATTGTAGTAGTATTAGTAACACTTAGGAGTATTGTACATTTCTGCATATACATATAGTAAAACAGCTTGGTTTATCATTATGACAGTTTGCTTCTTTCTACTCGATTTTCATATTGGAGTTACCGTGATGGTAGATGGGGGAGAACTATCTAAGATGGTCATCATAGCAATCACTATGTAGTATTGAATTCAGCAACTCAGAACGCTATTCCAATGCGTGGTCAGTGTCGATTATATCAACCTAGTGCTAGTAGTAGAAAGTAAAGGTATAACAAATCTCTGCATAGAATAAGAAAAGTAATATATCACTAGTCTTTGTTGTTCTCTAACTTTGAACTCACTTTCTACACTAACATATAGTCTGCTTCCATTGTTGATAGTACTAGGCTTATTTAGAATCTCAGAACATCATGGAAACATTCTGTCTACTCCCTTGCCAGTGTCAATTTTGAATCTAGTGCTTGCAATAGTTGTAATTTTAGTAGTAGTAGTAGAAAAAAGTAGAACACACACATTTTCATTTTGCATTCCAGGTTAAAATGAAAATATTTCGGAGCTTTTTGTTGCTTTTATTCATTCTTGATGGTCTATATATTTTTAGTAGGGTGTATTCGGAATATCTGATCACTATTGAAAGCACTACTGCTTTATCAGTGTCAATGATGTAGAATCTAGTGGTGGCGGAAGTAGCAGACACATGTTTGACATTTTTTCTTATTGTTTCTGTCATTCCAGATAGTGGAGTATAAATCATTAGATGCAACACTACATTTGGTTTCCCCTAACAAGCTTTTAGGGACGTCTAAAACCAGTTATTTGCATCATGGTTTCATTAGTAATATATTTTATGGGGTGAGGTTCCAGTTCCACGCGCGGCACATCCCTCCTTAGTCACTTCCTACTACATGCTGTAAAGGAAAGAGTTGCCCTATTCGGTTTGCCCTGAAAATCTCTGGTGATTTCACATTTCTACATAAAATATGCCTGGCAGGTTACATTGATATTATTTTCCGTAGCATTCACAATTTATACTAACTGTTCAGCTTCTTGGACTTATTCGATGTGCATGACAAACCAATACTAACTTGCTAGCTTCTTGGACTTAACTGGTGAGCATGGCAAACAAGTACTGTTTAGCTTCTTGAACATTTGATGAGCTTGACAAACCAATACTAACTTGCTAGCTTCTTTGACTAAGCTGATGAACACGGCAAACCAGTAGTAATTGTTTAGCTTCTTGGACTAAGCTGATGAGCATGACAAACCAGTAGTAATTGTTTAGCTTCTTGGACTTAGCTGGTGTGCAAATCAAAAAGCCTAGGAGAGGGATGAGTGAACGTAAAATGAACTTGGGCGATATATGTGTGGCGTATATATGAGGCAGCGCCTATGGGTAAAAAGTCTGTTTCTCATTCCCAACGCATCATGTACGAGCCCTGGCTGTGTTTAGTTTTGGCAGGCAGATTGTTTTTTTTCTCGGGACAAGCGCTTCTCCGAGTATGGAAAGTAATGGCGATCTACTGTAACTGCACATCTGCCAAGAAACTTATAACAGCCAAATAGGCAGGAAGCGATGTTTTGCAAAGGACATGCTACTTACATTTCCATTGGTAGTGTGTATAACCTATATGACCTATAAAATTATTAGTCTATGAAAAAATCGTTCGCCATACATGAGCTAAATTACAATGACTTAAAATTTGCTTTCATGGTCTTCTGGAGTTACTAGTTTTTAAGTAGTAAAAAGTTGGTTTATTTGTCCAGTGCAAATGCTATGGTACCTTTACTTTATGGTTTTTTACAACATAGGATTTCAATGAATGTTCTTAGATTCCTGCTACTTTGGCTTCCTCTTTCCCATGTTCTTCACCAGGTGTAATTTAACCTCTGCATGACGAAGAAAAGTGAGCAGCCAGCAGCAGAACAAAACATCCATGTTCTGCAGGAGCTAAAGAGACAGTACCCTAGCAACTTTTGAACATGTGTGTATACTGATGGATCAGCCTCTCTGAGCGAAAAAAGGGGAGGCAGTGGAATCTACATCGTACACTCCAATGGCAACAATAGTAAATCACTTAATACCAGCAGGAGAGAACTGTACCAATTTCAGAGCTGAAGCAACAGTTGTTCATACAGCAACACAGACTCTTTATCAGTGAAACTACAACTACGAGGAAAACGGTTATTCTAATAGACTCCAAGAGTGTACTGCAAGTTATCTCAAGCTCCAAGCAAGATAGATTCTTACACAAAATAAAATACAACATCGGATTGCTGTCTAAAAAAACAGAACTTGTCCTGCAGTGGATCCCGGCCCACTGTGGGATCCTTGGAAATGAGAAAGCAGATGAGCTCACAAAAGCCGGAAGTGGCGACATGCATGCCATGCACAAAGCTATAAAGAAGCAAAGACACTTATCAAATAATCCATGAGGATGGAAGAGAGAACAGCACAAAGAATACAAGCCAGAAAATGACAGCACAGACAAACTTGGTAGAGATGGGCAAAGAAAGATCTTCAGACTCAGAACGGGATATTGCAGACTCAAGGTCCATCTCAACAGAATGGGTCCCAGAGACTCCGTCACATGCAATTGTGGAGCACTCAAACAAACACCAGAACATATCCTTCAGGACTGCCCTACTTATATAGACCAAAGAGAGGCAGTCTGACCTGAAGGAAGCGACCATGCTCGAAAAGCTGTTAGGTACCGGCGAAGGCCTGAAACACACATTATCCTTCGCGAACCTTCCCAGACTAGAAGCATAGCATCAGTTGATCCTAGAAGAAGAAGATGATTTGACCTCCCAAACTTTCTCTTCTCTCGTGAGTTCCAATACATGTTTGGCTATATTTGTATGTTTTGTCTCTTTGGGCTCTATCCATTTCCCACCTTTCCAAATCTATAGTTTTATTGGTTTCTGCAATGTTTTATGCCACATATTTTTTTGGTTTCTTTAATTAAGTCATCTGACAGGAAATATACACGACATCTGTTAGGGAATGTCTGCAGTTAACGTTTATTAAGAACATGTAACATTTAGTGGTAAAGTAATTGTCAAATGCAAACACTCAGTTAACCATTTATAACTCTTTAGTTACAGAATATCCTGAAAGCAAGCCTGCATGATGTACCAATTTAAATTCAACTTCTGATGATGACTGACCAACAGTATGTCAGAGCCAAGATGCCCTTTTCGGTGGACACCTCTGATGTTATAGAGATTCAACACTCTTAGCTGCAAAATCTACTTTACAAAATGGCAGATGTTGCAAACTGTATGAATGCATCAACTCCAACTAAAGCACACATGGGGCAGAGTGTTCCTGGCTCTCCAGAAACTGTGGTCCTCTCCCCAGGAGTCAAGGAAGCAATGGACAGGATATTCCCCCGGTCAGCTACCCAGCTTTTGCAAGGGGGCTTGACTTTTGGAGATGATCCACTTTTTAGTATTGCTTCAGTCGGGACAACTAAAGAAACAGTGCAGGCTAGAAATCCACCAGTATCAGCGTCTGCTCTTGACTTTTCTCCTCTACAGTGCAAGTCATCATCTGCCCATATCACCACATTAGCGACTACTGACACAGCCATGGCTGCATCATTGGGGATTCCTGCACCTGTCTCCAGAAATGGCTCAACTCTTGTCAATTCTTATCCTCTTTTATCCACTGAGTCACATCCATCCACACCTGCAATTATAAACATTGAGAACAGTAAAGAAGCTGTGGATTCTGAATCAAACTCTCTAGAACTGCGAAAGAAAGTTCCGTCCAAGATCAGAATTTCAAAAGCTGATTTTGAAATTGTCACTTCTTGTGATGCTTTAATCAGTGAGTATGAAAGAACTGCAAGAAGAGTCAACTGTGTCGATGCTTCATCCAGCGAGTGTCATTCCAGAGATGAATCAGACTCTGAAGACATGAGAAGGCCATTTGCCACCATTGCTAGGGAGAAGAAAAAAAGGAAAAAGAAAAAAAGAAAAATAGAATGTAATGCAGAAAAAGCTAACAGCTGTTTATCAGAACATAATGTGAATTCGGGTGATGAGTTTAAGACGACAAACTCTTGGAAGACAAATGATAAGTCTGTGGCAGTTAGGGGTCCTGATACTAGTAGAATTGTGGCACAGAAAGATTTTATAACAAACACAGTCAAACAGATTTCACACCCTGATTCATTGTTAACGTCTACTGCTTTAATTAATAAAAATACGCTAGAGTTTAGTGAAAACACACACGGAAATCAGTCTCAAGTCTACGTCTTGAACAACGGACACATGAATGATACCTGTTACAAGGACTGTGGAACGACCAGCGAAGACTTCTCTAATATTTCATACTCCTCTGCAAAAGAGAATGTGCAGGCTGAAAAGAGACGCTCCTATCAGAAGCTTCCCAAAACCAAGCGCCAGCATTTTCATATTGTCAAACACATAAACAAGATAAGAAACACATTCCCGCCATGTTTTGTGGTAGTTAAAAAGATAGACTCTCGTAATTTCTGTACTGATATGAAAGATTTCAGTATAGCTGAAAGTGTCCTGCCTTTGTCTGTCAGAGTGAAGAAGCTGTTGGATTTGTGTGACAGCGGAACTCTTGCATGCAGGAAAAATAAGAAGATGACAGTAACAGAAGAACTAGTGTACAGAAACATTTTTGAAGAACCTCCTTTTTATGGACTGTCAGAGGATGACTTTGAAAAACCCAGGGTAAGAAGTCTTCGGAAGAGAGATAAAAAAATAAGCTATGTTGAGCCTTCGGAAGATGATATTTTGGATGAATATTCTAGGAAACGTTCTCGTGTAAAGAATAAAGATTGTCCTTATGAGAAATCTGGAGATGAAAGCCAGTTGGAAAGTAAGAAAAAGAAACGGCAAGACTTTTTTAACCCAAGCGCTGTTAATGCAGACTATTCGTGTGGTAGCAGAGATATAGCTACAATTCTTGATCAGAACAGAGGATATACAGAGGACAAAGAAATTATGGAGAGAAATGGTAGGAGACTAAATCCAAATGAAGTTATGGTTTATCCTCGTACAAGCCTGGGTAATACAATCTCATATCATCCTCGCAGACCTGACGGAAGTGATATGTTTACATCAAGAATGGATGAAACATCAATGCGCATGTTGTACTCACAAGATAAGAACATTAGCATGGTGCCAGCACCGTCATACATCTCAGTTTTATCAGGAGGTGCAATCCCAGCACCCTTCCCATCTCATCCAGCCCCAGTCTCGCTTTTTCCATCTCTACCTCTCGGCTTCCAAGGAGGTCTAGCAGCACAGCCTTTTATTGGAGGAGGACCCACTTCATGTCAGGTCTCTTCTGCAGGTGGGGTACCAAATCCTCATCAGTTTTGTCTAGTTAAAATGAATGGGAAGGATGTGCTTTTGCGTCTTGTTCCTTCCGGTGGGATGAATGCACCGCTACCAATGGTTCTACCAAAAGGAAAGACACTAATTGCGCCCCCACGCCCGACTCATATGTACAACCAATCAATTCAACAGCCACACTCGATCCCAGGCTGTACACAGGCAATGCTGAGACCAGTCACGTCTGTTGTCACAGCACCCCAGGTTAACGCAGTCTCGGCTGCTTCTCTCCAGTCACTGTATGGATTACCATTCCTTAGCAGGCCCACGCAGTCAAGTTCCCAGAATATTCCATTTCCACCTTATCCCGTGATGCCGTCCTCCCATCTAACAGGCCATATGAGTACAGATGGTCTTAGACCCATAGCCTTCACATCTTCAGGAGCACACGCATCCCACAGCTCTTTTGCTGGGCAACCATCACTCTTATTTTCATCAACAAATTCTGGAACAACAGCACCGATAAGGTCTGCTCCGTTATCCACTCTGCCCACACAAGCTTTACCCCCTCCTGTTGCACCACCAGCAGTCTCAATCTCAACCCCAATGACGACTACAGGTACATTTGTTCAAAGTGTCAGCGTGCCTGGTCCATGTTTGCAAACAACAGCACCCAGCCAGTCATCTTCGGTTCGATCTGTCAGAATATTTGTTCCCGGCTGTTCTGCCACAGGCACACCTGGCCGTTTTGCTACCTTGGGAAGTATAGCCAATACCAGCCAACTTACTCATGTTTCAGCCTCCAGCTCACTGTTACCTCAATGTAACAGAAGCTGTGACTATGACCTTTCACCTGAACAGCGTGCAGCCAAACGTAGGAGGCTTGAGAAGAAGTACCCTCTACCACCAGGAGTAGTCATCAAAACAGAACCATTGGATGCTCCCCCCAAACCCGCCACAATTATAACATCCAAATCTTTGCTGTCCAAAAATTTACAGCTGCTCTCTTCCCCTAGCCCAGGAAGTGGCATTCAAAGATTTCAAGTCATCAGTCCTTCCTTGGCCAATGCTCTTTCGCTAAGGAATGCCAGAGGCAACTCAGATGTTGTGTATAGAACAGCTTCTGTTGGTGGCGGACAGACCGTCCTTGTTCCATCCTCGATGGGGGGTCTCGTACCTACAACCACACCTCTCTCGCTGACCGTTTCTTCAGCTTCTTCATCATTAGCTTCCCTAGCAGCTTCTGAAAATACTATCATTGACACCCATTGCACTAGTAGTGCATCCTTAAACACACGAGCAATATCTCCTTCATATAGAATGTCCTCAGGTTCTCCCCAGTTCAGCCAGTCAGATGCCACGGAAAGAAACATTTATTCTGGCACTAGCACAGATTCAGCTACATATGTTGCAGCGTCGAGATCTACGGCTACTTCACATGAATCAACAGTCTCTGTGAATGATGCAAATAGATCTTCACAATCATCTGATAATTTCTTTTCTGAATCTGTAACAAGTGCATCAGCAGTCACAGGGTCAAACGATAACATACATCTCTATCCACCCAGAGCAACACCAAGGGCTGCTTCTCCGGAGATTCTCAGATCAAACCTCGAGGAACTTAGAAAGATTGTTCAGGTACAAGAATTGCGTGGTCTTAAGGGAGAAAGGCTGGAGAAGCTGAAGGAATTGCTCTCTAGAAAGCAACAGCTTTATAATGAACTACAAATGCTGGCCAATACGAACACATCCTCAGCAGGTTATGAATCCGCTGACAGCAGAGCTGTAATTGATAGTGATAGAAGAAGAGGAGCTCTTGATGATGTTGATGGACATGGTGCCTCCGAGACCGACCCATTTGTTATAGATTAAGAAATGCTTGTGAATACTTATCTACTATGATCATATGTCATTCCTCCATTATCAGGTTTTGATAAGCTTCATGCAGATCTCACCAACTGTTATTTTCTTATTTATATAAAGCAGCTGAAAAACATCGAAGGTTAAATGGTCGTTTTACATGACTTCGATAACACGTGTGCGGAAGTTTTCACCTATAACAGTTTTCATCAGGATCTGAACAAACAGAAACTGTACCAAAGAAACCAGGGACCTAAGCTAAACAAATATCAGTTACATTATGTTAAGGAGAACTAACATCACTGCACACTTGGTAGACCACTAATTTCTCAAGTGTTTTTCAGCAGTGGATGAAGGGTGTGGATATGAATGGATTCCGTAGCTTGCTGATTGTATATAAACCTCATTCACCCTCGTGGCACCCCTCCTTGTTTGATTCCAAAGTCCTGCCGTCTGAGTATTGCCAATTTATTGATTGCAGTGTTGCCGCCTAACAACGTGTCATTTATTGATTTCAGTGACCATCATTTAGCTGGTCACTCTAGAGAATTCCGTGGCGAAGTGGTTAAGCCGTCGGCCCCGTGATCAGGTGGTGTGGGTTCGAAAGCGGACTCCGCCGTCTTTTTCACGGATGCTTGGTGCGGAGTCCCCTGCATCTTGTAGTCGCCCCTTAGTCGTATTGTCCTTTACTTGCTACTGGGATCAGGTGGCTCGAGACGAGAGCGTGAGGATAAAAAGTAGCGCAGTTAATCCTTACTAAAAATAGCGCTAGCAAAATAAATAATGCCATCATCGTCTACGATGGACGGCTGCCTTTGCCTTTTGCTAGTTGGTGGAGCACTGCATTTGGTTTGCCCTAATCAGCTAATCCTTATTGAGGAAAATGACGTACTGGCACGATGGACAGAGTACTGTTCCGAGCTATATAACTATGAAGGACGACACGAACCTGAGAAAACAATCCCCCCCAACATCAACAAATATAGAGGATAACCAACTGATAGCGAAGGAAGAGGTAACTGCAGCGGTAAAGACATTGAGAGGAGGGAAGGCGGCCGGCGTGGACAATATACCAGCAGAGCTCTTACAGACAGGTAGAGAGGTATTACTGGAAGGCCTGATACACATCTGCAACAAAATATAGGCGACAGGAAACTGGCCGGACTTATGGACGAAATCAATGGTTATACCGTTACATAAGTCTGGAAACCTAAAGCTGTGCCAAAATTACAGAACAATAAGCCTCATCAGCCACCCTAACAAGGTCATGCTTAGATTAATCCTCAACCAATTGAAACCCCAAGCAGAGAACATCATTGCCGAAGAGCAAGCAGGGTTCAGACAGGACAGAAGCACCACAGAACAGATATTTAATTTAAGGCTGCTAAGCAAGAAATATCTAGAACAGCAGCAAACACTGTATCATGTGTTCATTGATTTTAAGAAGGCATTTGATAGGGTATGGCATAAAGCGCTATGGGCAACCATGAGGATGTATAAAATCAACGGAAATATTATAACGGTCCTTGAACACCTGTATGACGAGGTGTCCAGCGCAGTTCTTATGAAGGGGAGGCGAGCGGACTGGTTTCGCACATCAGTCGGTGTGAGATAGGGGTGTACACTCTCTCCAACTCTTTTCAATATATTCTTTGAGGGAATTAATGAGTGAGGCACTTGGAAGTCACGTTGGTATTGTCAAGATAGGGGGGCCGGACGATTACCAACCTTTGTTTTGCAGATGATGTTCAGAAGCAGAACTCCAGGAATGGGTCAGAAGTTTCGATAAAACAGCTCTTGACTATTGAATGGAGACAAATGCTGGAAAGACAAAATTAATCACCAACAACGCCAAGGGCTTCACCAACAGGATAAAAGCTAATGGTCAGGAACTCGAAGTGGTTGACCGTTTTAAATATCTTGGCCGATTGTCGGTGATGAAGGATCAAAATGTGAGGTGTTGGCCAGAATAGCACAGACTATAGCAGCGCTTGCATGGCGTAACAAAATCTGGCAAGATAAACCGTTAGCACTATGCACAAAAATCAGATTAATGTGTACACTGGTCCTGTCAATATTCCTCTATGCCTGTGAGACATGGACAGTTACAGCTGACCTTCAACGAAGGATACAGACCTTGGAGATGAGATGTTTCCGAAGACTTTTAAACGTCACGTACAAAGATGTAGTTACAAATGAGGAAATATGAGATAGAATTACAACATCAATAGGGCCTTTTGAAGACCTCTTGGCAACTGTCAAAAGAAGGAAACTCGCTTGGTACGGTCACATATCGAGATTAAATGGTTTTGCAAATACAATCCTATATGGAAAGGTGCATGGCAGATGACGAAGATGCCGTCCCGAAAAAAAAAGATGGGAGGACAACATAAAAGAATGGACCAATCTCCAACCACAAGAGTCACAGGCAGCGGCCGCTGACAGAGAAGGGTGGCGTGGCGTTGTGAGGATGTCTTCATGTGTGCCCCAACAACCTCAAACCTCACCAGTTACGGGATGACCTAACCTGGATCAGCTTTAAAAAAATCCTGAATTCATTTGTTCGCAGCGCGGTTTTGGTAGCAGTGATTTTTAAAATTGTGAAGTTGCCAGCCCCATGCACTATCTTCTCTAGTTGCATGTCTTGACCTTCCTGGAAGGAAAATTAATTTTGGGTAAAAAGGTTGGTCCCATGGCAACAATTGCCGTCGGGGATGAAGATAACTTCATATTCTAAGTCGCATAGTATGTGAGGTGGGGTAGCCAGTTCCCTTCCTTGCTGTTTAAACCTTCCCAAATCTTACATCAGGTACCCATTTATAGCTGGGTTGACTGGAGGTGCGGTCGTACTAGGAACGAACCAATACTGGATTTTTTCTTCTGTCTGATTTCGAACCCTAATGCGCTGTAATCTCAGGCTCACTGTCGACTATGCTACATCATCATCATCATGTAGCATGTTCTTTGTAGAACGTCGCTCCCATCACAGTCTGTCTGAAAGAAATTTGTTCCCTTGCCAAAACACCAGCTTCCGCCACTGTCATACTCAGGTATTCCTGGATATCTTGGTGCCATCGTCTTCTTGATCTACCCCTTCCTCTTTTGCTTGGCACCATACCTTCCATCACCGTTCTCTCAAGACCATTGTGTCTCTTGATGTTACCAAAGGATTTGCATTTTCTAGCCACAATGGAATTGATAAACCAGTTCTCCTCTATGCTCAACTCTTGCCGAATGTCTACATTTGTTCTTTTCTCTGTCCAGGGTATTCTGAGGATCTTTCTGTAACATTTTGACTCGAAGGATTGAGCTACACGCTCAACATATCCATATCTCATGTACCCACTGTGTGTGCTTTAATGTCTGCATATCAGCCCTTCCATTGCTGTGAATTCTAGCATGGTTGGGACAGTAGATCCACATCTCTATCAGTTCTGTCATTCTATAGCAGGCTCTGAGAGTTTGACATGGTAGTTGATCTGGTTGCTGCTGTTTCAACAAGCCACACCCGATCTGCATTGACTGCCTCAATCGATATTCCCACACTCCATTTCAGCATGTTCTAGATTGGAGCCCACCAGCAATAAAGACGAGTGGCTAGGCCAAGAAGCAAAGAGTAGCGGAGAAGGCTACAGAACTCGAGAAAACAATTAAAAATAGTAACAAATAGAGAACAGCTCCTGTGACCTTATATTCTTCTATAGCGTCTGTTATCCAGGATCACCGCAGATGTATAGAAGGGTATTGGCGGCTCTGGTTCGCTGGCCCTGACGCTAGCAGTCAGCTATGGGTTGCTGACCATTGAGCTCATGCGCTGCTCAGCATCAAAATCTATTAAACGATACAAGATGATGATGGTTGGTATCGGTATAAATCTACAATAACGGAAAATTAACGGAATATTTTAAAAACTATTTATATCATCAATGTTGGTTTGTGTTGGCGATCGTGTATCTCCATTTCCTCTTATCACGTCTCGTTTATCCAGTCCGCCGATGATGGTCTGCAATGCCATTCCTTCAAGCTGTCCAATATTGTCTCGGCCCCTATTCCCTGCGATTCTGCCTGTTGGCACAGCGTGTTCCAACCCACCTGTTTTCATTACAGGCACACAAAAGGATGACTGACATGCCCTAATTTTTGCCATAAGCTGTCTTTCTGTCTGCCCCTTCAAGTACCACGTTATTAGCCTTCTTTTCAGTCCACGGAATTCTCAGCATTCTTCTGTAAAACCACATTTCTCTTACCTCCAATGATCCCTGTTTTGCCTTCTGATTGTCCATAACTCGCTGCCAAATATCTGCACTGGATTCACAGAGCAAGTAAACATTTTGTTGGGTGCTCCCAAAAATATGTCCGCATTTTTTTGAGTCACTTTCTGTCACCTTTAAAAGTCACATGTCTGTTATTGCTCTTATGTATAGCTGCAATTTAACCTGGCTTGTTTTCAGTCACTTTTCGTATTCAGTTCTACTGCAGTCCCTTATTTAATTTATTATAGGATTGTGTACATTATTTCAAAACAAATGTTTTGAACATGCTGTTTTTTGTAAATTATTATTATGGCTCTTCTTTTCCATTGCTTGATGTAGCAAGGTGTCAGCATTTTATTAATGGGCTTGTGTGCTAATTCTAAGTGTTTATTCCTGGAGCCTGTCCTGAGGACGAAGGGATAGGGCCAATACCATCTACTATATATGTTTGAAATGGTAGGTAATTATGACTGTGGGTGGGGCTGTTAACACGATCACGTAAAACACAATGCCGTAGAAACCACCTCTAAGAGAGCATGGACATGTTTTGATGCAGGCTTATTACAAGGAGGTCATCTATAGTCGATAGCTCTGATAGTCCTACTGGAGTGAAAGACGTATGATGATTGTGTGTGAATGTTAGTGCGATACTGAACCATGCTATTTACCTCATATGCTTGCTCTGAGTTGTTGGCAGATATCATGGTGTTTCTGTACACATGTGGTGTCTTTGTTGTTTGCAGATATCATGGTGCCTTTGAGCTGTTGGCATATAGCACAGTCTTTACTCTGTTGGCAGATATCATGGTGTTTCTGTACACATGTGGTGTCTTTGAGTTGTTTGCAGATATCATGCATTCTTTGAGCTGTTGACAGATGTCATGGTGTCTTTGAGCTGTTGGTAGATATTATGGTGTCTTTGAGCTGTTGGCAGATATCATGGTGTTTCTGTACACATATGGTGTCTTTGAGTTGTTGGTAGATATCATGGTGTTTCTGTACACATATGGTGTCTTTGAGTTGTTGGTAGATATCATGGTGTTTCTGTACACATATGGTGTCTTTGAGTTGTTTGCAGATATCATGGTGTTTTTGAGCTGTTGACAGATATCATGGTGTCTTTGAGCTGTTGGCATATAGCACAGGGTCTTTACTCTGTTGGCAGATATCATGGTGTCTTTGAACTGTTGGCAGATATCAAGGTGTCTTTGAACTGTTGGCAGATTTCATGGTGTCTTTAAGCTGTTGGCAGATATCATGGTGTTTTTGAGCTGTTGACAGGTATCATGGTGTCTTTGAGCTGTTGGCATATAGCACAGGGTCTTTACTCTGTTGGCAGATATCATGGTGTCTTTGAACTGTTGGCAGATATCAAGGTGTCTTTGAACTGTTGGCAGATTTCATGGTGTCTTTAAGCTGTTGGCAGATATCATGGTGTTTTTGAGCTGTTGACAGGTATCATGGTGTCTTTGAGCTGTTGGCATATTTCATGGTGTCTTTGAGCTGTTGTCAGATTTCATGGTGTCTTTGAGCTGTTGTCAGATTTCATAATGTCTTTGAGCTTTGTACATATATCATGTGGTCACAGTTATCAGGTAGTTTGTTTTCACTGCTGTTATTCTCAAACTAATTCCTCAACAATAGAATGTCAAGGTTTGCCAGAGAGAGAGCACCAGACTATTCTAGCTCCTGGTTACAGTATTCTCCTTCATCTCTCAGATCATCCCAGCTGACACTGTGGGGATCTGGATCACTGACTCTTGGCATCTCATGTTGTGGTAGCTGTTCTGAGACCAGACATCTACTCATAGTTGAATTTCCTCCACTTTAGTCTGAAAGGATTGGGTTTCAGTTTAATGACATTTTATCTGATTGATAACATTGTCCTGTCTTATTTTTTTAAACTACTTGGACCACTTTTCTCAAGTACCAAATTTCATAATTTTTGCTGACTTTTGTGAGTTGCCCGATCTTTGATTTCTTGCTTATTTAATTTTTGCTGGGGAATTCTTTATTTATAGCATGAGGAATTCAAGTGTTTGCTGTTCTGCAGGGTACCAACTCTTCTTAACGATACCACTCTTCCATTGTTTTACAGCTTCAAGGTATTGGAAGCAGCTGATCTATTCCAACGTCTATTTTCCCAGCATAATGTGACGTCTCTTCTCTCTTGGACAACTGCTTTCATTCTAGTGCTGCTTCTCCAAGCTATTCCTACCAGACTTGCAGGTTGGTTCGGAAATTTTGCTGTAATTTAAGTCAAGGTACATGAAAGGTGAGGTACACATCATATCTTTCTTGATTCACTGCTATCACACATTCATCCTGCCGAAGACGGATGTGTCGGACAGAAAGGTGCAAATAGCTGAGCCAGAGCTGTAAACTAGTGATAAACGCAATCTGTTCTCTGGAGTACATCCTGCTACTTGCAAAACCCTGTTCAGGACTTGATAGCGGGAGAACGAACGTAGAAGAAGACGAAGACATATTCATCTGTGCCACGTGCTGCTGTTTTATTTCTGGGAGTTGTCAGTATTTTATCTATTCTTGGATAATGTCCGTGGTAAAAATTCTGTGGAGAGCTGAATTGCAAAAGAGGTAATATCCTCTTCTTTGTTCGTTCTTGGTCACCTGCTACAAAGCCCCGAAAAGAGCGTTGCAGGATGTTGTCCGAAGAACGGAATGCGTTGTGCCATAATTTACAGCTTGACTGTGATATTTGCACCTTTCAGTCCAACAGATCTGACTTCAGCATGGCATTTTGGAGTACCGGGTTAGCCTTCCCTCTTCGATACCTTCTCCTTAGCCAGTCTGCTCTGTTGCGGCCTGTTGTCTAGGATCACCTTGGGAGGTGTTGAAGGGTCTTTGCAGCTCTGGTTTTCTGGCCGACACTAGCAGTCAGCTATGGGTTGCTGACCGCTGCAGCTCATGCACTGCTCAGTATCTTGATCCCAGGAGGCAATATGATCATCAAAGTAATTTCCTCATCACTTCCCAGGTAAATATGATTTGACACTTCTGTTGATACACTGGGTTGAAAGAAATGCATGCACGAGTCCTGGTTATAAAGTACTGATATGAGCATGGCTCTCAAATGCTATCATGAGTCATGACTCCCACGTGCTATCATGTCACATATCCCAAGTGGCTATCATGAGTCACGGCTCCAAAGTGCTAGCATGAATCATGGCTCAGGCACGTAATCATGAGTCATCACTCCCAAGTGCTATCTTGTCACAGATCCAAAGTGCTAGCATGAATCATGGCTCTGGCACGTAATCATTAGTCATCACTCCCAAGTGCTATCTTGTCACAGATCCAAAGTGTTAACATGTGTCATGGCACACTATCACGAGTCATGGCTCACAAGTGCTATCATGAGTCACAGCTCCAAAATGCTAGCAGGAGTCACGGATTCAACATGCTGTCATGACTCAAGTGCTATCACTTTATTAAGGATGAATGGTTAATAGTTCTGACTTCCCATTACAAATGGTGCTGGGTGTCTTGTCTCCATTTTGCTTCTGATGAAGTCATATAGCCACCGTGACAGTTAGTCCTACATTACACCCAATGCCGTAAGTACTTGGTGTGCTCCTGCTGCAGTGATTTCTGTAACATTTAACATGATCGAACTTTTAGTACCAGTGATAACTCTCTTCATCTATATAATTGTGTACTTGGAAGATTGCAATGGTTCTATTCGTTGTTCCCTGGAATTGACGTTTGTGCAGTTATAAATGGGCACTTTACTTATTGTTAGGGGAAACAAAGCTGTGAAGAACAGATTGAAACTAGTCATCTCGGACAACACTACCTATTACTCGCACAACCTGTTTTTAGATTTTGTTTAATGAAATATGTTTGTCACCCATACATTGACCAGTCTCAATAAGCGCATAAAATAATAAATTAGGGGCAAGTAATGACTCGACTCGAGTGCTACCATGAATGAAAGGAATTCTACCACTTGTCACCTTAAAGTAATAGACGACCAAAGAGGGTTGTTTTGGGATGGCAGCCTCATCATGTAAAAAATACAGTGCCATGCCATTATAAACACTCACTGCAAAAAACTCAGGTACAGGCGTCCTGTGAAGGGACCAGCCGCAGTTGAAACTTATGCTTCACATTGGAATGAAAAGGTGAATGATTGAAAATGCTTGGACACAGGCTTCCTGTGACGGGGCCGGTTACATTGGTGGCCTATGCTTCACATTGGAATGAAAAGGTGTATGATTGAAAATGCTTGGAAAGAGGCTTCCTGTGACAGGGTCGGTTACATTGGTGGCCTATGCTTCACATTTGAGTGAAATGATGAATGCATGACCTGACTTAGTCACTCCTCTTGTACCATTTGGTATAAAGGTCTTTTAGTTGGGGTAGTCGGCACAATGCCCATACCTCCTCATTTGCCTCTTACAGCATGTCTGCTAGGTTATATAAATGTTATTCATTGCTAGCCTATCACGCAGGCAAAGTAATGTACAATACAGTATTTATTTTAATTATAAATGCTTTTTAAAAAAATGTAATTTATGCTCACTTGACCAATGCAGGCATCAAGTGGGCGGTAAAAAAAATAATCTACAATTCACTTTTTACTGAAATTGTAGCGTGTAATAACATTTTAGAAGCGATGTAGGATTGTATGAAAGAGGATGTTTGTGTTGGGTCGTAGAGTCGGACAGTATTAGAGAGGGGACATCTTAGAAACTTATGTAGGATTGTATGAAAGAGGATGTTTGTGTTGGGTTGTAGAGGCGGGCAGCCTTAAAGAGGGGACATCTTAGAAGCTTATGTAGGATTGTATGAAAGAGTATGCTTGTGTTGGGTCGTAGAGTTGGGCAGCCTTAGAGAGTCGACATCCTAGAAGCGATGTAGGATTGTATGAAAGAGGATGTTTGTGGGTCAGAGTCAGGCAGTCTTAGAGAGGGGACATCCTAGAAGCGATGTAGGATTGTATGAAAGAGTATGCTTGGGTTGGGTCATAGAGTCGGGCAGCCTTAGAGAGGGGACATCCTAGAAGCTTATGTAGGATTGTATGAAAGAGGATGTTTGTGTTGGGTCGTAGAGTCGGGCAGCCTTAGAGAGTGTTTGAATACCAGGCTGTATTCTCCATCCTTATTACTGTGTCTATTATGTCAATAATTGCTTTGCATGACTATAATTTAAAATTAGTTTCATAAAATGGTACATTTTTGTCATTCCTAGTTGTGGCTGTACATCTGTATATTTTTTTTGTTTTCCAGATAATTATATAATTCATTTTTCTTCATTACCCGAACATTTTGTTGTTTTTACATTGTGTGTGTGGCACCATACATTTGCTTCTATTTTGTTCTTTTTCTGTGTTATTTCTTGCCATATCACTTTGTATTTTTATTTATCAGTGATATATTTCTTCTGAGAATCAGTAGACATGTTTAGTTTTTAAAAAAGAAGTAAGATCCCATTAACATGCTAGTCTGGCATATTGGGAAAATGGTGTTAGGCCCATATTTTTCTTGACCAATTGCACACTAGCGATGTTGTGCCTTTACTTTCACTGATTTTTCTTTTATTTAATTTTTGAGGTTGGGTCGACTTCAGGAACCGTTTTGCGGTCTGCAGACCGAACCCCGATCACTCAGCTGGGAAACCAGTGCAAAAACCACTGCGAAACCTCGACAGACATGTTTAGTTGCTTTTAATATGCTGCTTTGTTTAGGTTGACCTTTCTTTTTGGTGAAAGTACATGACTTTCAACCACAGACAACATCTTTTTGATTATTTCTGTTTAGGCTAAGACATTATTCTGAATATTCTTCGTTCGTTCTCAATCCTCCGCTACCAAGCATTAAACAGGGCTTTGCAAGTAGCAGGATGTAGTCCGGAAAACGGAATGCGTTGTGTCGCTAGTTTACAGCTTGACTGCGATATTTGAACCTTTCAGTCCGACACATCCGTCTTCGGCAGGTCTTCCGAATATAAATAAGCATTATCGTCATTCAGTACCTGTTGGCAAACTTGTGCTCGATGTGCTCTTGTAGTAGTGGTATCTGTGACACATTTTCCTCCTGGACTCACAACCCCAATGTACAACCAAATATTGTTTCTTTTCTAATAAAGGAGCCCAGACGAAGTAGCTGTTAGTGAGTTATTTATTTGAATATGAGAATACATTTAGTAGAAATAAATAATGTTTATAGATACTAATCCCTCTTTAGGTATGTCTTCATTTTTTTCATTTAGTCAAGTTTGATCTAATCGAAATAAATATAGGTGACCATTTAAGTCAAGTTTTAATCAGTAGCTAGGATATTCTTCCACATATAGAGATCTATTTTTAGTCAAGTTTAATCTAATCAGTGAGTGGTTTCTTCTAAATATTGAGTCAATTTTTATACAAGTACTTGGCTTAGTCATTTATAGATATAAATCAGTGGTTCAAATATATTATTTATATTGAGAACCAATATTTGACTCTTTTAATTCTTATTCTGTTGTTTGTACTTCTGTATTTTTAACAAAATACGCAGAATGTGGCTGGGACTGTTGGGCTGGCCACTTCTGACAAGTCATATTTTTATGCTGTCAATTAATTTAAATCATTATGCCTTGTAATGTTGAATAAAACCAACAGCGTTCTGCTTCAGGCCGGCCAATAGATGTAAAGTCTCTTTAGCGTATAGTGTAGAATAAATATGGTGAGTGTTCCTTTAATTTGTTAATTGTACATGCTCTTGATTGATCCCTTCTTGATATTCCTTTCTTCTTCTTTGTCGTTTGTCCAGAAAAGTTTGTGGCATTGTGTCGTAGTTTACATGTAGTTTATAGTGATAATGCGATATCTACACCTTTCAGCCGACATCCGATTTCAGCACTGCATTTTTGGGATCGAGTTTGCCTTCCCTCTTCGATCCTCAGTATCTTATCCAGACCTCATGGTTGCAGTCGTCTCCAGGAACTCCACTTGGAGGTGGAAACAGGTTTTGGTAAAGTTATGGGTCACTGATCCTGATACTAGCAGCCATCTTTGAAATACTTTCAACTGTCAGCTCATTCACTGTTGCGTCTTCGGTTCCTGACATTTGTTTGATTTCAAACTTCTGTCATTTGTTTGATTTCAAAGTTCTGTAAACTAGAATACTTGGAATTCTGGTATTCAAAAAGGCATGTGTAATGTCTGTTGCCAGGTAGCCGAAGGCTTCGGCTATGCATAGTAGGTATTAAAAAGCTTTCTGTGGCTTACTAGGCCTGGGGAAGGTACAACTAATTTGGGTAGGTTTTTAACTTGAATATTAGAATTTTGTCCGGGTAACGACCATTAAGCCTACTCGTTTCTATTTCTAACTGTCAAAGAGATTTTTAACGTGCTCGACACTGAACACGGGAGTCCGATCTCACTACCCAGAGATCAGGGGAATTTTTACCAGGATATCTACGTGAAAAAATCCCGGTCTCTACCATGATTTGAACTCGCGACTTGAGATGAACACCTTACCTCGAGACCACTGAGCTGTTGGAATGACTCTTTCCAAAACAGTTCTTCCGCAGCGTATGTCCTATCCAGCCCTGTTTTCTTCGCTTAATTTGTCGCTCCGGTGGATGTTTTTGATTCCTTTCCCACAAGTCTTCATTCCTCACCATGTCCTGCCATTTTATGCCCATTATCCATAGTAGACATCTGTTAACGAAGGACTGGAGTCTTTGTTGTATGGCCTTAATCATTCCATTGGCCATTCGGATTCTTGGTAAGGCATATTTTTTTCTATCAGAGATAGAACTGCAGGCACAAGCGACCTTTATTCCTCAACCACATATACCATCTCAGTGGATCTTCCCTATGGGGATAAATGATATAATTTAAATATTTATTTTATTTGAGAAAATAACAGGTTGTCATGGTTTTTATAGGAACATTGGTAACAGTACTGTGGTGGTAGAATGTAGCGTTAATACCTGATTTGTGAAAGTGTTTAATTAAGTATTAAAAAAATGCAAGCCAAGATGAAATAGAGATATGATATACCATCTGGACGAACCTGACTGTATGACCAGATCTGCAGGATTTGAACACAGAAGAAAATAGTGGGTCGACAAAAGAACATGTGACAAGGAGAGTGGACAGGGAAGCCAAATCGTATTTACAGAACTCAAGAAGACTGGCTGTCACTTTCTGCCAGAGAGGACAGTCGAGTAATTTGGTCACATAACTGCTGATGAAGGCAAAGTATGTAAGTGAGAGTCTGAAACAGGAATTCTCGATTGAATGTCTCCTATTCTACCCATCATGTGCCATTTGTCACCACATAATTTGGGCCCAAAACAATATTTCCCATACAACGCATTATGTGAAATGAGATCTTTCCTTTTTTTTTAATTACTTGATTTTACCATTAGGTTTAGAGGTCTCTAGTTTTACTTATGGATTATATTTTCTATAAGATGGGATAGATGCCCCGATGTCAACCCCCTTTACCCACAAAACAAGAGCGGATTAATACATTATAAAGATGTCGGCCAAAAACTCGCATAACCTCCTTCCAGTTTCAACCATATATGTCGTATTACAATGCTGCATCTGTACACCCCAGGGTCTGTACAGTGAGTACAGTGGTTGCTAATTTTTTTTTCTTTTGCGTTCGCCTTATTTCTCTAATCTCCAAGGCGGTGTGCGTTGCACTGTGGTTTTTATTTTGCGCCTGTAGGCCCAATGCATCCGACTTCAGCATGCATTTTATGTAAGGGTCTGCTTCCTCCTGCATTTTCTAAGGGTTTGCTTCCTCGGGGTAACGGCCGGTGCTGTGATGGGGATCGAACCCAGCACCTTCTGGTTGTGAGCCGTGTCACTTAACCACTAGGCCACGCCGTCCTCTCAGTGCTTGCTAATAAAACCTATCAGCGGTTTGACAAATACAACCCAAAAGCAGTCAGCCACACCATTATTCATGGCTCAGAACATATGAGCCACTAACTATTAAAGTTTACGGTAATGTTCAGTTCAAGTGACATCTCTGCATCGAAGGTCGGCTGTAATGGATCTCCACTGCTCTATCTCATGTTGTTGTTTTGTGGTCCTGAAATGGACGTTAAGTTGCAAGTTGTTGTAGCTTTCCTTAATCCTCAACGTACTGATGAAGGTGGGCCGGGTGGTCCTCCGGGCGGTTGGGCTATGCTCGGCTTCATCTGCATGTCGCTCACTACTTTGGGATCTTGTTGATACCTCACCTTGTTATCCAGACTGCCATAAAATAGTCATTTTCCTGGAAGGGCTATGGGGAAAGTGGAGGTGAGGGTCTTTGCCAGTATGTTTTGCCTGACCCTGACTAAAATATCTGATCAGTATGTTTTGCCCGACCCTGACTAAAATGTCTGATCAGTATGTTTTGCCTGACCCTAACATATCTGATCAGTATATTTTGCTTGACCATAACTAACATGTCTGATCAGTATATTTTGCCTGACCCTGACTAACATGTCTGATCAGTATGTTTTGCCTGACCCTGACTAACATGTCTGATCAGTATATTTTGCCTGACCCTGACTAACATGTCTGATCAGTATGTTTTGCCTGACCCTGACTAACATGTCTGATCAGTATATTTTGCCTGACCCTGACTAACATGTCTGATCAGTATGTTTTGCCTGACCCTGACTAAAATGTCTGATCAGTATGTTTTGCCTGACCCTAACATATCTGATCAGTATATTTTGCTTGACCATAACTAACATGTCTGATCAGTATATTTTGCCTGACCCTGACTAACATATCTGATCAGTATATTTTACCTGACCCTGACTAACATATCTGATCAGTATATTTTACCTGACCCTGACTAACATATCTGATCAGTATATTTTACCTGACCCTGACTAACATATCTGATCAGTATATTTTGCCTGATCCTGACTAACATGTCTGATCAGTATATTTTACCTGACCCTGACTAACATGTCTGATCAGTATATTTTACCTGACCCTGACTAACATGTCTGATCAGTATATTTTACCTGACCCTGACTAACATGTCTGATCAGTATATTTTACCTGACCCTGACTAACATGTCTGATCAGTATATTTTGCCTGACCCTGACTAACATATCTGATCAGTATATTTTGCCTGACCCTGACTAACATATCTGATCAGTATATTTTGCCTGACCCTGACTAACATATCTGATCAGTATGTTTTGCCTGCCCAGACGTTAGTCTTCCTTCTCATCTCTACCAAAATGGTGTAATCTGACTGGCATCTCCTAGTCCATGTCCAGATCTTATATACCCACTTACAACGTTGTCTGCCTCTTGGGCGACTGCCTTCCGCCAGTATGGTTTTCAACAAGTTGTGTTATATGGCCAAAATAACTTCTAGCCCTGATTTTGGTCATTAATTCTCTTTTCAACCTCAACAAAATGCGACCCAATCTTCTATATACCCACATTTCGAGGGCTTCAATACTCTTTTCTAACTTGTTATTCAGTGTCAATGTTTCTGGACCATAAAGTAGTGCCGAAAGTAAAGTATAAAAGGCTAAATTTAAGTATTTCAAAAACATAAACAGGGACAAAAATAAAGGAGAAGATACGGATTGAATGTGAGATTAGGCAAAAGAAGGTGCAAGACTACCACAAACAGATACTAGTATGACGTACGAAGAGTAAAACGGCTTATCAAAGCCAGATACATGACCAAATGGGAAACCGAACATACTGGTTACACCAAAAACAATGCCTATTACCAGTTGAACAGAAGAGAGCAGGTCGTTGTCTTCAGACTTCGCACTGGCCACAATAGACTGAGGTACCACCTATTCAACAAATTGAAGATAGGTGGTACCGACGAATGCCCGTGCGGTACCGGTAAAATGACAGCTGAACATCTGCTGCAGAACTGCCCGACAGAGAGAGCAGATGTGGCCATCACCAGTGGAACTGCAAGACAAGCTGCAGGGCAGTGGCGACAGCCTCAGGATGACCGCTGCTTTTTTCGAAAAAATAATGGTTACTGCGTACGAAGAAGAAGAAGAAGAAGAATGTGAGATTAGAAGTAGGCCATATCTTCAAACAAGTAACAAATTCTTTTGGAGAATTATACATTTGAAGAAATTGGTATAGAATAGTTTAACAGAGCTAAAGCTAGAGAAATATTGCGTCTGACCAAAGTATTTAGCTAATACATGACTATATGTGAATGTTTTATTATGACTTGACTCTTTTATTTGATTCTTTTTATTGTGACTCTAGCTATATTTTTGAGGCGGCTCTTGTGCCTTTGAAATTGTCTTCTTGTGGTGCTTAGTCCACTAACTTGGATTTGTTTCGGCTGTCTAAGTTGTTTAGAATTTTATCATGTGGTATAGATAATGTTGTGGTCCTTGGGTTGTTTAGAATCTGACATCTTGGTATAGATAATGTTGTGGTCATCGTTGTTCAGAATCTGACATCTTGGTATAGATAATGTTGTGGTCATCGTTGTTCAGAATCTGACATCTTGGTATAGATAATGTTGTGGTCATCGTTGTTCAGAATCTGACATCTTGGTATAGATAATGTTGTGGTCATCGTTGTTCAGAATCTGACATCTTGGTATAGATAATGTTGTGGTCATCGTTGTTTAGAATCTGATATATTGGTATAGATAATGGGCTCCAGAATTGACAAAAATGGCAACTGCTCGAAGGAAATCAGAAGAAGACTAGCCATGGCAATGTAGAGGCTGAACAGCCTGAAGAGATTATTGCAGAGCACCACCAAAATGAAAAAGTGAAAGTCTTGAAAGCAGGTTTTTTTCTTGTGGCATCACATGGCTGCGAATCATAGACAGATACCAAAACTTCTAGACAAAGAATTGAATCCTTTGAGTCAAAATGTTACAGAAAGATGCTCAGAATACCCTGGACAGAGAAAAAGACAAATATAGACATTCGGCAAGAGTTGAACATAGAGGGGAACTGGTTTATCAATTCCATTATGGCCAGAAAATGTAAATACTTTGAACACATCAAGAGACACAACAGTCTCGAGAGAAGAAAGATGGAAGGTATGGTGCCAGGTAAAAGAGAAAAGGGTAGACCAAGAAGACGATGGCATCAAGATATCCAGGAATGCCTGAGTTAAGACTGTGGCGGAGGCTGGAGTTTTGGCAAGGAAGATTTTCTTTCAGACAGACTGTGATGGGAGCGACGTTCTATAATTGACATGCTACATGATGATGATAGATAATGTTACAACCTTCAGGATTGTTTAGAATTGAATACTTATGGTGCAGAAAAGGTTGCAGTACTCAACAATTGTTTAGAATTGAATACTTATGGTGCAGAAAAGGTTGCAGTACTCAACAATTGTTTAGAATTGAATACTTATGGTGCAGAAAAGGTTGCAGTACTCAACAATTGTTTAGAATTGAATACTTATGGTGCAGAAAAGGTTGCAGTACTCAACAATTGTTTAGAATTGAATACTTATGGTGCAGAAAAGGTTGCAGTACTCACAAGTATTTTTTATTAACTTATTTTAATGTTTCTTTTGTACTGTTTTTAAAGAGTCAAATAGACTTATTTAGGTTGAAACATGAGTACCGTACAAGTATATAACTGCTTTGATCCAAAATTGCATTGAACATTTCTAGTATTTTGGACATTATTGGTGTCAATTACAACAGGTATATTGAAACTGTATATACGTGTATATTTTTACACATAATCAACATTCTCCTTTTTGCCCCAATCTGAAGCACAGGTGTCAACTACAGTTGCTACGGTCTCTTCACAGGTAACTTGTATTAAACCTTTTGCAGTGGCTGATTGCAAAAGTAATGTTATTTTACATTATGAGGTTGCAACCCCTATGCACACTATCTTAAAGTTGCCAGTTACAATGGTCTCATGATTTTCACATCGGGTACCACTCTGAAAAATGCATGGGATGATCCTGTGATTTCAATTTGAATATATGTAAATAAAAGCAGTGGTCAGACAGGCGCCATTGGTATCTCCAGATCTGTTCCACGAAGGGTTCATGATTTAGTCATATCTGTTCTTTGTCTGTTCTCAAACTCCCACTATGGATCCCTGAAAAGGGTTTTGCAAGTTGCAGGATGTAGTCCGGAAATCGGGTTGCACTGTGTTATAGTTTACGGCTTTACTGCGATATTTGCACATTATGATCCGAATTCAGCTGTCATTTTTGTGTACTGGTTTAGCCTTCCCTCTTTGATCCCTTCTCAGCCAGTCTGCTCTTTTGCAGTCTGTTATCCAGGATCACCACGTGGAGGTGTAGAAGGGGCTTGGCAGCTCTGGGTCGCTGTCACTGAATGCTACAGCTAATGCGCAGTTCAGTGTCTTCATTTTTGTCTGCCACTTGTAGCGTTAACCCTTTGCAGTCCACCCTAAATTGATTAGTTTTGTATCTTAACCTTTTACAGTGGCACTATCACTGCACATGGAGTGAGCACTATTCTATTTTGCGATGCATTCACGACATTATCACCAGCAAACTTATGTCTTGCAGTTCCGTTAGACCAGTTTTGTACATTCTGGCATGGGAAACCTACTGGCACAGCTCTTGTGGCCATAGAAACACTCAAGCAACACTTTCACAACAAAGTGGAAAGACAACAATAAAGTGCTCCCGATAAAATCACATTAAAAAAATATACTGATGGGTTATTTTGTAGGACACGGCACTTGCATTTTGCGTCACTGCAAATAAAAATGTGGCACTATTTTCTGGGTTGTTTCAGGTCACTTGAAAAATTTTTATTGTCTACTATTTTATGGTTAGTTTCACGTCACTGAACAAATTTAAATGGTCCATTACTTTCTGTTTGTTTCCCGTCACTGATAATTATTTAAATTGTCTATTTTCTGTTTCATGTCAATTTAAATTGTTTATTTTCTGTTTGTTATACATCACTGAAAATAATTTAAATTGTCAATTTTCTCTTAGTTTCACGTCACTGAAAAAAAATATGTAAATTGTCCACTAATTTCTGTTTGTTTTATCGCCACTAAAAATTATTTAAATTGTCTATTTTCTGTTTGTTTCACGTGACTGAAAAATATATGAAATTGTACACTATTTTCTGTTAGTTTCACATCATTGAAAAAAAAAATTGTCCACTTTTTTTCTGTTTGTTTCATCTCACTGAAAAAAATTTCAATTGTCTAGTATATTCTGTTAGATTCATTGAAATTGGTTGTTTGTAGATATATCTAACTATTGTTAATGTGTGTTAATTCACTGGATCCCTCTTGTCACAGATAACACTGCACATTGAATATTCTTATCGTGTAAGTAAATGTTTGTAAATATAGTGATAGATTCGTGTTGTTTTGTCCATCCTATTGTATGTTTTAAAACTAATGAAATAGATAACTGTTGAAGAGAAGCATGGCAACATTACAAAACTCATTAAAGATGGTATACAAAATCATGTAATTTTATCCTTTGTGTATTTGTCATGTCATCATTAACACATTATTGTCATGGGCAGAAGATGCAGTGATGAGATAGAAACAGCCAGGGACTCTTGACTGTTTGCTTTTGTGAGGGTCAGTGACTCATAGCTGGTTTGTTGTTTGAGGGTCAGTGACTCATAGCTGGTTTGTTGTGTGAGGGTCAGTAACTCATAGCTGGTTTGTTGTGTGAGGGTCGGGGACTCATAGCAGCTGGATGTTTGTGTGAGGGTCAGTGACTCATATCTGGTTTGTTGTGTGAGGGTCGGTGACTTATAGCTGGTTTGTTGTGTGAGGGTCGGTGACTTATAGCCAGCTGGATGTTTGTGAGGGTCAGTGACTCATAGCTGGATTGTTGTGTGAGGGTCGGTGACTCAGCTGGTTTGTTGTGTGAGGGTCAGTTACTCATAGCTGGTTGCTTGTGTGAGGATCAGTGACTCATAGCCAGCTGGATGTTTGTGTGAGGGTCAGTGACTCATAGCTGGTTTGTTGTGTGAGGGTCAGTAACTCATAGCTGGTTTGTTGTGTGAGGGTCGGGGACTCATAGCAGCTGGATGTTTGTGTGAGGGTCAGTGACTCATATCTGGTTTGTTGTGTGAGGGTCGGTGACTTATAGCTGGTTTGTTGTGTGAGGGTCGGTGACTCATAGCCAGCTGGATGTTTGTGAGGGTCAGTGACTCATAGCTGGATTGTTGTGTGAGGGTCGGTGACTCAGCTGGTTTGTTGTGTGAGGGTCAGTTACTCATAGCTGGTTGCTTGTGTGAGGATCAGTGACTCATAGCCAGCTGGATGTTTGTGTGAGGGTCAGTGACTCATAGCTGGTTTGTTGTGTGAGGGTCAGTGACTCATAGCTGGTTTGTTGTGTGAGGGTCAGGGACTCAGCTGGTTGCTTGTGTGAGGGTCAGGGACTCGTGGCTGGTTGGTTGTGTGGGGGTTAGGGACTCATGGCTGGTTGGTTGTGTGGGGGTCAGGGACTCGTGGCTGGTTGGTTATGTGGGGGGTCAGGGACCCGTGGCTGGTTGGTTGTGTTGGGGTCAGTGACTCATAGCTACTTGCTTGTGTGAGGGTCAGTTACTCATAGCTGGTTTGTTGTGTGAGGGTCGGTGACTTATAGCTGGTTTGTTGTGTGAGGGTCGGTGACTCATAGCCAGCTGGATGTTTGTGAGGGTCAGTGACTCATAGCTGGATTGTTGTGTGAGGGTCGGTGACTCAGCTGGTTTGTTGTGTGAGGGTCAGTTACTCATAGCTGGTTGCTTGTGTGAGGATCAGTGACTCATAGCCAGCTGGATGTTTGTGTGAGGGTCAGTGACTCATAGCTGGTTTGTTGTGTGAGGGTCAGTGACTCATAGCTGGTTTGTTGTGTGAGGGTCAGGGACTCAGCTGGTTGCTTGTGTGAGGGTCAGGGACTCGTGGCTGGTTGGTTGTGTGGGGGTAAGGGACTTGTGGCTGGT
Organism: Ariolimax columbianus; assembly: GCA_036924085.1. Lineage (NCBI taxonomy): Eukaryota > Metazoa > Mollusca > Gastropoda > Stylommatophora > Arionidae > Ariolimax > Ariolimax columbianus. The sequence goes on from JAVGWX010000023.1 coordinate 31,590,579, forward strand.
TTGTTGTGTGAGGGTCAGGGACTCATGGCTGGTTGGTTGTGTGGGTGTCAGGGACTCGTGGCTGGTTGGTTATGTGGGGGGTCAGGGACCCGTGGCTGGTTGGTTGTGTTGGGGTCAGTGACTCATAGCTACTTGCTTGTGTGAGGGTCAGTTACTCATAGCTGGTTTGTTGTGTGAGGGTCAGTGACTCGTAGCTAGTTTGTTGTGTGAGGGTCAGTTACTCATAGCTGGTTTGTTGTGTGAGGGTTAGTGACTCGTGGCTGGTTGGTTGTGTGAGGGTCAGTGACTCATATCTGCTTGGTTGTGTGGGGGTCAGTGATGCATAGTTCGTTACTTGTGTGGGGGTCAGTGACTCTTAGCTTCTTGCTTGTGTGAGGGTCAGTTACTCATAGCTGGTTTATTGTGAGGGTCAGTGACTCAGCTGGTTGCTTGTGTGAGGGTCAGGGACACGTGGCTGGTTGGTTTTGTGAGGGTCAGGGACTCATGGCTGGTTTATTGCGAGGGTCAGTGACTCAGCTGGTTGCTTGTGTGAGGGTCAGAGACTCATGGCTGGTTTATTGTGATGGTCAGTGACTCAGCTGGTTGCCTGTGTTAGGGTCAGGGACTCATGACTGGTTGGTTGTGTGAGGGTCAGTGACTCATAGCTGGCAAGGGATTTCCAACGTGCTCGACTCTGAACACAGGCGTCTGATCTCACACAGAGATCAGGGGAATTTTTTACCAGAAGATCCATATGAACAAAATCCCAGTCTCCGCCAAGATTCGAACCTGCGACTTCTGGCAGACACCTTACCTCGAGACCATGGGACCGAACACCTATGCAGTGGAGGGATGGTTCGACACGCTATTTAGGTATCTCTGGACAGCAAGCACATCAAATAATCAGAATGCACACAAAAAGCTATTGGCTTCCACTTATACTTTACACCTGTCGGATTGGCGTCAGAGAAAATGGGAAGGAACTCTTGTTTAAATATTACATTGCTTTATTGTTTGGGTTACTTACCCTTTAAGATAGCTTGGTAACGCGGATGATGGCTACCGCCCTTGTATAGCCGAGCCTTTGAAATGTGATATCGCTTACATATCACACCCCTGCGGCAGTAATGCTAAGGTTACTTTACTTATTCTCCCACTTGTAGCCCTGCCTACCTTGTCTACGACTGCATTTAACCTCTTCCTCTAGTGTGATTTCTTCAAGAGTGGCATGTCTTTTAATGTGGCTCCTTTATTTTTAGTTGAATAATCGACGTCATTGCACACTGTTTAACCCATACGTGTTCTGCTCTTCACATTTTTTGGAGAATTTCAACACAATGCACGAATTCCGTGGCTACCGGCGATGATTCCAAAGCAGATTGAGTAAATTTTCAACATAATTTAGAATTTTGCCTGGGCAGTGGGCGTTAAGTCTACGAGGGATTCTTTAAAGTGCGCTACACTGAATACGGGCGTCCGATCTCTACTACTCAGAGATCCGGGGAAATACCAGAATGTCTACGTTAAAAAATACCGATCTTCACCGCGATTTGAACCCAGACCACCAACACCCGAGACCGATGTCTTACCTCGAGACCTCGTGGTCCCTTTATTTTATGTCTTTAAACAGTTCTCTTTTCACTCTTGGTTTCGCCAGAACCTCTAAATTTGCTAGTCTTTGTACACCAACATCGTCAGCGACTCTAATGCATCTTCTAACTGTTGGTTCCGATTTTTTTTGGTTATTTAATGCCCACAATGAGTAGGTTTACTGTTTTGTTCGCCCTAAAAAGGACGTTAAGTGGAGGGTTGTCGTAGCTTTCCTTACATACCGAGCGTGCTGATGGAGCGGATCGGGGTCCTCCACGCGGTTGTGCTATGCTTAACTTCATCTGCGTGTCGCTCACTACTATGGCGATCACGTCGAATCTCACCTTGTTAACCAAACTGTTGTCCTACACAACATCCCGTTTCCAACGAGGAGGTCACGTGAGGGTCTTGGCCAGTATATTTCTCCTGACTAAGGCTAATATTGTGTGATCAGTGTGTTTTGCCTGACCAGACGTTAGCCTCATCGTCCCGTTTGTTCAGATTAAATGCCGTTCCTGTACACATTAAAGGTATGCTGCTAAAGAATATTTGTTAAGTCAGGTCAGGTCATCCCGTAACCAGTGAGGTCGTTGGGGCACACATGAAGACATCCTCACAACACCACGCCACCCTTCTCTGTCAGCGGCCGCTGCCTGTGCCTCTTCTGGTCGGAGAGTGGTCCATTCTTTTATGTTGTCCTCCCACCTCTTTTTGGGACGGCCTCTTCGTCGTCTGCCTTACACCTTTCCGTAGAGGATCGTATTTGCAAGACCATTTGATCTCGATATGTGACCGTACCAAGCGTGTTTCCTTCTTTTGACAGTTGCCAACAGGTCTTCAAAAGGCTCTATGGCTGTTATAATTCTATCTCGTATTTCCTGATTTGTAACTCGATCTTTGTACGTGACGTTTAAAAGTCTTCGGAAACATCTCATCTGTTACCTTTGCTGAAGGCCATCTGTAACTGTCCATGTCTAACAAACATAGAGGAATATTGACATGACCAATGTACGCATTAATCTGATTTTCGTGCATAGTACTAACCGTTTATCTTGCCAGATTTTGTTACGCCGTGCAAGCGCCGCTATTGTCTGTGCCATTCTGACCAACACCTAACATTTTGATCTTCATCAACCCAGATATCGAACCCAGATATTTAAAACGGTCAACCACGTCGAGTTCCTCACCATTAACGTTTAACCTACTATTGAAGCCCTAGGCGTTTAAATATTGAGACATATTGTACACAAAGACCCAGGTAGTCACTGGGGTCTTTAAAAGAAAAAACTATAATTGTTAATTTAATTTCTTATATTTATTCAAATATAGTTTTTTCTTTTAACCCTTTACACCCTAAGCCTTAAAACAGGAAATACATATTCATAAGAGCAGGGAGATACTTATTTGCCTTATTCATATACTATTTGTTTACATATGAGATGTAAATGCTTTCCCAGAACATAACATGAACAGAACAATTACAGGGAACATAGTAGTAGTGTTTTCAGTTTCCAAACAACATACACTGGGCAGGTTAGGGTGTAAAGTGTTAAAGACCCCAGTGACTACCTGGGTCTTCGTGTACGACAAGGACAAGAATAGCATCACTTCCCCACAGAGAGCATGTCGTAATATTCGACTGGGGACGTCGTGGGCTAGTGGTTAAGTGACACGGCTCACAACACGAAGGTGCTGGGTTCGCTCCCCATCACAGCACCGGCCGTTACCTCGGGGAAGCAAACCCTTAGAAAATGAAAGAGGAAGCAGACCAATACATAAAATGGATGTCGAAGTCGGATGCGCTGGGCCAACAGGCGCAAAATAAAAACCGTAGTGCAACGGATACCGCCGTGAGGAATAAAGAAATAAGGCGAACGCAAAAAAAAACCAAAAAAAAAAAACGGACTCAATATATGCCTGCAACAACATAATTGAATTCAGTGCTACAGAGCTGGCTCTACATAACACCTATACATTACTTCCGGACTGGATAAAAAAAAAGCAAAGGCCGCCGTCCACCGTAGACGATGATGGCATAATTAATTTTGCTAGCGCTATTTTTAGTAAGGATTAACTGCGCTACTTTTTATCCTCACTCTCTCGTCTCGTGCCGCTCGACCCCAGTGGCAAGTCGCGGACAAGACGACTAGGAGGCGACTACCAGATTCTGGAGTGGATACAGACTAAAGAATGTGTTCACCATTGACAACATTTAACATCAGAAAAAATAACTAGTAAACAATTGTGTTCTAGGAAAACAATATTTATTTGTAATAACATGCGCTGTCACATTGTGCAGGGTAATGTGTTTTAAGAAAAAAAATTATAAAGAAAGACTCAGAGAAACCGGCCTTCAATGTCTAGAAAAGAGAAGAATTCGAGGTGATTTAATACAGGTTTATAGAAAAAGTTTTTTTCTTAAAAATACAACCGCCTACAAGAACATGAAGGCAAAGCTATAAATTAACTAAAGAAAGGTCCTTGTTAGATACAAGGGCATATTTTATAGTCAGAGAGTGGTGAATGCTTGTAATGAATTGCCACGGGAAATAGTTGATGCAGGATCAATTAATGCATTAAAGAATAGATTGGATGCGAATATATATTTTTAGATCAAGCGAATGAGGGACGGCGTGGCCTAGTGGTTAAGTGACACGGCTCACAACCAGAAGGTGCTGGGTTCGATCCCCATCACAGCACCGGCCGTTACCACGGGGAAGCAAACCCTTAGAAAATGCAGGAGAAAGCAGACCCTTACATAAAATGCATGCTGAAGTCGGATGCACTGGGCCTACAGGCGCAAAATAAAAACCATAGTGCAACGCACACCGCCTTGGGGATTAGAGAAATAAGGCGAACGCAAAAAAAAAAAGATCAAACGAATGTAAAATAAATTGGTTGTATACATACTCTGCAGAGTCTTTTAGACCAGTATAAAGAAGTTACGTTAAAATAAATATACAAGCATTGTCAAGCAGAAATAGACGTCTACAAATCGACACGTGCAACGTCAGAACAATATATCAAGCATGAACATTCGATGACCTGGTTTCCAAGCAATCACACATTTATCTGTTCTTTATTCGTCATGGCAAGGACGTTGTGTCGTAGTTTGCAGCGAGGCTGCGATATCTTAACTTAACTTACCTTAACGTCTTTATGCTGGTTTAGAAGACTCTGCAGAGTCTGTATACAACCAGTTTCATGTACATCACCTTGCTCTAGAAGCTAGGCGCATCCAATTTGTTTTTAAATGCATTAATTGTCCTTGTCTCCACTATCTTCCGTGGTAATGCATTCTAAGCAATCACCACTCTCTGACTAACAAAATATTTCCTAATATCTAATCTGGATCTCTTTAGTTAATTTGTAGCTATGCCCTCTTGTTCTTGTAGGTGGTTGTATTTTGAAAAACGTGTTATAGTCTAATTTATCCATTCCTCTGATCATCTTATAAACCTGTATTAAGTCACCACGATTTCTTCTCTTTTCTAGACACTGTAGGCCGGTTTTTCTGAGTCTGTCCTCATAACTGTAATTCTGGAATCCTACTATCAGCTTTGTCGCTCTTTTTTGCATTCTTTCCAGCATGTATATATCCCCTCTATGATAAGGACTCCACACCTGTGCACAGTACTAATACTCTAGGTCTAACTAATACTTTATACAGTTTGACTATCACTTCCTTGCTCCTATGTACGGTCACATATCGAGATCAAATTGTCTTGCAAATTCGATCCTCCACGGAAAGGTGCAAGGCAGACGACGAAGAGGCCGTCCCAAAAAGAGGTGGGAGGACAACATAAAAGAATGGACAAACCTCCGACCAGAAGAGGCACAGGCAGCGGCCGCTGACAGAGAAGGGGTGGCGTGAGTTTGTGAGAATGTCTTCATGTGTGCCCCAACGACCTTAACGGTTACGGGATGACCTGACCTGACTTGAACTGATGTTTGCATCTATCTGCTTGCAGTTTTGAAACCAGGCTTTGACTTATCGGAAGCACTGAAAACCCTAGATGGTCCAGTCCAGCGGCGTTTCATTAACATTAAATATATTCAATCATATTGCGGCCACCACCTTGTATGATCTCATCTTGGGAGCATTCTACAGCTTTCTGGGAGTGTGATGATGTTGCTTGATACTCATAATGATACTCTTTTGTGCGCACTAAACAGGACGTTAAATGGCGGGTTGTTGTAGCTTCCCTCACATCCCGAAGGTGCTGATGAAGGTGGACCGGGGTCCTCTATGCGGTTGTGCTATGCTTGGCTTCATCTGCTTGTCGCTCTCTACTACGGGGATCACGTCGATCCATCACATTGTAAGCCAGGCTGCCGTGAAAACAGCCTGTTTGCAGGAAGGAATACGAAGAACCCTATGTGGGGTCTTGTCCAGTATATTTTGCCTGACCCTGACTAATATGTTTGATCAGTATGTTGTGCCTGACCTGACTAACATGTTTGATCAGTATGTTGTGCCTGACCCTGACTAACATGTCTGATCAGTATGTTGTGCCTGACTCTGACTAACATGTCTGATCAGTATATTGTGCCTGACCCTGACTAACATGTCTGATCAGTATGTTGTGCCTGACCCTGACTAACATGTTTGATCAGTATGTTGTGCCTGACCCTGACTAACATGTCTGATAAGTATGTTGTGCCTGACCCTGACTAACATGTTTGATCAGTATGTTGTGCCTGGCCCTGACTAACATGTCTGATCAGTATGTTGTGCCTGACCCTGACTAACATGTCTGATCAGTATGTTTTGCCTGAACAGACATTAGTCTTCCTCACTAGAGGGTTCTGCTGAGATACAGTTTTCTGCTGAGATACAGTTTTAGGCTGAGCACAATTAAGAGAGACGTATTTTTAATAGAAGCAATACAAAGAAAATGTGCGAAACAATGGAGAAGTTAATTAATAGAATAAAACAAATGTGGCGAATGTGAATATAAACACGTTTTATTAATTAATAGTTATGAAACGGAATGTTATTAAATGTTGTACGTATATAGTTGTATTAAGTAGTATTAAATGTTATTCATATAACAGTAAGGATTAATGAACGTAGGGCGTTGAATACAGGAATTGGCGGTTATGTAAGAATACTAGTCTTGGCTTAATCTAGGTGAAGAAAGATTTGTTATTCAATACGTGAGGGAATTATTACAATAGCAAGTATTTATATAGTAGCTATATCGTTTTTAAATTACACTTGTTTTTTTGTATTATACGAGACGTGTTCAAATTAAACCGGACCTAACTGTACCAAGTGAACATACGCATGATGACGTCACTTCAAGTGTGAACAGCACATACTAACTGTCAAGTTTGCAAAATTTCATTATCCCCCGACTCATAGTTTCCTCAGCAAGCAGTTGAAAACATGGTGGGTGTGATACGGAATCCGTCCTGAGTTGATCAGCGACGGTATTAGGAACAGTTCAAATGGTTTGTAAGCCAGAAACTGAAGTATCGCAAGGTGTGTTCACAATGGGTACCTCGGTTGCTGACCGACGACCATAAGGAAGAACTGTCCCTAGCGACACAGCGAATTCCTCTGCTCTCAAACGTAAGCTCCGGCGACGGTCCACTCGAATCGCTGCATTAATTTTCGCGATGGCATCTTCTGACGCAGCAAAATGCGCCTGACCTGGTCTCGGACGATCGTTCGTTAACTCACGTCCTTCTTTAAACATCGTTGTGCAGTTCTTCACCGTTGTCTTCACCACACTTTTGTCCCCATACACTGCCTGCATTCTGCGATGAATGTCAACTGGTCGATATCCTTCAGCTCTTAGAAACCGAATCACCGCTCGCTGATCAACTCTGGACGGATTCCGTATCACGCCCGCCATGTTTTCAACGGTCTGCTGAGGCAACTATGAGTCGGAGGATAATGACATTTTGCAAACTTAACGGTTGGTATGTGCTGTTGACACAAGAATTGACGTCATCGTGCGCATGTTCACTTGGTGCAGTTAGGTCCGGTTTCATTTGCACACGTCTCGTGGATAGTTTAGCATTGTATTTACATTTGTAGCATCGGGATACTGAGTTTCATTAGGTATAATATACAGGAGAAGGGAAAGTGACGATGTAGCGAAACTCTGTACACTTTTGTATAGTTGGTTGGTCATTGATCCAACAGTCTGTGGGCTGCTGTCCTTTGGCCCAATGCCATACAGTAGTATCTGCAAGAGTTTTGCTAAGCTGTTGTTTAGTTCCGTACAAAGTGTTCTATTTGTCTGGCCTCGGAGGAAGAAGCTCTTTCCTAACATTGGCAAGCGCTGGACATTCTTAAAAGATGATGTTCACCAGTTTCATTGGGATGTTTGGACAGTCGGCACTCTGGAGCATGTTCTGGTTGGATTCTGTTCAAGTGGCTGTTAAGTTGTATGTGCTGGAAAATGGTGCTTTGATCTCTCCTTTTCAGTAGGTTGATGTTGTCTTTGGGATTTGGGATGGCCACGTGTTTGTAGATTTCTCTCCCAGTATTTCCCATTGCCCATCTATTCAGCCAGGCCTTCTTTTTCGCAGGCTTCAGAAGTTGTTTGACTGTCTGTAGGGTTGTTGGTGTGTATTGCTGTTCTTGACGATCCCTTCTTAGTCAGTCTGTTTGCCTTGTCATTGCCAGGTGTATTTGAGTGAATTGGGATCCATTGCCCAACTACTCTGACTTCATGGAATATGAGAAGTTGGTTGGCATCTAGGGATATTTGGGCAAGTTCAAGCCTGCAGTGACCACCGTCTTCCAGAGCTTGAAGGGCAGATAATGAGTCTGTAGAGATTATGATGCTTTGGGCTTTAGATGGGAAAGCATCAAATACAGTCATCAAGTGATACAGTGATATTCCCAATGCTGCTTTGTCTGTCTCATACAATTTACTTAATTTTGCTAACAATTATTCTATCTTTATTCCTATTTGAAAAAAAAAATAACTGTCTTAAGCACCATTTTTGTTCAAATGAACCTAATGAAATAAATTTTTTTTTAAAACAACTCTTCTTATCATTAATTGTATTTTAACAGAGAAAAATAAAAAATAAAAATTAATTAAAAGAAGCTTTATTGCCATGTTCCATTTAAAATAGTTTTTGTAAACAAAAATATTTTTAAGCTTTCAATGTATTAAATTACAAACCTAACGAGAAACTGAGACGCTAGTCCAGTCAGGCAGTACATATGGACCAGGACATCGCGCCAGGGTCAATACACTGACCAAGGCTACAATCTCTCTTCCATGTAGCGTTCCCTGGAAACAGGTTGTTTTCAAAGTAGCCTGGCTGACGAGATGTGGATCGATGTGATCCCCGTAGTAGTTATTGCCACGCAGATGAAGCCAAGCATAGCACAACCAGCTGGAGGACTGCTGTCCACCTTCATCAGCATGCTCGGGATGTAAGGAAATCTACTACAACCCGCAACTTAACGTCCTTTTCGGGACGAACACAAGAGTAGACGTACTTATTGTGGGCATTAAACACCAACATACAAACCCAACATACTTTTTTGCACTTAACACTTAGGATTTATCCTGAATTTGAAGGCACGGACCACAAAGAAAACAATTGTTCAAACAGTTACGTTTCTGGAAAGATGCCAATATCAGCAATACCACACTGATTGTTCTTGTTACGAGACATGTATATGTATCCTTTATCTCCCCAAGTCGTGTCCCAGCTGCAAGAAAATATGAACAAATATACGTTTGGGTTTATTTCTAAATAAAAGAGTTGTGGGTGTTAGTTAGTTAGTTAGTTAGTTAGCCGTCGGATCATCTTCATCGCACTCGGGACAAGTCTATACGAGCTCAGATCTCATCCTCAGTATATCTGCCAGCAGGTGATGACTGACCGTTCCTGTCCTGTGCTGGTTAACCAGACATATGTGGATCCCCGTTTGGTGTTCCTTCCTCGCCGCCCCGCGTTTCTTACCCAACCAGTCACGCAAAGTACGAAGCGTCTGGATCAGCTCCCAAATCTTCTATCCAGTTGATTTTCTTAAAGGCGCTTAGGATATCGGCTCGGTTCATTGATCTCCCGCCATCCACTATAGCTGTACTCGCCAACCAATCAGCTCTCTCGTTCCCTTCCACACCTGCATGTCCTGGAACAAGTATCAAGGTGACTCTCTGCAGCCTTGACCGCCCTACCGAACCAACCACTAGCAACCTGATTCCACCTTCCTGAGCATCCTCATTGAGTCACTGAGGATGCACACATGTGTGCCACTCATTGATTCAAGCAGACTACCGCCTTCGTAACTGCCATTATCTTCATGGTCAGACCGCTTGGGGTCACTGCAAAAGACCCACACTTCTGTTGTGGGTGTGATTCAGTGTATGTAGAACTATGTATGTCAGTGTAAATATGTCACACAAATCCAGAGGAACTGGCTTCCTATTTATCCGTTGACATACACCAACCTCACAAAAATCCAGAGGAACTGGCTTCCTATTTATCCGTTGACATACACCAACCTCACACAAATCCAGAGGAACTGGCTTCCTATTTATCCGTTGACATACACCAACCTCACAAAAATCCAGAGGAACTGGCTTCCTATTTATCCGTTGACATACACCAACCTCACAAAAATCCAAAGGAACTGGCTTCCTATTTATCCGTTGACATACACCAACCTCACAAAAATCAAAATGAACTGGCTTCCTATTTATCCGTTGACATACACCAACGTCACAAAAATCCAGAAGAACGAACTCCCGAAATTGTGAAAAATCATGAAGAAAAAAATCAGTTGACCTGATTCCAATGGAAAGCTGACAAAAGATACACACATTGCATTATTGCATACAGTGACTCCAGTAGTTACAATATCAAAATATGCCTTCAGTACAACAGGTGCAACATTCATCTTTCTGGGAAAGTTACAGACTTATAATTTAGAAGCTCGATTTAGCGAGTATTGTCAATTGTCAGGTGCAAATTGTCTCTAGTAAAGTTATAGGAAAGGTTCCATGCATTTCATGCAAGGGTCTATTGAAGGATAAAACATTGTCGGTTGAAATTGATCAACAAATGATTTTTACTGAGTATATACAGCTATTAGACCGTGGAGGTTTAAAGTACCCTTCATAACTTGTCACACTCTTGACATCTGTATATTATGAAGCTCATATCACCAAATCTAGAAGCAATATTTATGGCATGTACACTGCCCAAGAAGTTGCTTAAGCATATTGTGAAAAGCAGTGTGGATGAGCATTTTACAGATGTAGTAGGTGTCATCTGTGCTGATGGATGTTACACATCAAAAATTGTTTTACAAGCATTATCAATTATTTTCGATGTATTTTTGAACAACTACAGAAAGATGCACACCAGCGACACATCCATGACATATACATCTTCCTCCAGCAAGATAAAACTGACAAAATGTTCACAATAGTTTCATGACATTCTGTCTGTTTTCCTGCATGTTGGCTTATTTATTGACATGCATGTGTCGACTATAATAGCGTGTTTAGGAAACAAAATGGGTATGCAGTTGGTTTCAGGGCAGGATTCTGTGTAAAGATCACACTCAACCTTGAGTTGTTGTGTTTTGTACCGATAATTTGTTTTATTTCTCTGTGGGGAGCATGGGTTGATTATAAACTTGACACAAACAATATGCTACAAAATTAAGGAATTCATAAGTATTATTATTCATTTACTTTTATATTGTTCAAGAAAATACTAGATCAATTCATAATAATTATTTTGTGTGATTCTGATGCGTCTGGTGTGTCACATGTGTGCTGATGTATCATCTTCTAACTAAATGGCATCGGACAATGTGTTTCTCTAATGACTGTCTTCCCGTGTATGCATATGTGTATGTTCCTGAAGCGTGTGGTGTGTATAATGTGTGTTGATGTATCCTCTAACTATATTGTCATCTAACAATGTGATTATGTAATACATAACGTCACCAACAGTTACAAATTCATAACATAAATGTAGTATGTGACGTCACAAAGGGATTTTCCCGTCAATGCGCAGGCCTATCTAAAGTAGGTTATGGTCCAACCTAACACAGCGTAGGAATAAGGTAAATTGGTAGCTAAGAGACGGTCATTAGGGCGCTATTTTTCTCATTGTCCAATATCCACAGATTAGTCCTGCCTTCCATGACTGCTTTTCTATTTTTAGACCAGGTGAACGATTATGTCTCTTTTTGTTCACGACTCAGCTGACACTAAAGTTATCATTACGATTCGTTACTGTTTGTTACAAAGTCTGTGTGTCACATACACAAGACATTGCCCCAAATACCTTAGTTTTGTCTTACCCCTTAATCCAAAGTACTCTTCCTATTTTGTTGGGACCCGTTAATCACACACAGGACACGGCCCCAAATACCTTAGTTTTGTCTTACCCCTTAATCCAAAGTACTCTTCCTATTTTGTTGGGACCCGTTAATCACACACAAGACATTGCCCCAAATACCTTAGTTTTGTCTTACCCCTTAATCCAAAGTACTCTTCCTATTTTGTTGGGACCCGTTAATCACACACAGGACACTGCCCCAAATACCTTAGTTTTGTCTTACCCCTTAATCCAAAGTACTCTTCCTATTTTGTTGGGACCCGTTAATCACACACAGGACACTGCCCCAAATACCTTAGTTTTGTCTTACCCCTTAATCCAAAGTACTCTTCCTATTTTGTTGGGACCCGTTAATCACACACAGGACACTGCCCCAAATACCTTAGTTTTGTCTTACCCCTTAATCCAAAGTACTCTTCCTATTTTGTTGGGACCCGTTAATCACACACAGGACACTGCCCCAAATACCTTAGTTTTGTCTTACCCCTTAATCCAAAGTACTCTTCCTATTTTGTTGGGACCCGTTAATCACACACAGGACACTGCCCCAAATACCTTAGTTTTGTCTTACCCCTTAATCCAAAGTACTCTTCCTATTTTGTTGGGACCCGTTAATCACACACAGGACACTGCCCCAAATACCTCTGACAATTTTAATCCCAGGAACTCTCACCTGTTTTTCACTATCCAATAATCCTGGCCGTTCAAGTGACCATATCCAACAATCAGGACAGCGTGATCAATCCACTTGGGATTACAATCCGGATTATCATACACACCTGGACGATATAAAAGAGACACAAGATATAAGCTCCTCCTATAGCAGACACAATCATTGAAAGTTGCAGTTGTTCAAAGCTACCCGTGCTGGACTCTTCCCGCTTGCCCCCTGGGCAGGTTACAGTTGCTGTTCTTATATCTCAAAGCGTTCTTAAGAGGGTGGACCTGGGTCCGCTTGTGGACTTTGTCACAATGATAGGCATTTCAGTAGGCTAATCACTACAGGGATCACATCGTTGATCCGATCTTTGTTTACCAGAATACCGCAGCACAGCATGTTTCCATGTGCATGGGTCATCAGGAGTCTTGGTCAGTATGTTTCACCTGACCCTGACGTTAGAAGAAGTTCTAGTCAGTATGTTTCACCTGACCCTGACGTTAGAAGAAGTTCTAGTCAGTATGTTTCACCTGATCCTGACGTTAGAAGAAGTTCTAGTCAGTATGTTTCACCTGACTCTGACGTTAGAAGAAGTTCTAGTCAGTATGTTTCACCGGGATCAAGATACTGAGCAGCGCATGAGCTGCAGTGGTCAGCGACCCATAGCTGACTGCTAGCGTCAGGGCCAACGAACCAGAGCTGCCAAGACCCTTCTACACCTCCACGCGGTGATCCTGGATAATAGGTTGCAGTAGAGCAGACTGGCTAAGGAGAAGGGATCGAAGAGGGAATGCTAACCAGGTACTCAAAAAATGCTTGCTGAAGTCGGATGTGTTGGATCGAAAGGTGCAAATATCGCAGCCAAGCTGTAAACTACGACACAACGCATTCCGTTCTCTAGACTACATTCTGCTACTTAAGCCCTTTCAGGGTTTGGTAGTGGGAGATTGAGAACGAACGAATAAGAGGATGAAGAAGTACGTTTCACCTGACCCTGACGTTAAAAGAAGTCCTGGTCAGTATTTTTTAAAATTGATGTTAGCTTTCGCACTCTGCTATGAGGGAGGAAGTGTTAGCTAATTGTGTGATGAAACCCCAATTTGTGGGTCACAAAATATAGATTGATTTTCCACATAGAGCCCACTTTTTTTAAATCCCAGGTTCAGACGATAAGAGCTTTATACGAGGGTCGTTCAAGTCAAACCTTCTAGTTCTACCTGAATGGGTTATACTGTGCTGCAACTACTATCATTAGTTAGGGGCACTTGTGTTTTATTACTGCTAGGAGGCCCAATGGTTATGGACCAGTCACGCGACAGATAAATAAAAATGGCAGACAACACTGTTAGCGCTTGCATTGAACAGCGTGTTGTGATGACGTTTATTGTGAAAGAAGGCGTGAAATCTGCGAAAATGTACAGATGTCTGCAATTACAATACGGTGATGAGACACTCAGCGGCAGTAAAACATTTCAATGGTGTAAACGTTTTAGAAAAGGCCGAACATCCGTGAGTGATGATCCGTTGTGCTCCTGCAACTAACTCTCGACCTCATACGGCTCACCAGACTATGTGCCATCTGCATCAACTCGGCTGGGAGGTATTGCCCCATCCACCTTACAGCCCAGACCTCGCACCAAGGGATTTCCACCTGTTTGGATCCATAAAGGAATTCCTGGGAGGTCAGCATTTCAGCACTGATGATGAAGTGAAACAGACTGTCCTGGATTGGTTCCGACAAACTGACAAATCTTTCTATGCTGAAGCTTTTCAAGCAATACTTAAACGCTGGGATAAGTACATAAACGTTGAATGATAATATATCGAAAAATAAATAATATTTTGACTACTTGAAAATCTTTTTTTTTTTTTCATGAAAATAAGTCCCCATTTGACTTGAACGTCCTCGGCTATAACCTTTCTTAGTTATCTTTTACAATATTATCGGTAAGGGCAGTGTCCCTATTCTGTATTAATCAATATTTCCAACAGTGGATCGGTATTTCATTTCTTACGCAGTCCCTATATTCTCCTTGGAGCATAGGATTATAACATATGCTGACCATCTGTTTCTATTTTGGGACATCTTTCTAGCCTCTACCGGGACACTCAAGCTGCCTCGGTCTCCTCTACTCCAATTGTGGGCTCACGTCAGGTCGGATCATGAGCTTTGTTTGGTGATTTCAACATGGCCGCACTATAATTTTTGTCAGGGGAGAAAGAGAGAGAGAGAGAGGAAGGGAGAAAGAGAGAGATAGAGAGCAAGAGAGAAAAGGAAAGAGGGGGGGGGGGGCACAACGCATTCATGCTTCAATAAACATAACTTATTTATTATATTAATTGTAATATGATTTCGTCTTCTTCTTCTTCTTCTTCGTACGCTGTCAGACGTCAACCTTTATTTTTTCGAAAAAAGCAGCCGTCATCCTGAGGCTGTCGACACTGCCATAGAGCTTGTCTAGTGTTGCCACTGGTGATGGCCACATCTGCTTTCTCTGGTCCTCGTATGTCGGGCAGTTTTGCAGCAAATGTTCAGGGGTCATTTTCCCGGTACCACACGAGCATTCGTCAGTGCCACCTATCTTCAATTTGTTGAATAGGTGGTACCTCAGTCTATTGTAGCCTGTGCGAAGTCTGAAGACCACGACCTGCTCTCTTCTGTTCAACTGGTAATAGGCATCGTTTTTTGTGTAATATGATTACAATTGTCGTGACCTTGTTCTTGTCCACACTGCTAAACAAAAAGAATGGTCTTCATCACATGAAATGGACGAACGTTAGGGCCATTAAGATGTGCCTTTTTGTGACTATCTATTGTCCGGCATCACATGCCCTGCCCATCTGTAGTTTTTAACAAAGCAGCATCTACGTCGTTCTTGAAGGAAGTTCGGTGCCTGGTTTATGTTGCGCTAAATCGGCCACGCAGAGATAATGTCAATGTTCTTCGCGTCATTGCTCTTTGTGTGACTCTGAACCTCTCTGTGACTGAACTTCTCCGCAACTCGGAAATTCTCCGCGACTCGGAACTTCTCTGTGACTCGGAACTTCTCCGTATCTGCTTTTCACATCATCCATGCCCAGCAGCCATATGTCCTGGTTGGGACAAACATGTTGTTGTTATTATTGTTGTTCTTCTTCTTATTTTTCTTCTTTTTCTTCTTCTTCTTCCTCTTCTTCATCTCCCTCATCTTTATCTTCTTATTTTTCTTCCTCTTCTCAGTCTGCTTTTAATATTCTCGTTCTCCTTCTTCTATTCTTCTTCTTCTTTTTGCTTTTGTTGTTGTTCTTCTTTTTCTACCCTTTTTGTTCTTTTTCTTGTTATTGTTCTGCTTCTTCTTTTTCTTCTTCTTCTTTTTCTCCTAATCTTTTTTCTTCTTCTTTCACTTCTTCTTCTTCTCTTCCTCCTTTTCATTCTTCCTTCTTCTTCGTCTTCATTTTCTTTTTATTCTACTCCACCTTCTTGTTTCTTCTTCTTCTTCTGGTTCTTCTTCTTCTTCATCGCTGTTTGTCTTCAAAAAAAAACGTAGCAGCTTTGTGTTATATTTTACATCGATGGTGTGGTATCTTCCCCTTTCGACCGGACACATCCGATTTCAGCTGGCTTTATTTAGTACTTGGTTTACTTTTCCCTGCGATCGCTATCGTTTGGCCAGACTACACTTGCGACTAGAGCAGCCTGTTTCATGGGCCGCCACATTAATGTGGAATAGAGTCTTGGCCAGCTATGGTTCGCTAACACTAATGCACGGAGCCAGGTGTGAGTCAATGGCTACTGTCAGCTCATGCACACACATACCCCATTGCATCTTAGCCCCGGATTTCAAGTTTTAAGTCATTGTCTATGTTATTATGCGACTCAGATATCCTTATTAGTAATTCGTTTTTTTTGGTTATTATTCAGCGTTGTCTTCCTCTTAATGTTTTCTGTTTTCTGTTTTCTGTTGTAACACTTTCTATGGTATAACTTGATGTCTCACTAGAATACCGATCGGAGTCAGGCGGTTTGAACATTCTTTGACCATTCTATAATTTTTGTGTGGTCTTTTGTGTGTGTGTGTGTGTGTCTAATTGAGGTTGTTAACTGTAACTGAGCCGCTAAACCTGGATGGATATTGTTTTTTCTCTTAGTCTGACATCCCTAAATGGCCTGTTCAGTTTTGTTGAATCTGCCTGGAGCACATTCTGACTAGAAAACATGGAAGAATTGTCAAAACATGCAAACTTTCCCAGCAAATAAAGCATGAAGGCAGATGCAATGGTAGGACAGTGTCAGCAAAAGGGCAGTAATTTATTACTTATAACAGAGAGTTGCCTTTCCTCGACGTTTAAAAAAAAAGGGGGGGGGGGGGCGGGGTGTATCAATCTGCTAGGCGAAAAGAAGACAGAGATTTTCACTTAACTAGAGAAGAGCAAGTCATCATCTTCAGACTGAGAACTGGGCATAACAGACTCAAGGATCATCTTTACAACGAAATGAGGATTGGGACAGATGACAGGTGCCCATGTGGGGAGTATATCATGACTGTGGAACACATCCTACAAAGCTGCACGCTCACGCAGGAAAAGAGAGAACAATACTGGCCTCGCGAGACAGAAATGAGACAAAAGCTGTATGGAGATGAAACAGCCTTACAAACAACGGTGTCCTTTGTAAGAGAAACCGGGACCTTGATCAGAAGATGAACGAAGAAGAACCTGCTAGTATAACGTCTTTTAAACAAGGTGTTACAGCTTAAAAACCCTGGCAAGTCATATTGGTCCTATCGGGGTGAATACAAAACGTAGCCTGCACACTACATGAGCAGCGGTCTTTATTCCTCAGTCCTATACATTTTCTAGGCGACTCCAGCAATGAAAATAAACACATAAATGAAGCTTATCTTACCACCACTATAATGCTGGAATGTAGAACCGCTGGCGTCAATTCCTGCGGAGATTGGGCCAATGTTACCAACAGCTATTTTGAGGTCAGATTCACTTTCTCTAGGTTTAACTATGAGGCATGAACTGATGATGGCTGCAACTTTGCTCTGGTCAAACCGGCATTTGCCATCCTGACAAGCAATATATACAAAGCACAGTTAGGCACACCATAAGTAGGTCATTTTCATACAGCATAAACTTTACAAACAGCAAAACATCTCATAAGAACAGCAAACGAAGACACTTAGCTGTACAGATAGAACATGGGGAAGAAGGTCTATAGATATATGGCAAGTCCCAATCTTAATGGCAGTATAAATAAAATCACAAGGAAGGATCAAAGCAACATTGTCTGACTGAGAACCTAACACATCCCACTTAACAAACACCAGAACAGAATCCAACCACAACACACTCCTGAGTGCCAGCTGTGTACACATCCATTTGAAACCGTTGATCATCATCTCTTTGAGTGCTCCGCTCAATGATTTTAGGAAAATGCTTCTTTCTCCGAGGCTAGATCAATGGAACACTTTATATGGTACTAGACAACAGCTGATAAACACATGCAGATGCCATTACATGGCATTGGACCGAAGGTACAGAGACGAGTGCTGCTGGATCAATAACAAAAGCACACAACAACAACAACTGCTTCATGGACACCTCTTTATGATCCTCTACTTCTAATTGGGGGGGGGGGGGAGGGGGAGGGGCGGTTGCTGTGGTTGTGAGGCAAGGCATTCGTCTCTCAAAGCGATGAACGAAACGGTGGACGATCAAATCCTGCAAGTTTCAAGCGACCCATGGCCTCAGGGAAGACCAGTCTCTGCATACTGAGTTGTCTTCAGTCGTCTTGACTTATGTCTTGCCACTGGTCCAAGGTAGCTTGAGACCAGAGAGTGAGGTTGAAGACCAGCGCAGTTACTTTCTCACTATAACCCAAATATAGCGCAAGTTACATCATCAAGACAAAACTGTCTGATGGTGACGTCATCTTCGCCTACGATGGGCAACTAAATATTAGAATTATAATTTAGGGTTTGCTAATTAAGATGCTAGTCCGGCCAGACACAAAATACTGACCAGGAAGTCGCGACAGGGCCAGACACAAAATACTGACCAGGAAGTCGCGACAGGGCCAGGCACAAAATACTGACCAGGAAGTCACGACAGGGCCAGGCCCAACAAAATACTGACCAGGAAGTCACGACAGGGCCAGGCACAAAATACTGACCAGGAAGTCGCGACAGGGCCAGGCACAAAATACTGACCAGGAAGTCGCGACAGGGCCAGGCACAAAATACTGACCAGGAAGTCACGACAGGGCCAGGCCCAACAAAATACTGACCAGGAAGTCACGACAGGGCCAGGCACAAAATACTGACCAGGAAGTCGCGACAGGGCCAGGCACAAAATACTGACCAGGAAGTCGCGACAGGTCCAGGCACAAAATACTGACCAGGAAGTCACGACAGGGCCAGACACAAAATAGTGATGAAGATCAGGATCTGTCTTCTATGTAGCGTTCAGTGGAAACACTTTTCAAGGCAGCTGTAGATCGACGGGATCTAGGAAGTAGTGAGCGTCACGCAGATGAAGCTAAGCATAGCACAACCGCCTGGATGACCACGGTTCACCTTCATCAGCACGCTCAGGGTGTGAGAAAAGATACTACAACCCACCACTTTAAGGTGCAAACAAAATAATAAACTTGTTGACAGTAAACAACAATAATAAAGGACTCCGGTTTCAAATGGTCTGTAATCTGTAATCCTGGTGTTCAATTAGACAATGAAAATGTCTGGTACCAGGTAGCCAAATGTTGTTTAAACTAAATGCGGTCCTTTGCTCTGGAGTAGCATGCCAGAACAAGGGTTTAATTCATCTCTTCTCATTGGTCGACGTTCGTGCGCGTTGTGTGAGTCCTTAAAGCTGTAGGACCACCAGAACAACAAGAGTGGTAAATACCGGCTGCGGGTCTACATTCCTCCAGTGTTTTAGTTCAGTATAGATGCCGCCAGGACATGGATTTGTCTGGAATTCACACTAGTCGACGACTTACATTTGTGTTTACAGAAACGTGTCTGTGTTTTTCATATGGACTGGTTAATTCGTTCGTTGTTTGTGTTTTCTTCCCTTCGTTTATCCTGGCCTGGACTTTGGATATATGAATTAGCACTACACTTAAACATGTGTCCTTTTTTCACTGTCTAGTTCACATGCTGAATTGCACGAGATTGGCATCCTTCGCCCTAGCTGCAGACATCATCAGTTTTGGTGTGTGAAATTTAGACACGACTATAATGGACTCGAACACGGTCCAGGAGAAATGCCACTACGGCCTGTTGCGGTTATGGAAAAGGCACGACACACAACGATATATGTCATCCCCATCCGCTACCTTGTGAGATACCTGTTTACGGGAAAGGCTTAGGGAGTAGACCCTGAGGAAAAATCTGCATCCTGTGCTATCTGCAGTCGTCTTGATTAAATCTCAGGACCAGAGAGTGAGGTTGACAAAAGGCGCAGTTTCTTCTTCACTTTAATCCAAATCACAACGTAAGTATCCCATTTCAGCGGACACAGCAAGAAAAAAGACTGTCCACACAGCTGAATAAAAAGAATGGTCGTCATCACATGTAATCTATTGTCCGGCATGCGCATCATATGACCTGCCCATCTGCAGTTTTTAACAAAGAAGCATCTACGTCGTTCTTAAAGAAAGTTCCGTGCTTGGTTTATGTTGTGCTGAATCGGCCACGCAGAGATAATGTCAATGTTCTTTGCGTCATTTGTGTCTTTGTGCGACTCTGAACTTCTCTGTGACTCGAAACTTCTCTGCATCCGCTTTTCGCATAATCTATGCCTAGCAGCCATATGTCCTGGTTAGGATAAACATGTTGTTATTATTATTGTTGTTGTTGACTGCCCACAATGAGTAAGGTTACTCTTTTTGTGTGCCACGACAAAGGACGAATAGTGACGGGTTGTTGTAGCTTTCCTCACATCCCGAGCGTGCTGATGAATGTCGACCGGAACCCCTCAGTCGGATGGGCTATACTTGGCTTCATCTGCGCGTCCTTCACTACTACGAGGATCAATCATGCTGTTAAAGTTGTGTGCCTTTACCTTGTCGTTTCTCATCTGTTGAATAATGAGATTGACGGGATTACAGCTGAATCACCAGCTGTTATCCCATGTGGGATTTCCCGATTTCTCGTTGGAGAGTTTGTAATTTTTTGGCCCACGTAAATATGTTCAATCATGTATGAATAACAAATAAAAAACAATTTCAAATGGTAAACTGTTTAAAATCAAAGAAGGCAACATGTACGAAAGAACAGTTACATAAATTGGTCCTATTCTTTCCTCCCAATTAAAGAGGAAAATTAGTTACTTGGAGGCGAGAGCTTACACATTATTCTGGATGTAAAAAACAAAGTGAATATAATTATAAATTCGAATGGTCAGATACCGCACCAAGACGAAAACACGAACTAAACCTAAGTTACGACCAATAGACCTTCATCAGGGACAACGTATAATAAAAAGAATTAACTAACAAAACAAAGAAGAAGGGATTAATACATAATGGGGAGGTCAATACATAGGAGTGATACTTAACTGAGAAAAAATAAAATCACTCCTTTTGAGAAATGGACGTGAATCCAAATGACAGACAAAAGCAGTAAAAAGTGGCCAGGAGGGCGTAAGAAGTGGACAAGAGAGTATAACAAGTGGCCAGGAGGGCGTAAGAAGTGGACAAGAGAGTGTAACAAGTGGCCAGATGAGCTTTAGAAGTGGACAAGAGAGCGTAAACAGTGACCAGGAGGGCGTAAGAAGAGGACAAAGAGGGCGTAAAAAGTGGCCAGGAGTACGAACGAAGTGGACCAGAGAACGTAAAAAGTGGCCAGGAGGGCGTAAGAAGTGGACAAGAGAGCGTAACAAGTGGCCAGGAGGGTGTAAGAAGTGGACAAAAAGGGCATAAAAAGTGGCCAGCAGGGCGTAAGAAGTGGACAAGACCGCGTGAAAAGTAGACAAAGGCTGAATAAGCCAGAGGCGAACAGGAAAGAGAAAAGGGGTAAGCAGACAGAGATGCGGATTCAAGAAAAGGTTTGGGATACATTGGAGCCCTGTGGCTGGAGACAGTCCATGCGGGAGATCAGTTTGTTCTTAAGTTCTGGATGTAGAATTGTGGATAGAGTTCCCCTTGTGAAAAAAGCCATAAGGTTTGTCAGGATCAGATAAAGATGCAAAAGTGGGACATAACATACATACCGCTCAAATAGTTATCCATATTACCATCTCAAAAGAAGTGAACAAGTGGTATTAGTCGTTTGCACGGATACAGGTGCTTCATAAATCATCTGTTCAATAATAACAAAATGGGTATCTACTGATAAGTGTCGATGTGGTACTGATAGAAGACCTGTTGAACACTCGTTGTGCAAGTGGTCAACACAAGTAGGGCCAGGGTCATCACAAGTAGGGCCAGGGCCATCACAAGTAGGGCCATAATAAGTAGGGCCATCACAAGTAGGGCCATCACAAGTAGGGCCATCACAAGTAGGGCAAGGGCCCTCACAAGTAGGGCCATCACAAGTAGGGCCATCACAAGTAGGGCCAGGGCCATCCCAAGTAGGGCCATCACAAGTAGGGACATCACAAGTAAGGCCATAACATGTAGGTCCATCACAAGTAGGGCCATAACAAGTAGGTCCATCACAAGTAGGGCCAGGGCCATGACAAGTAGGGCCAGAGCCATCACAAGTAGGGCCAGGGCCATCACAAGTAGGACCAGAGCCATCACAAGTAGGGCCATCACAAGTAGGGCCATCACAAGTAGGGCCATCACAAGTAGGGCCATCACAAGTAGGGCCATCACAAGTAGGGCCAGGGCCATCACAAGTATGGCCAGGGCCATCACACGTAGGGCCATCACAAGTAGGGCCATCACAAGTAGGGCCTGGGCCATCACAAGTAGGGCCATCACAAGTAGAGCCAGGGCCATCACAAGTAGAGCCAGAGCCATCACAAGTAGGGCCAGGACCATCACAAGTAGGGCCAGGGCCATCACAAGTAGGGCCAGGGCCATCACAAGTAGGGCCAAGGCCATCACAAGTAGGGCCATCACAAGCAGGGCCAGGGCCATCACAAGTAGGGCCTGAGCCATCACAAGTAGGGCCAGGGTCATCACAAGTAGGGCAATCACAAGTAGGGCCAGGGCCATCACAAGTAGGGCCTGGGCCATCACAAGTAGGGCCAGGGCCATCACAAGTAGGGCCTGGGCCATCACAAGTAGGGCCAGGGCCATCACAAGTAGGGCCATCACAAGTAGGGCCTGGGCCATCACAAGTAGGGCCAGAGCCATCACAAGTAGGGCCATCACAAGTAGGGCCATCACATGTAGGGCCAGGGCCATCACAAGTAGGGCCATCACAAGTAAGGCCAGGGCAATCAGAAGTAGGGCCAGAGCCATCACAAGTAGGGCCAGGGCCATCACAAGTAGGGCCAGGGCCATCACAAGTAGGGCCAGGGCCATCACAAGTAGGGCCAGGGCCTTCACAAGTAGGGCCAGGGCCATCACAAATAGGGCCAGGGCTATCACAAGTAGGGCCATCACAAGTAGGGCTATCACAAGTAGGGCCATAATAAGTAGGGCCATCACAAGTAGGGCCAGGGCCATCACAAGTAGGGCCAAAACAAGTAGGGCCATCACAAGTAGGGGCCATCATAAGTAGGGCCAGTGCCATCACAAGTAGGGCCAGGGCCATCACATGTAGGGCCATCACATGTAGGGCCATCACAAGTAGGGCCATCACAAGTAGGGCCATCACAAGTAGGGCCAGGGCCATCACATTTAGGGCCATCACAAGTAGGGCGATCACAAGTAGGACCAGGGCCATCACAAGTAGGACCAGGGCCATCACAAGTAGGGCCATCAGAAGTAGGACCAGTGCCATCACATGTATGTTTCTAAAACAAGCTCTCTAGAACTACCACTAACCTCAGTCTGATCAGTGCCATATTTACATAAATTCAAGATAAGATACCAATAATTCCTGACTGACCACTGCCATTGTTACCTAAATTCAAGATTAGATATAAATAATTCCTGACTGACCACTGCCATATTTACATAAATTCAAGTTTATATACCAATAATCCCTGACTGACCACTACCATCTTTGCATAAATTCAAGTTTATATACCAATAATCCCCGACTGACCACTACCACCTTTACATAAATTTAAGTTTATATACCGATAATCCCCGACTGACCACTACCATCTTTACATAAATTTAAGTTTATATACCAATAATCCCTGACTGACCACTACCATCTTTGCATAAATTCAAGTTTATATACCAATAATCCCCGACTGACCACTACCACCTTTACATAAATTTAAGTTTATATACCGATAATCCCTGACTGACCACTACCATCTTTACATAAATTTAAGTTTATATACCAATAATCCATGACTGACCACTACCATCTTTACATACATTCAAGATGAGACACTTAAAACGTCAAGTCGAGCACTGTTTTATTTAAAAACATTCAAGGACATATCTGAAAGCTGAAGAAGAAGAAATATTGTGTATGGATACTGTCAACTACCTTGCCCTCAAAAGCATAGTCCTTCTCTGTCTCCAGGCCCCCAATATCAATAGTATATTGAAAGGCTTTGTCAATGAATCCACCATTACACCCCAATTCAGCATATTCGCCAGAACAGTCTATTAGCTGTTGCTCTGAGAGGGAGACTAACACCCCTGTTTTCTTGAACCACTGACCTTCAACTGCGCCAGTCTGAAAACAAGGACAGTCCATGTTGAACAAAATGGGTATGTCTAACAAATGCTGAAACTGTAAATACTGTCTTTATTCTATTTTTGGTGTTGTCAATTGGACGGTATCTTGAAATACTTTACTACCAGGACACCCATTTCGGTTATATGTGTTGAAGCGCTCCATCTTCCCTGATTCCTTTTCTGGGTGTCTATTTTTGTGAGTTAAACACATGAGATTCCATTTGCTTTGACTTCCTCCGTCATGAATATTTATCGAGCGTCATTGGACCCCGCCCCTCCCTTACACACTCCTCCTTCTCCTCAGTCGCCGTGGGTTTCCATCCATCAATTATTTATTTATTTATTTCTGTTTTTGCGTTCGCCTTATTTCTCAAATCAGCAAGGCGGTGTGCGTTACACTGTAGTTTTTATTTTGCGCCTGTCGGCCCAGTGCATCCGACTTCAGCATGCATTTTATGTAAGGGTCTGCTTCTTCCTGCATTTTCTAAGGGCTTGCTTCCCCGGGGTAACGGCCGATGCTGTGATGGTGATCGAACACAGCACCTTCGGGTTGTGAGCCGTGCCACTTAACAACTAGGCCACGCCGTCCCCCCCCCCCCCCCCCCCCCCATCCAGCTATTTAATACAGGTTTAGAAATACGGAATAGAAAATTATACTATAGCAGGTTTTTTTTCGAAATGCAGCCACCTAGAAGAACAAGAGGGCACAGCCACACATTAATTACAAGAAAGGTCCAGATTAAAAACCAGGAAACATTTGTTTAGTCAGAGAGTGGTGAAGGGTTGAAATGCATTGCCACAGAAAATAATGGAGCCAGGGTCAATTAATGTATTCAAGAATAGATTGGATACTCATATGTATTTATCGGATCAAGTGAATGTAAAAGAAACTGGTTGTATACAGACTCAAGGAATGAAAGCCAAATAGTCCTGCTTACAGATGCCCTGGCCGTAGTCACAGCACTGAAAAGCCAGAAAAATACTGAGCTTTATGAACTAAGAGCAGTACTATGTCAACTATGCCAAGTGTCCGCACCAAAAAGGGTAGTGGTACAGTGGGTTCCATCCCACTGCAACATCCAAGGCAACGAGGAGGCAGACAAACTGGCAAAAGAAGGTGCAAGACTACCACAGCCAGAAACTAGTATAACATACGAAGAGTCAAAACGGCTTATTTAAGCCAGATACATGACCAAATGGGAAACCGAACACACTGGCTACACCAAAAACAATGCCTATTACCAGTTGAACAGAAGAGAGCAGGTCGTGGTCTTCAGACTTCGCACTGGCCACAATAGACTTAGGTACCACCTATTCAACAAATTGAAGATATGTGGCACTGACGAATGCCCGTGTGGTACCGGGAAAATGACCGCTGAACATTTGCTGCAAAACTGCTCGATATACGAGGATCAGAGAGAGCAGATGTGGCCATCACCAGTGGCAACACTAGACAAGCTCTATGGCAGTATCGACAACCTCAGAATGACGGCTGCTTTTTTCGAAAAAATAAAGGTTGATGTCTGACTGCGTACGATGAAGAAGAAGAAGAAGAAGTATACAGACTCTGCAGAGTCTTCTAAACCAGTATAAAGATGTTAAGTCAAGTTAAGAAAGTCTAGTTATTTTGTTAGATTTCGTTTTCAGGTTGGGTCATATCCAGATTTTCTATATTGGTGTTTATTGTGGTCTTTTGATCTCCATTTTCATGAGAAATATTGCCTACCCTTAGATAGAATTATATTTGCTGATTTGAAAGTTGGGATTGTTGTAAGAAACGGTTTCATTTACGGCCATGATCTATCACACAACTAAGACCCACCTTCAGATGTGGTACTTAGGGAAACTGAGTGGTCAAATGGTTAGGTGACACAGTTCACAACCAGAAGGTGCTGGGTTCGCTCCCCATCACACCACCGGCCGTTACTCCGGAAAGCAGTCCTTTAGAAATTGCAGGAGGAAGCAGACCCTTACATAAAATGAATGCCAAAGTCGGTTACACTGGGCCGACAGGTGCAAAATAAAGCAGTGCAACGAACACGGCCTTCGGGAATAGAGAAATAAGCCGAATGGGAAAAAGATGTGTTACTACAAATCTGTAAACACATCTCTCTCTCTCTCTCTCTCTCTCTCTCTCTCTTTCTCCTTCTCCCTCTCTCTTTTTCTCTCTCCTGTTCACCTCCCAAACCCTCTTTTTTTTTTTGCAAAATTAAATATTTCTTTTAAAAATAAAATGTCGATGTAATATAACACAAATAACTTTGCAAAGTGAATAACAATTTAAAAATAAAGTATTTAATTAACCTGCCATTATTCTGATTACTTGTCTAAGCGCGCGGCCTACATCACAATAAACTACAGGAAGCTAACGAATAAGATGTATCAATTAACAAGGAACTGGGGACGGCGTAGGCTAGTGGTTAGGTGGCACGGCTCACAACTCGAAGGTGCTGGGTTCGATCCCCATCACAGCACCAGCCGTTACCTCGGGGAAGCAAACTCTTAGAAAATGCAGGAGGAAGCCGACTCATACATATGATGAAGTCGGATGCACTAGGCCAACAGGCGCAAAATAAAAACCACAGTGCAACGGAAACCGTCTTGGGGATTAGAGAAATAAGGCAAACGCAAAAAAAAAAAAAAAAAAAAAAAAGAGACTGTCGTCTTACCACACTAGCTAAAAACCTTTTACAGAATAGACGTTACTATGTTGGCATATGAAGTACAAAAAGCAATTGGAGATACCCTCCAAAATTGGTCTTGCACAAGGAAGTGTACTGGCACTACTGATGTTCAACATATACATCAACGACCGACTATCAGATATAGAGGTAAAGCGGTTCATATATGCCCATGAAGCGGCAGTCGCCGCACGAAGAACAAGCAAATCCATGATGACCAACAGCCTTGAAGAACTTGGGAGGTACTACCATGAAAACCGCCGTACACCAAACGCAAAAAAAAAACTCAAGTCGGTGTCTCCCTTCTGAGGTCCAGATAGACCAACAGAAAAAGTGAGATCATCTGCCAAGAACACGAGCTGGAACACAAACACAGCCCCAAAATACAAGGGTGTAAAACTAGACCGCACACTGTTCTTCAATACACATTGTTAAGGAACCAAACGGAATGTCTGAACGAGGAATAAAACCACCCACATACTTACCAGCACAACAAGGGAAGCAGAGCCATCTATCCTCCAAACATCGCCATCTGCCCTGTTTTTTCCGCAGCGGAATACACAGCAGCAATATGGGAAAACCCACACACGCTAAGCATGTCGATACAGACAGCAGTTGATCAGTCCGGATCGTGATTGAAGGCCTCAAACACACCGCCTACTGGAAAAAGATACCCCATACTTGGTATAGCACCTCCATCCTCTCTGGAGCAGAAGATGCGTTGAAGTCGGAGTTCAGAGAAAGAAATAGACTAAATGTTTCAAGTTACCTAATGTGCGGACACCAACTACAGAAAATGAGACTAGTTTAGACGAGTTTACAAATATGATTTCAATAACACAACAAACACATAAAAACAAATGTAATACTTACAGCACTGAATGACCAGCAACCTCCACATCTTTTCTAAAAAATGAAGACAAATGAACTCATAACAAACTTATCAACATCATAACGACTGTATTATATCTTCTATAATAATAGGAATGAAAGCCGCCTTTTGCAAATAATGAGGACAACATCCGTTAGACATTTTGTTTTGCACCTCCGGTGGTGGCTGTATAGTCAGTCCAATTCTGGCACAGCATTCCCTTCTACAAATGCAGCATTTAAGGTCAGAGTTTGAACACGTGAGTGTCAGTTATTTTGTCTTTTTACATAGTAGGTTGTTTTCCGTGCATCGGGACACCCGTTGTTTCTCAGCAATGGTGACGGATCTGATGGTGGTTCTATCCATGCCTGGCGGCCCTGTGCCAGCCCTCTACCAGAGATATAACACGTTGCTGAATACACTAATCAAGGAAAAATAAGGGGCAAATTTGCAAGAAGATTACGTGCTCTATAAGTGTTCTGACAACATCATGGACAGGGAAAGGTTTGTCAAACTGCACCGTTAATACAAGAAATAGAAGATGGAGATACATTACAGATGACCCTCGATGTCAACATTGGGAGTAATTTTAAATACGTGTCTCTGGCTAGCCACGTTAAGTCAGCGTGATAAGTTGGAAGATATTGATGTTGCTGTAGTTGTTGTGGTTATTGTTGTTGTTGTTGTGGTTATTGCTGTTGTGGTTATTGCTGTTGTGGTTATTGTTGTTGTGGTTATTGTTGTTGTGGTTATTGCTGTTGTGGTTATTGTTGTTGTTGCTATGGTTATTGTTGTTGTTGTTATGGTTATTATTGTTGTTGTGGTTATTGTTGTTGTGGTTATTGTTGTTGTTATGGTTGTTGTTGTTGTTATTATAGTTGTTGTTGTTATTGTTGTTGTGGTTATTGTTGTTTTTGTTATGGTTAGCGTTATCGTTGATGTAATGGTTATTGTTGATGTTGTTATTATGGTTATTGTTGTTGTTTTTATTGTTGTTGTTATTATTGTTGTTGTTATTGTTGTTGTAGTTATTGTTGTTATTGCTGTTGGTGTGGTTATTGTTGTTGTTGTTATTATTGTTGTAGTTGTTGTGATTATTGTTGTTGTTATTGTTATTGTTGTTGTTACTGTTGTTATTGTTGTAGTTATTGTTGTTGTGGTTGTTGGTGTAGTTATTGGTATTGTTGTGATTATTGTTGTTGTTGTTGTTATTGTTGTGGTTATTTTTATTGTTGTTGTTATTGTTGTTATAGTTATTGTAGTTATTGTTGTTATTGTTGTTATTGTTGTTGTTAATGTTGTGTGGTTATTGTTGTTGTGGTGGTTATTGTTGTTATTATTGTTGTGCTGTTGTTGCTATTGTTATTGTTGTGGTTATTGTTGTGGTTATTGTTGTTGTTGTTATTATTGTTGTTGTTGAAAGATACTCATGCTGAGTTCTTCATTAAACGATATTTTTCTGGTAGCAGGTTACAATGGCTCTTCTTGAATCAGGAAACGCAGTGAAGAAGGTGGGTCTGGATCCTCCTAGTCGTAATGCAGTGCTCGGCTCCTCAGTAGTCAACATTATTGGGACCACAGAATCGATCCCCACATATTTGGCGAGGCTGCTATAACACAGTCTGTTTCCAGGAGCGTAACGCGAAATAGAGTTTGTATTACTTGGCTCTGACGCAAAGGACGACTAACTCCAAGGAAGACTAACTCCAAGGAAGACTAACTCCAAGGAAGACTAACTCCAAGGAAGACTAACTCCAAGGAAGACTAACTCCAAGGAAGACTAACTCCAAGGAAGACTTACTCCAAGGAAGACTAACTCCAAGGAAGACTAACTCCAAGGAAGACGAACTCCAAGGAAGACTAACTCCAAGGAAGACTAACTCCAATGAAGACTAACTCCAAGGAAGACTAACTCCAAGGAAGACTAACTCCTGGTCAGGCAACATATGCTGATCAGACATGTTACCCAGGTCCAGGCAACACATACTGGACAAGACCGTCTCCTTGGCTTGTGAATATTTCCTAGACACACCAAAATTGAAACATTGAACAAGAGGGCATGGCTACACATTAACTAAAGATATGTCCAGATTATATATTAGGAAATGTTTTTTTAGTCAGAGAGTGGTGAATACTTGGAATGCATTGCCACAGGAAGCAGTGGAGGCTGAGACAATTAATGCATTTAAGAATAAATTGGATGTGCATATCTTTTAGACTAAGGTAATGCAAATGAAACTGGTTGTATACAGACTCTGCAGAGTCTTTTAAACCAGTATAAAAACGTTAAGGTATATTAAGGTAAAGCTGCACGCTTCCCCTCAAGTACAGCCGTATGCACTGGCCGTAGAAATACGACACATGGTAACCGAAGATACCGATGGCTTTGCCTGGACAATCATAGAAATAAACCCACCTCAAATCTAACGGACTAATTCATCCAAATGGAAAACCACATCACGTTTCTGAAGATACAAGTGTAAGTTGTTGACTAATGTGAATTTCAGTAAAATCGGTGAGTTGGCGGCATCCATGATAAACTCAAACACGTGAGAAAAATTGACCAGCAGACGGCTAGGCGCCATCTCTGCCGCTCTTGAGTGAAACCTGCAAAATCGTGAATGACAATTTTCTCCGAAGTTATTGTTACTGGGTACACTTTTTATCTTTTTTCACTGCTACCTACGTTTTCTAGGCATGCCATTAAAAAACAATAATGCCCAAGGGAATTAAAAGAACATCCACACCCCACATGGAAGAAGACCACATTAGGAGGGTTGTACGTAGTTACAGCTATCCCATATTGTAGAAAATATACCCCACAAGAATAAGAACAAAAGTCCTCTATGCCCCATGGTAGAATAATAGGGGGTGGGGTCGTTGTGGTCGAGTGATAAAATCCTTGCCTCTCAAAGTGATGAACTGAAACGGGGGGTGATTGAATCCCGCAAGTTTCAAGCGACCCCTGGTCTCAAGGGACCAGTGTGCCTGCCTCTTCAGTTACTTCCAGTCGTCTTGACATATCTTGCCGCTAAGGTAGCTCGGAACAAAAGAGTAAGGTTGATGACCAACGTATGTTCTAGTTTCTTCCTCACTATAATCCAAACACATCGCAAGTTACATCATCAAGACAAACTATCTGACGATGTCGTATCTTCGCTTGCGATGGGCAACTAACTAACAATCATTACACATGCATTACCTGGTTTTTCACTTCAGTCACATAACCGTTGTCTCTCCAGTCTATAGAATCTGGAACATCTTTGGTTGAAGGCTTGTATCTTTTACAACTCCTGGTTCTGTTTATCTTGTTTCTATCCAATCCATTCAGAGCACGGTACTCCAGGTTAGTCTACGGATAAAGAAATACATTACAGAATATGAAAATCTCATTAACGCCAAACCAAGGAAATTATAGCAATAAAGAATTGGCAACAATGTTAGAAATTCTAGAAAATCGCTCCGTGTTCAGTTTGACTAGACATGCCGGGGATTTTTGTGTGTGGCTATAGTCACTTCTCCAGGCACATAACTGATTAACAAACAAACAAAACAACAAAAATAAATCCTCAAGCAAGTCTACACTGGTGTAATCAGACTAATTATGGAATATGCTTCTAGCACTTGGTCAACAGCGGCCAAAACAAACAGAGGACAACTAGACCGAGTACAAAACAAACAGAGGACAACTAGACCGAGTTGAAAATATGGGTCTCAGAATTGCCCTTGGGGCATTGAAAAGCACTCAAATTAGAAAGCTGAGAAAAACAGCAAATATTGAGCCCTGGAATTAAGGAGAACATATAAATCCCTTACTCAGTTTGAAAAACTAAAGAGGTTACCTGATCATCTTCTGCACCAAAATTTCCAAGAGAGAACAAAAAGGAGACTACTAAGTAAAAGCCCCATCAAGCTGGTCAGAGAAATCCACAGAATACACGCAGACATCCTTGAAGCTGAAACGAAAAAGTGAGAAGCGCTCATTCCAGAACTCTTGACGCAGAGCCAGGACCGGTCCAAAATAATCATGGAGGTTTCATGGTTAACGAAAAAAAGCGAGTAGTCGGCAACAGAGAAAAAAATTCACATTCTGCAGGAGCTCAAGAGACAGTACCCTAGCAACTCTTGGACACACGTTCTACAGGAGCTCAAGAGACAGTACCCTAGCAACTCTTGGACACACGTTCTACAGGAGCTCAAGAGACAGTACCCTAGCAACTCTTGGACGTTCTACAGGAGCTCAAGAGACAGTACCCTAGCAACTCTTGGACGTTCTACAGGAGCTCAAGAGACAGTACCCTAGCAACTCTTGGACACACGTTCTGCAGGAGCTCAAGAGACAGTACCCTAGCAGCTCCTGGACACACGTGTACACAGGTGGATCTGTCTCGATGAGCGATAAAAGGGCAGGCAGTGGAATCTACATCGAACACGCCAATGTCGATATGGAAACTCCATCCAGACCAGTAGGAGAGACTTGTATCAATTTCAGAGCTGAAGCAAGAGCTGTTCATGCAGCAACTCATATTCTTATCACCCAAAACATAAATACAAGGAAAACGGTCATTCTAACAGACTCTAGGAGTGTACTCCAAGCCATCTCAAGCCCCAAACAAGATAACAAAAAAAAAACATGAGAGTGAAACAAGATGTAGCAGAAACTATGACAATAAGAACATATGGGTTTAGTTCAGGCTTCCTGCTAAGAGGCAGTCAACAGTACCCCCACCTCGCCACCTTCCACCACTATACTCATATCACAGTGACAAAAGGAAGATGTTGATTTCCGAGAATAACCAACCCACCAGATCTGAGAACTGGTTAATGTCCATGTAGAATGTGGTATGTCCATTGTGGTACTTCCAGTTGTGGTACTCTATTAAGTTGACGGTCTCCATGAAGATTCGGTATCTATTACTCTCCACCTCTTCAGTTGCATACTGCTTGTCTGGGGAATAGATTGTAGTGAAGAATGTAAGGGCAGATGGAAATAAGAATGTAGGTAAGAGTCAATATACAGGCAGAAAGATGTGAGACATGATGATGAAGATGTAGACAGAGACATGTTACCAGGGCGGTGACTATGTAGACAGAGACGTGTTACCAGGGGATGACTATGTAGACAGAGACATGTTACCAGGGGGGTGACCATGTAGGCAGGAGCATGTCCTGATGACGATGTAGTTCAGGACCATTTCACCATAATGATGGTGACATAAATATAAATGACCCATAATTATGATAGCAGCAGAAGAAGAAATTGCGCTTGATGATGAAAGCAACAGAAAGATAAATGACACATACTGATGAAAGCAACAGAAAGATAAATGACACATAAGGATGAAAGCAACAGAAAGATAAATGACACATAAGGATGAAAGCAACAGAAAGATAAATTACACATATTGATGAAAGCAACAGAAAGATAAATGACACATACTGATGAAAGCAACAGAAAGATAAATGACACATAAGGATGAAAGCAACAGAAAGATAAATGACACATACTGATGAAAGCAACAGAAAGATAAATGACACATACTGATGAAAGCAACAGAAAGATAAATGACACATACTGATGAAAGCAACAGAAAGATGAATGACACATACTGATGAAAGCAACAGAAAGATAAATGACACATACTGTTGAAAGCAACAGAAAGATAAATGACACATAATGATAAAAGCAGAAAGTACGATTAATGACGATGTGTACAGTCACAGAGAAAAACTGTCCAACTATGGAGCTTAGATGAGTGATATGTAAGTGTAGACATCACCCCCAAAATAGAAATCAACAGATTTCTCTGTAGCAAGCAAATGCTATATTATATTGACACATGCAAGGACAGACACAGATCTTCGGTAAGTACACGACAGCAATCGGTATATTAAGAGATTAAGGAGAAAAAGTGGACAGAATTCTAACAATATAACCAGACATGAAGTTGATTGGAACCCGCATGAAAAAAAGAACAGTGGGGAGGCAATCGAGCTATGATTCGCTGGTCCTGACGCTAGCAGTCAGCTATGGGTCGCTGACCACTGCAGCTCATGCGCTGCTCAGCATCTTGATTCTAGCTGGCAGTTTGAGAACCATAACCTCCGAAACTATGCCAGTGGACGTTTGACTCCAGTCAGGTTTTTATCAAGGTGGATAGGTGTGTACACGTAAGAGCAGTACCAGATTACTGCATGAACTATGCAGTTACAGAGCTAGCTGAAATGCCTCTTTCAGTACATATATTTAAAACGTAAAATGGTTATTTTACAGTAACATAATATGTTTGTCTACTCTAACTGTAGAATATGAATGCTATTCGACTGATGGCCACTTCTTGGATGCTGTTACTAGGATCGATGAACAGGAAATCCACAGAGGTAGGATATTGAAATCAGTCGTTGGTCGAGTAAGAACAGGCGATTGAGGCGACGGAGTATGAGTGTGTGCAACCAGTGA
This sequence comes from Ariolimax columbianus, assembly GCA_036924085.1. Lineage (NCBI taxonomy): Eukaryota > Metazoa > Mollusca > Gastropoda > Stylommatophora > Arionidae > Ariolimax > Ariolimax columbianus. The sequence continues at coordinate 31,624,908 of JAVGWX010000023.1, forward strand.
GCTTCTGACACTATCAGTGTCCAAACGCATCGTAATTTGATGAGAGACTGATGACCTATGGGTTTGCCCGAAGTTCAGTTACATCGATTCTTGACAGAACATAACTTCTGTGTGTTAAACGTTTCATGAATATACTGGACTTACTGTGGGTGCTCTTAAAAAACTTCCAAGTTTCATCATAGTCTGCATAGGACAGCTTGTACACGTCACCTCCTGCTGGCCCACGAGGACCGGGCATTTTAAGATTATTGATATATTCAGTTATGTTCAGTTCTGACTTTCTGCCGGGCTCCTCAACCGTGAAATACCTCAAGGAAGATGGCCCAGCCAGAGCATGGCCCAGAATCACGAGAAACACAGTGTATATCAACAACATGATGATGATGATGGTATACTAGAATCTGAAAGGAGAAATATAAATAAATAGTCCCCGACTTTACCTAGATGTATCTCCTCTGTTACAGAGAAATTGGGTTTCTTTTTTAAATATGATTCTGTATTAGTTTCTGTAGGATGTGGAAGACGGTCCCATGCCCAATTCGTCACAGTTCCCTTTTACAAATGACTGGAACGTTGCAGGGCAAGCATTTCTTTGCATCTATTTGGGTCACACACGAGATATAAATAATGAAATGAGACACACCAAGATGACGGAAACTCCCAATAAAACTGACTAACCACAGCCTACTGTAGATACAGGACATCTGACTCACGGATAAATCACTTTGAAACGTCACATTACACGGCTGACTAAATAACGGCACTTGCATATGTCAACTATCAGTGCAACAATAATTGTGTGCTCGGGAAACAAAGATGGATATACAGTTCGTTTCATTGCAGGATTCTGTGAAAGGATAACTCTCCACAGTGATTTATTTTGTTTTGTACCGTGAATTTGTTTTATTTCTATGTGTGGGGCATGGATTGATTATAAACCTTGGCACAATATAAGTTCCGTTATTAAGTCGGTGGTCGAAGGGATTTTCCAGGAGAGCCAGACCGCCTATTTAAAGTAGGCCATGGACTAACCGATCTCATTGACTTGAACAATGAAAACATCCACCCCCCCCCCCCCCGCCACGCCATCTCTCCGTCACCCCCCCCCCCCCCACCCCCCAACCACCTCTCCACTGAGTCTGCCCCTAAAACAAAAACAGGAGAACATTTCACAGAGAGATAAGCTAATACAAATGATTGGCTAAAGTAAGTGATACCCCCAGGTGATGTATTCAAACAAACAGACCACAGCTGCCCTATTTTCAAATCTACCTGCTTATCTGTTAAATGCACGTGACCTTGAATAGGGAAACACAAATAAATCGGCAAACATGAGGTTGAAGAAGAATAAAGTAGCAAAGTCGGGTGAAGTATAAATGACAAGATATATCAATGACAAGATATATCAATGACAAGATATATAAATGACAAGATATATCAATGACAAGATATATAAATGACAAGATATATAAATGACAAGGTATATCAATGATAAGATATATCAATGACAAGATATATCAATGACAAGATATATAAATGACAAGATATATCAATGACAAGATATATAAATGACAAGATATATAAATGACAAGATATATCAATGACAAGATATATAAATGACAAGACATATAAATGACAAGACATATAAATGACAAGATATATCAATGACAAGATATATAAATGACAAGATATATCAATGACAAGATATATAAATGACAAGATATATCAATGACAAGATATATCAATGACAAGATATATCAATGACAAGATATATCAATGACAAGATATATAAATGACAAGATATATAAATGACAAGATATATCAATGACAAGATATATAAATGACAAGATATATAAATGACAAGACATTTAAATGACAAGATATATAAATGACAAGATATATCAATGACAAGATATATCAATGACAAGATATATAAATGACAAGATATATAAATGACAAGACATATAAATGACAAGACATATAAATGACAAGACATATAAATGACAAGACATATAAATGACAAGACATATAAATGACAAGACATATAAATGACAAGACATATACATGAGAAGACATATAAATGAGAAGACATATAAATGACAAGACATATAAATGACAAGACATATAAATGACAAGACATATAAATGACAAGACATATAAATGACAAGACATATAAATGACAAGACATATAAATGACAATATGTTTATTGAGTCTCCGGGCCCATTTCTCATCTCTTGGAAGAGATAAATATTGTATGCTGTTATTTTATAAATGTTCAGAAAACATCGGAAGTAAATATTAGACAAACAATATGACTTGGAAGGTACAAGAATCAATAATCTATATATGTCAATACCATGTAAAGGTACTCTCTTTCTCTATCTTTCTCTCTCCCCCTATCTATCTATCTATCTATCTATCTATCTATCTATCTATCTATCTATCTATCTATCTATCTATCTATCTATCTATCTATCTATCTATCTATCTATCTATCTATCTATCTATCTATCTATCTATCTATCTATCTATCTATCTAATCTATCTATCTATCTATCTATGTATCTATCTATCTATCTATCTATCTATCTATCTATCTATCTATCTATCTATCTATCTATCTATCCATCCATCTATCCAAATATCTATCTATCTATCTATCTATCTACCTACCTACCTGCCTGCCCGCCTACCTACCTACCTGCCTGCCCGCCTACCTACCTACCTATCTATCTATCTATCTATCTATCTATCTATCTATCTATCTATCTATCTATCTATCTATATATCTATCTATCTATCTATCTATCTATCTATCTATCTATCTATCTATCTATCTATCTATCTAATCTATCTATCTATCTATCTATCTATCTATCTATCTATCTATCTATCTATCTATCTATCTATCTATCTATCTATCTATCTATCTATCTATCTATCTATCTATCCATCCATCTATCCAAATATCTATCTATCTATCTATCTATCTACCTACCTACCTGCCTGCCCGCCTACCTACCTACCTGCCTGCCCGCCTACCTACCTACCTACCTACCTACCTACCTACCTACCTACCTACCTATCTATCTATCTATCTATCTATCTATCTATCTATCTATCTATCTATCTATCTATCTATCTATCTATCTATCTATCTATCTATCTATCTATCTATCTATCTATCTATCTATCTATCTATCTATCGATCTATCTATCTATCTATCTATCTATCTATCTATCTATCTATCTATCTATCTATCTATCTATCTATCTATCTATCTATCTATCTATCTATCTATCTATCTAATCTATCTATCTATCTATCTATCTATATATCTATCTATCTATCTATCTATCTATCTATCCATCCATCCATCTATCCAAATATCTATCTATCTATCTATCTATCTATCTATCTACCTACCTACCTGCCTGCCCACCTACCTACCCACCTGCCTGCCCGCCTACCTACCTACCTACCTATCTATCTATCTATCTATCTATCTATCTATCTATCTATCTATCTATCTATCTATCTATCAATCTATCTATCTATCTATCTATCTATCTATCTATCTATCTATCTATCTATCTATCTATCTATCTATCTATCTATCTATCTATCTATATATCTATCTATCTATCTATCTATCTATCTATCTATCTATATATCTATCTATCTATCTATCTATATATCTATCTATCTATCTATCTATCTATCTATCTAATCTATCTATCTATCTTTCTATCTATCTATCTATCTCTCTCTCTCTCTCTCTCTCTCTCTCTCTCTCTCTATATATATATATATATATATATATATATATATATATATATATATATATATATATATATATATCTTTATATATATATATACGAGGCGTATTCAAATGAAACCCCACCAAACTGCAACAAGTGAACATACGTACGATGCGCTACCCTCCAGTAGCGTCTTCAAGGAGGTATGTCTTGTTATATGACCTAAATTACGTAACTGTCTAACCATGTTTTAGGTCACTAATTATGTTTTAACTCCCAACTTTTTCAATACCTCTAAATTTTTTCCTTCTCTTTTCAAGAAATGGGACCAAATCTTCTATATACCCACATTTCGAAGGCTTCAATACTCTTTTCCAACTTGTTATTCGGTGTCCATGTTTCTGCTAGGGAATCAGTGGAGGGAAATCAGTGGAAGAAAATCGTGCTAGGGAATCAGTGGAAGGAAATAAGTGGAAGCAAATCGTGCTAGGGAATCAGTGGAAGGAAATAAGTGGAAGGAAATCATGCTAGGGAATCAGTGGAAGAAAATCGTGCTAGGGAATCAGTGGAAGGAAATAAGTGGAAGAAAATCGTGCTAGGGAATCAGTGGAAGGAAATCCTGCTAGGGAATCAGTGGAAGGAAATCGTGCTAAGGATTCAGTGGAAGGAAATCGTGCTAGGAATTCAGTGGAAGGAAATCGTGCTAGGGATTCACTGGAAGGAAATTACAAGATTTGATGATTCCAGAAAGATTAAAGCACATAGCAAAAATGACAGTAATCAAAAGGTGAAACATCAAAAGAAAGCTTACTAGACTGATGGATAGGTACAGATCGATAAGTAGGTAGCTAAACATGGAGATAAGGTGTTAGAAAGACCAACATTGTGAAGCGTCCATGCATTTCTGCAAATAGATCAGAAAAGAGGGGCAGGGCATGTTGTGCGAAAGCCAAATTAGTGCCTGCCTGTGAAGCTGTTCTGGTCAGGTCCTCCCGTAACCGGTGAGGTCGTTGGGGCACACATGAAGACATCCTCACAACACCACGCCACCCTTCTCTGTCAGCGGTCGCTGTCTGTGCCTCTTCTGGTCGGAGATTGGTCCATTGTTAATGTTGTCCCCCCATCTCTTTTTGGGACGGCCTCGTCGTCGTCTGCGTTGCACCTTTCCGTGGAGGATTGTATTTGCAAAACCATTTGATCTCGATATGTGACCGTACCAAGCGAGTTTCCTTCTTTTGACAGTTGCCAAGAGGTCTTCAAAAGGTCCTATTGCCGTTGTAATTCTATCTCGTATTTCCTCATTTGTAACTCGATCTTTGTACGTGACGTTTAAAAGTCTTCGGAAACATCTCATCTCCAAGGCCTGTATCCTTTGTTGAAGGTCAGCTGTAACTGTCCATGTCTCACAAGCATAGAGGAATATTGACAGGACCAGTGTACGCATTAATCTGATTTTCGTGCGTAGTGCTAACCGTTTATCTTGCCAGATTTTGTTAAGCCGTGCAAGCGCCGCTATTGTCTGTGCTATTCTGGCCAACACCTCACATTTTGATCCTTCATCACTGACAATTGACCCTAGATATTTAAAATGGTCAACCACTTCGAGTTCCTGACAATTAGCTTTTATCCTGCTGTTGAAGCTCTCGGCGTTGTTGGTTATTAATTTTGTCTTTCCAGCGTTTATCTCCATACCATAGTCAAGAGCTGTTTCCTCGAGCCTTCTGGCCCATTCCTGGAGTTCTGTAATACAGCGAGTTGACAACAGGCAGACGCTCACCAGGGGGACAGAAGATACGCTGCACATACTCATTGAAAGTGTCTCTGATGCGCTTCAACACTGACGTCATCTTTTGGGAGTTGCTTGCAAAAAACTGTATCGCCTGGCGCGTCTTTTTTTGGTACACTTAAAGATGTAATCCGTGGAACAAGCTTTGAAGATGATGCTGCCAAAGACGGATATGTCGGACCGAAAGGTGAAAATATCGCAGACTTCGAACTACTTGACTTCCTGCTACTTGCAAAGCCCTGTTCATGTTAAAGCTAGCAGGAGATTAAGAACGAACGCAGAAGAAGAAAAAGAAGAAGAAGATGAGGGTGTGATTCGTGTAGTGAGAAAATGGCTACACGAGCATGACAAAACCTGGTACGGGCAAGGCATGTACGTGTTCTGTACTGACCTAAGGTTATGGGAATTACGTGCACAAATCATCTTTAAAGGAAGTATTCATGTACAATGTGTACACATTTCATACATTTTGAATAAAACGCTCCGAAGAAACAAATTATCGTGCATTACTTTCTTTGGGCCTTCGTGTGTGTGTGTGTGTGTGTGTGTGTGTGTGTGATATATAACCACACGAGCGCGCGCAAAGACACTTACACACACGCATACACGCACATATGTTAAACACATTAACACAGTTTTTGTTTTACAAAAAGCATACGTGCACATACTGCAACCTTTACGTATATATAAGTACTGAAATGGTATTGTCTCTTTCACCTCTGACGATCATTATGAATTTGCAAATGAGAATGAACTGATCTCTCGCGCGGGCTGCATCCAGCGTCATGGCACCGACACTTTCCTGTCCTTGACCTAGTCCTTATCGTCTTCTCCTAATTTTCATCTTACTATCTTCCCCCGTTGTTTAATTTTTAATAATTATAAAAATAAATAAAAATTGTTTGTATGTGTTTGCCTAACTAGTTTCTTCTGGCGGAGGCGCACCTATCCCATCTTTGACCGTAGTCAATTGGGCGATATTAAGACGCATACACCAGTGCTTGGAGGTATGTGTGCGACTGTATGTACCTATGCTAGGTTTGTGCGCTCTCAGAAGCCAGCCCAACTAAAGTGCAATGGAAGGGCCTCACCCTGAAAGTGCGAGTGAAACTTGTACAAGAGTGTGACTGTAGGACAGAGTCAAATGAAACAGAGGGAGGTAAGAAGAGAGAGAAAGGGGAGCCAGCCCAGATTGTCCAGTTTCATTTCGACGCTTTTTTGCACCTATATCCCCATTTGGTCATTCCCAGTTTGGCCGCAAACGGCTTATCTGGCATTGTCCTACTTTCTACGCCATCCTGTCCATGTCGTTTCCGCTCGCTTGCTTCACCTACATGTTCACCGACACCCGCAGTGTCTACAAAAGAGTAGACCATTGCCGACATTTTTGTTATCAACAAAGTTCCTTTTTTACTCATTTATGTGTTCGAATCTCTATATATTCATTTCTTCCTCTACGATTCCATAGCTCATGTTTTTGTTATCGTTCTTAATGATGACAGCCTTTTGGTCGTTTGTGCTGTCACCTTAGCCTGGTATCTGATTGTACATACTATTCTTATTTATACAGGGAATTGGATATAAAGCAATAGTAAAAATAATAGAAATAATAATAAAACGCGAAATAAAGAAAGAGAGGTGGAAGTACAGGGAAGAGAGAAAGAAAGATAAAGAGAGAAACAAAAGTGAGGAATTTGCAGGGGAGCTAACGCAAAGGTATGACTTTAATTCACACTATAAAGAAGTTTAACCCTTTACACCCTAAGCATCAAAAAAGGAAATACACCCCCTATTCCTAAGCACAGGGAGATAACTCTTTTCCGCATTCAAATATAGTTTATTGTAAAAAAATAATTACATATCTTAACATGTTTAAAAATTCAAATGACAAGTTTAATTATATAGAAGAATGGACACACTTTCAGAAAAATATAACTGTGTAGTTGTTTGTGATAAATAGTGGTCATTAAAAAATCTAAAACATAAAAAAATGAATTTTAATAAAAATTTATTCCATTTTACCTCGTGTCCATCACATATAACAATTTTTAGAGGTCTTTCATCAACACATTTACACCTGTAAATGAAATGTCAAATGACATTGTCCCTTGCACAAATGGACAGAGCACAGCATGCATCCGTAAACAGTTGTCACAGAACGTTTGCCTGAGGTCTTCACATTATTTTTCGAGCACAGATAACATGCTTTCTTTCTGCCCGGAATTCGTACAAGCTTGTGATTTTCCGATGAAGGGTCCAGTCTTCCCAAAACACTGGGAGAGTCCCCAATGTTCGATGCTGATCTAGTGCCTTGTAAAAGGCTCTCCAGCAATGAAATGCGGAAACACAGATGGCTAGAGGCAGGCGAAACAATTTCTGAGCCGAAACCTGTGTCGATCATCGGTGAAGTAGGTGACGATGTTATTGATTCTGATATCGACATTATCCTGTTGTCCGGAGCTATTAAAATAGTTGGCGACCGGAGTGCTGCCATTATTATGAATATTGTGCATACTCTTCTATGCACTTTATAATAAATTTCTGTTACCTAACGACTGTCCCTCGAATATTCTTATTACAAGCAGAGAATTAAGTAAACAAGAAAACACCATTTCTCTTCTCTAAAACTTACCAGTTGAATATGACTATATGTCGCTTGTAGTCTGAATAACAATACACATACTTATATTATACACATCTGGCGAAACAGCTATATAACAAGTCACTATGTGTCCACGTGATTCATGTCACATGACTTGTGACACGTCATCCGCTATTTAAATGAGGCCATGTTTACACACACACATATTTATCGACATAACTATCTATGCAGTGAATAGCAGAACAGAAACAATGATTAAAATCAACTTCATAGACAAATGATTTAGAGAATATCTGCCTTCTGATGTATACGAAACATGTTACCTTTTCTTGCTAAGAAAAGATACGTGGCAATTTTCAAGCAAAAAACTTTTCACCAACAGACTAATAACCGAGCAGACAGACATCTATTCTTGGAGTAAGGAGAGTTTCATAGAAGAACGTCCTTCTGTGTGTCAGGTCCACGAGCAGAGCAGGATGATGGTATGGTCTCCTTCAGCCCATTTAAGAGAAACTATTTAAGGCGGCTAGAGAGAATCTGGTATTTGGATTAATGAAAGAAAAAACAAGTAGCTTTTGGAAGAGAGGAAAAGCCAGAAACAGACAGCAGTGAGGGAAATAATGTGGCTTTTGGAAGAGAAGAAAACCCAGAAACAGACAGCAGTGAGGGAAATAATGTGGCTTTTGGAAGAGACGAAAAACCAGAAACAGACACAAGTGAGGCAAATAATGTGGCTTTTGGAAGAGAAGAAAAGTCATAACAGACGAAAGTGAGGAAAATAATGTGGCTTTTGGAATTGAAGAAAAACGTCAGACACAGACACAAGTGAGGGAAATAATGTGGCTTTTCGAAGAGAAGAAAAGCTAGAAACAGATACCAGGGAGAGAAATAAAGTGGCTTTTGGGAAAGAAGGAAACCCATAAATCGACACCAGGGAGAGCAATACAGTGGCCATTGAGAAAGAAGAAAAACCAGAAACAGATGGCAGTGAGGGACATAATGTGGCTTTTGGAAGAGAAGAAAAGCCAGAAAAAGACGCGTGAGGGAAATAGAATGGCTTTTTTAAGAGAAGAAAAGTCAGAAACAGACGCAAGTGAGAGAAATAATGTGGCTTTTGGAAGAGAAGAAAGCCCCAGAAACAGACACAAGTGAGGGAAATAATGTGGTTTTTGGAAGAGTAGCAAAGCTAGAAACAGACACCAGGGAGAAAAATAAAGTGGCATCATATAGATGGTGCCTAACTGGCTGCGAGTCTACTTTGCTCTAGTGTTTGAGTCTATTAAGATGGTCTCACACATTGGTTAAACTATCCTCATAGAAACTGGTTGTATACAGACTCTGCAGAGTCTTCTAAACTAGTATAAAGACGTTGAGTTAAGAGATAACGTTGGCAGAGAACTGTTCTGTGGCTAAACTTTCAGAGAAAAAGAAAATTCACTTTAGTAAGTTTGTGTTACACGTGGAAATGTTTGCCAAACAAATTGACAATACTTAGTTGATTGAAAAAATATTTATAATAAACTTCACAGCTGCATCATATCTGCGTAATCTACACAATCGCGATTTCTATCGGTGTTCTTTGTGTCTGTAGCCTAGTGATGTTATACGAGTAACCAAGATTCAACAAATATTGTTGTGCTGAACTTACATAGTACGCCATGATCTACGGAAGACGGATGTATCGGACGGAAGGGTGCAAATATTGCAGTCAGCCTGTAAACTAGCGACACAAAGCACTCCGTTCTCCGGACTACATTTTGCTACTTGCAAAGTCCTGTTCAGGACTTGGTAGCGGGAGATTGAGAAAGAACACAGAAGACGAGGAAGAACAACCATGATGCAGAACATCTGGCTATTGTCTTAGCCAGGAAGGAAGATCTTAAAGGGGTTAATTCATCTGTGAGAAATCCCTGAAGGTTACCTGAAGAGATTACAGTTATATTGATTATTTATCTGGAATTCTTTCATCGTCCGGGGACTCTCAGAGATTTTGTATCATCTTTCATTCCCACTTTCATTCAGACAAATGTCTTATTCCACGTTCTCCAAATGTCAAATGAAGTCATCCAGTCAAATGTCTTATTCCACGTCCTCCAAATGTCAAATGAAGTCATCCAGACAAATGTCCTATTCCACGTCCTCCAAATCTCAAATGAAGTCATCCAGTCAAATGTCTTATTCCACGTCCTCCAAATGTCAAATGAAGTCCATCCAGTCAAATGTCTTATTCCACGTCCTCCAAATGTCAAATGAAGTCATCCAGTCAAATGTCTTATTCCACGTCCACTAAATGTCAAATGAAGTCATCCAGTCAAATGTCTTATTCCACGTTCTCCACATGTCAAATGAAGTCATCCAGTCAAATGTCTTATTCCACGTTCTCCAAATGTCAAACGATCTCGTATTTTTTCTGGCCACCGTTTCTGATCTAACACTCGGGCACATTTCGGTAAATGAGCTTCCTCATTGTCAAGTAATCTCTTTTCTAGTGAAAGTGTCAAGTAATCTCCTTTCTAGTGAAATTGTCAAGTAATCTCCTTTCTAGTGAAATTGTCAAGTAATCTCTTTTCTAGTGAAATTGTCAAGTAATCTCTTTTCTAGTGAAATTGTCAAGTAATCTCTTTTCTAGTGAATTTGTCAAGTAATCTCTTTTCTAGTGAATTTGTCAAGTAATCTCCTTTCTAGTGAAATTGTCAAGTAATCTCCTTTCTAGTGAATTTGTCAAGTAATCTCTTTTCTAGTGAAATTGTCAAGTAATCTCCTTTTTTAGTGAATTTGTCAAGTAATCTCTTTTCTAGTTAGTGAAATTGTCAAGTAATCTCCTTTCTAGTGAATTTGTCAAGTAATCTCTTTTCTAGTGAAATTGTCAAGTAATCTCTTTTCTAGTGAAATTGTGAAGTTTTCGTAAAATGAAACAGGGCAGATTGGCGGCTCTTATTTGATATCTATTTTATTTTTTGCAAATAGAAATCTATTGGAAAATAAGAGAACTTGCAGAAATTATGGTTTCTTTAGGTAATGTCCACGTCAAATGTCTCTCTAAAAATGTAAGCTAGACATCTAATAGTTTTATTTGCACTAAACAAATTGCTGTTAATTTATGTAATTTCAGATTCAGTTCTGGAAGCTTTTGAAGTACGTCACGCATCAATCGAAAGTCTAAAAGAAACTTCAGTTATATTTTATCAACATTCCTTCACACATGTACTAGTTGTACCTGTCTCAGGAACAATCATTTTTCATCATTTTCTTCAGGTTGGTCAGTTCAGAGACGTATTGAAGTCTTATGATAATGTCATACCACTGTTCGAACGGCTTACAACAATTTTAGATGCTGGGTTCGCTTCCCATCATAGCACGGCCGTTACCTCGGGATGCAAGCCCTTAGAAAATGCAGATGGAAGCGGTCTACTACATAAATTGAATGCCGAAGTCGGATGCATTGAACAGAAAGGTGCAAAATAAAAACATAGTGTAACGCACACCGCCTTGGGAAATAGAAAAGTAAGACGAACGCAAAAACAAAAAGAAAAGAAAGAAATATAAAACACTACTGTCCACTGTTAGTCAGTCCGAGGACTGGCGTTAAGTCTTCTGATCATGTCACGCCACTGTCTCCTGTTAGTCAGTCCGGTGACTGGCGTTTGAGTCTTCTGATTATGTCACGCCACTGTCTCCTGTTAGTCAGTCCGGTGACTGACGTTTGAGTCTTCTGATCATGTCACGCCACTGTCTTTAGTTAGTAAGTTCGGATCTGGCGTTGACGTCTTCTGATCTGGACGATGAGGCTAACGTCTGGTCAATAAAAACACACTGATCAGAGAATGTTGTCCAGGGTCAGGAGAAATATACTGGCCTAAACCCTCACCTGACCTCCTCGTTGATCGTCTCTAGAAACGGGCTGTTGTCGAGGACAACAGTCTGGCTAACAAGGTGAAGTTTGACGTGATCTCCGTAGTAGTGAGCGGCACGTAGATGAAACCAAGCATAGCACAACCGCCCGAAGGACCTAGGTCCACCTTTATCAGCACTCTCGGGATGTGAGGCAGGCTACTGCAACATGTCAACGCCCTTTTCAGGGTGCACATAAGAGAAACCTACTCATTGTGGGCATTAGAAACAACAACAAGTCTTCAAATCATGTCATGCCATTGTCCTCCGTTAGTCAGTCCGGGGACCGGCGTATGAGTCTTCTGGTCATGTCATGCTATTGTCCTCTGTTAGTCAGTCCGGGGACTGGCGTTTGAGTCTTCTGATCATGTCCCGCCGCTGTTAGTCCGGAGACTGGCGTTGACGTCTTCTGATCATGTCACGCCACTGTCTTCTGTTAGTCCAGGGACTGGCGTTTGAGTCTTCTGATCATGTCACGCCACTGTCTTCTGTTAGTCCAGGGACTGGTGTTGAAGTTGTGGTTAATAGTTTTAGCGTGGGCTGTCTTATGCACATTACATTAATTGCCTTTTACAACATCGCTGGTATGCTCATCAATCAAAATCTTGCCTGTTCCTTGTGGAGCATAGGTCCTCAAGAAATACTCGGTAAGTCTTCCATCATGAACCATCTGAGCCAATTCAGTCCACGTCGTGTTTGCTGCCTATATATTTGCTTCCAGTTTCCTTTTCCATGCGTGTTTCGATCTTCTTCTATTTCTCTTACCCTGTGGAATCCAGAAAATAACTTGTCTGGTAATGTTTTCCCATGGTTTCCGTAATGTATGGCCTATCCATCACCATCGCCTCCTCCGTATTTCATGTTCTACTGATATTTGTCCCGTTTTTCCATCAGTTCCACGTTGGTGATCCTGTCGTACCATTTTCACCCTTGTATCTTGCGCGGGAAACCATTTACGAAAGTTTATATCGGTATGTTACAGTCCTAATATTCTGTTACCCATTATCGGGCCCCGGAAACACACAAGATATAAATAATTAAATGGGGCGCAAAAAAAAAACATGCACAAAAAAAATAGTCATTTGTTAATGGGTCAACCAAGCGGACAAGACAACACCCAAATGGTAAATTTGTCAACAAAGCGGACAAGACAACCCCCCAAATGGTAAATTTGTCAACAAAGTGGACAAGACAACCCCCCAAATGGTAAATGGGTCAACCAAGCGGACAAGACAACCCCCCCAGATGGTTAATGGGTCAACCAAGCGGACAAGACAACCCCCAGATGGTTAATGGGTCAACCAAGTGGAAAAGACAAACCCACAAATGGTAAATGGGTCAACCAAGCGGACAAGACAACCCCCCCCCCCCCCCCAACCCCCCAAAAGGTAAATGGGTCAACCAAGTGGACAAGACAAACCCCCAAATGGTAAATGGGTCAACCAAGCAGACAAGACAAACCCGCAAATGGTTAATGGGTCAACCAAGCAGACAAAATAAACCCCCTAATGAGACTGGCCTGCCGAGCTTCTGTCTATCAATAAAGATCACCTGCAGATCAGCACACCTGGAAAAACTGGAGATAATGCAGCGGGGTAGGACAGGTTAATCAGGATTGGTTGATGGCATGTGCATCCTGTCATCAAATTAGTACCCAGGCAGACAAGAACACGGTAGATGTTACCTACTATTCATGTTGATAAAGTTGACTGAAAAGAGTTGTCCATGAGGCTAGCAATTCCATCATGTGAAACCATTAGTATTGAAACAACTTCTGAAACTACTCGGATTTAAACGTCCCTTAAAGGGGTCAGAATTAGTGATGGATCTATGCTTCAGCTGGAGCAGAACGATTACATTAATACATACCCTGAGGAAGTGAAAGAAGATGAAAACAACACCTGTCATGCTCGTACATAGCGCACGAGGCAACACTCCAGGTAACTATTGACCTTAATTTAATTCACCGAAATAAACCAGGTGATGTTTATCACAAGTTACACGACAAAGTACAACAAATCGATTATAACCACGTGAGACTTCAGAATGAGATTGAAGAAGAATAAAAAAAAAGTAAAGCAGCGTGGTGTAGCGTCAATATAAAGAGTAAATTGTGGTATATATCAATGGTATAAGTTAAATAGACCTTCAGGCCCCCTTCTTTATGCAATTGCACCTTTAATATTTACACTATCAGACGAGTTCAGGAATCAAGATGCTGAGCAGCGCATGAGCTGCAGCGAATCAGAGCTGCCAAGACCCTTCTACACCTCCACGAGGTGATCCTGGATAACAGGCTGCAGCAGGGCAGACTGGGTAAGGAGAAGGGATCGAAGAGGAAATGCTAACCCGGTATTAAAAAAATGCTTGCTGAAGTCGGATGTGTTGGACCGAAAGGTGCAAATATCGCAGTCAAGCTGTAAACTACGACACAACGCATTCCGTTCTCTGGACTACATTCTGCTACTTAAGCCCTTTCAAGGTTTAGTAGTGGGAGATTGAGAACGAACGAAGCCAAGCCAAGACGAGCCAAGCCAAGAAGAGTTCCCAGGCAATGTGAGGCTTCTCATTATCTTAAAAAATCTCTCGAGTTTAGTGTTGAATCGTTGGATTTAGTGTATCTTTCTTAAAGGGGAACTGAGACGGTAGTCCGGTCAGGCATAGCACGCTGACCAGGACGTCGCGTAAGGGTCAGGCACAACACGCTGACCAGGACGTCGCGTAAGGGTCAGGCACAACACGCTGACCAGGACGCCACGTAAGGGTCAGTCACAACACGCTGACCAGGACGTCACGTAAGGGTCAGGCACAGCACGCTGACCAGGACGTCGCGTACGGGTCAGGCACAGCATTTTTTCGAACCTCTCAGATTTAAAGCAGTCACTTGTCTTGTCTTGCCCCTGTCCTTCCCCTGCGACTGGCAGCTCGAGACCAAAAAGTGAGGTAGATGACCAGCGCATTTGCGTCCTCACTATAATCTAAATACAGCGGAAGTTACATCACCAAAACCAAACCGCCTGATGATGTTTCCCTCATCGCTTACGACGGGCAACTTATTTTGCTGTTGTTGACGGACCAAGACCACAATCTGTCTTTCATCTAGCGTTTCCTAGAAACAAACTGTTTTTAAGACAGTCTGGCTGACGAGATGGATCGACGCCATCTCGTAGTAGTGGGTGCCACGCAGATGAAACCAAGCATGGGACAACCACCTGGAGAAACACGGTCCACTTTGATCGACGCGCTCGCGATGTGATGAAAGCTAATGCAACTCGCCATTTAACGTCCTTTTCAGGACGCACAAAGGGTAAACTTACTCACGTTGGCATTCAACAACATTATAGATGTCCATCACAAGTGATGAAGACCACTCTCTTTGTTCAGCCGTGTGGACAGTCGTATCTCTTGCTGTGTCCATGATGTTCGTCCATCACAAGTGATGAAGACCACTCTCTTTGTTCAGCCGTGTGGACAGTCGTATCTCTTGCTGTGACCATGATGTTCGTCCATCACAAGTGATGAAGACCACTCTCTTTGTTCAACCGTGTGGACAGTCGTATCTCTTGCTGTGTCCATGATGTTCGTCCATCAGAAGTGATGAAGACCACTCTCTTTGTTCAGCCGTGTGGGCAGTCGTATCTCTTGCTGTTTCCATGATGTTCGTCCATCACAAGTGATGAAGACCACTCTCTTTGTTCAGCCGTGTGGGCAGTCGTATCTCTTGCTGTTTCCATGATGTTCGTCCATCACAAGTGATGAAGACCACTCTCTTTGTTCAGCCGTGTGGGCAGTCGTATCTCTTGCTGTGTCCATGATGTTCGTCCATCACAAGTGATGAAGACCACTCTCTTTGTTCAGCCGTGTGGACAGTCGTATCTCTTGCTGTGTCCATGATGTTCGTCCATCACAAGTGATGAAGACCACTCTCTTTGTTCAGCCGTGTGGGCAGTCGTATCTCTTGCTGTGTCCATGATGTTCGTCCATCACAAGCGATGAAGACCACTATATTTGTTCAGCCGTGTGGGCAGTCGTATCTCTTGCTGTTTCCATGCTCCATGATGTTCGTCCATCACAAGTGACGAAGACCACTCTCTTTGTTCAGCCGTTTGGACAGTCGTATCTCTTGCTGTATCCGCTGAAATGGGTGACTTGCGCGGTGATTTGGATTAAAGTGAGGAAGAAACGGCGCCTTTTGTCAAACCTCACTCACAGAGCCTAAGCTTCCTTTTGCCAGTGGCAAGACATTCATCGAGACGACTGGAGATAGCATATGATGCAGATTTTGCCTCAGGGTTACCACCGAAGCCTTTCCGTAAACATGTAACCCGCAGGGTAGAAAGGTGGGAAGGCATCTAACGCAGTTTGTCGTGCCTTTTCGATAACCACAAGAGGTCGTATGGACAACACTCAGCGTGTGAGTGAGTCTGGCATCTCTCCCCAGCTGTATTCAGCTCATCATAGTAGCATCTAAAATTCCCACACGCCAAATTCGTGAAGGTGAACCGGCAGAACTAACCCGTGAAATACGACACATATATAAGCGTAGTGCCATTCAGCCGGCGTCCTGATCAGGGTAAACGGATGGAAGAAATCACAAAAAAAAAAGAATGAAATAACAAGTCCAGGTAGAAAACAACACCGTTTCCGTGAACACAGGTGTAAGTCGTCGACTAGTGTGAATTCCAGGCAAATCCGTGGTCTAGCGGCATTCATAATGATCCAAAACAGTAGAGAAATGTAGATTCGCAGCCAGTTATGGCGCCATCTTTGCAACAACAACATCTTAATTAACTAGTCATTCAGGTGGTTGGCCTGTAACACATGCTCAGGAGTATCTCCGTTTGGTCGACATGTGCACCTTGATGAAGCAGACAGTCGAAGCTTGTACATAGGACAGTCTTGGCTTCGTTCGTTCTCAATCTCCCGCTACCAAACACTGAAATGGCTTACGGAGCTGAATGTAGTCCAGAGAACGGAATGCGTTGTGTCGTAGTTTACAGCTTGGTTGCGATATGTGCACCTTTCGGTCAAACACATCCGACTTCAGCAGGCATATTTTGAGTACCGGGTTAGCATTCCCTCTTCGATCCCTTCTCATTAGCCAGTCTGCCCTGTTGCAGCCTGTTATCCAGGATCACCGCGTAGAGGTGTAGAAGTGTCTTGGCAGCTCTGGCTCAGTCAGAACTGAATATACCAATTGGCGGAAGCCGGCCGGTCCTCGTGGGCCAGCAGGAGATGACGTGTACAAGCTGTCCTATGCAGACTATGAGGAAACATGGAAGTCTTTTAAGAGCACCCACAGTAAGTCCAGTATATTCACGAAACGTCTTACACACAAAAAGTTATGTTTTGTCAAGGTTCGATGTAAATGTACTCCGGGCAAACCCATAGGTGCTCAATCTTTCTCTCTCATCAAATGGCAATGAGTTTCGATACGGATGATTTCAGCAGGTCACGAGCAGTGGATACTTCTACACCGTCATGTGCTCTTTCTTGCTCGACCCACACCTGATTTTCATATCCTATAGTCTGTGGATTGTGAATTCATCGAATCCATCATAAACATCCAAGAAGTGACCATCGATCGCATTCAGGCTACCACCCCTATCCAAAGTTTTGCCAACTTAACCTAGATAATTCCAGGTAAATATAGCTCCGAAAACAGCTAACATACGCTAAATTGTCCAAATGTTTAGCTAAATTTATGGTCAAAGAATATTGTGATATTTTGTATTGTTTTATTATTGATCAATAGGGGACAGCGTGGGCTAGTGGTTAAGTGGCATATCTCACAATCCGAAGGTGCTGGGTTCGATCCCCATCACAGCACCTGCCGTTACCCCGGGTAAGCAAACCCTTGGAAAATGCAGTACGAAGCACACCCTTACATAAAATGCATGCTAAGTCGGATGCACTGAGCAGACAGGCGCAAAAGTATAAACCACAGTGCAACGCACACCGCCTTTGGGGATTAGAGAAATAAGGCAAACAGAAACACCCCCCCCCCCCCACACACACAAAATAAATAAATTAAAAACAAATAAACAAAATCCAAAACAAACTTATCAATATAATGCTATTTACCAAAACAAATGTCAATACGATATCAAACGGACAAATGTGTATCAATCAATCGAAATCCTTTCAGGTCCGCGTGGAGCATAGGTTTTCAACAAATACATATCAAGTCATCAAACGTTAACCTATCTATTTCTGCTAAAGTTTTTGTGGTTTAACGTTTCTACAAGATAGGCAGTAACATCCATGTCAAACCCTCATTTGTCTCCTCTTACGATATGCCTTGAGATGTTACAGTTTAACTATTCTTTGCACCACGTTTGGACCCAGGTAACACTCGAACAATATGTTTACTAAAGTGTTTACGCAATTAAAACTTATATATATATATATCATTATATATATATATATATATATATATATATATATATATATATATATATATATATATATATATATATATATATATATATATATGTATATATACCGCTTGGAAGGTGAGGGACTGCCAAGGAATATCTTCTATGGACAGCTGGTCATTGGAGCTAGAAGAATTGGCCGTCCCACATTGCAATTTAAGGACTTATGCAAGAGGGATATAAAATCCTGCGACATCCCATCTGAGGGCTGGGAAACAATTGCTCAGGATTGACCTGTTTGGAGACAGTCGGAGGAACTATAAAGACTGCTGACGCACGTGGAGGCCTTCTGGCTGCAGAGAAAAGAGAAAGACTCAAAAGAGGAAAGAACATCCCAGCAAGCCAGCCTCCTCAGCATGGTTGTACGATCTTATAACTAAATTGAAGGTTTATACGGCATTCGTTCTACAAACCTGTAAAACCTGGACTGTTTTACAGTCGACATGCGAAGACGCGTAGCCCCTTTCATCTGAGCTTGCCTAAGGAAACTGCTGAACATAAAATGGCAAGATAGGATTAAAGATGTAGAAGTTTTTTCGCGGGATGGCATGACAAGCACCCACACAATGATGTGCAAATCGCAGCTTAGATGGATTGGCCATGTTGTCCTAATGTCAGATGAGCGGCTTCCATAGAAAATATTTTATGGCGCGCTTGAGTTAGGGAAGCGAGCTCGCGGTGGCCAAATAAAACGTTAGAAAGACACTCTGAAAGCCTCACTGATGAATTGCGACATTGACCCTGCTAATTGGGAGAACATTGCTGCTGATCGCCCTGCCTGTCGTAGTCACATCTCCTCTGGTACATCGCTTATGGAGCAGACAAGAATCACAGACACGAAAGACAAGAGAAGAGTTGCCTCCGCCTAACGGCCAGACAGTGCTTCTGTGCCCTCAATGTGGCAGACGCTTCTGGCTTTGATTAGTTTGACCAGCTATCCACGAACCCACTCTAGGATTGACAGATGACAACGTGGTCCTCTTCGGAAACGATGGACAAACAACAAACAACATATATATATATATATATATATATATATATATATATATATATATATATATATATATATATATATATATACACACACACACACGAGGGGCGTTCAAACCAAACCGGGACTATTTGTTCTATTTCCACTTAAATGGGTTATAGCGTGCTGGCACTAATATCAATATTTAGGAGCACTTATGTCCTATTACTGCTAGGTGGTCCTCTTGCCATGGACCAGTCACATGACAAATAAACAAAAAAATGGCGGATAACACTGTTAGTGCTCGCATGGAACAGCGGGTTGTGTTGACGTTTCTTGTGAAAGAAGACAGGAATCCTGCGGCAATTTAAAAAAAAGACTGCAGTCACAAAACGGGGAAGTGACACTCAGCCGCAGTAAGACATTTGAATGCGATCAATGTTTTAGAGGAGGCCGCGTATCGGTGATTGATGATCCCGTCGTTCTCCTGCTAGATAGCGCTCGACCTCATACTCATACGGCTCACTACACTATGTTCGATCTGCATCCACTCGGCTGGGAAGTATTGCCACATCCACCTTACAATCCAGACCTTCCTCCAAGTGATTTCTACCTGCTTGGACCCCTAAAAGAATTTCTGGGAGGTCAGCATTTCAGCACCGATGACGAAGTGAAACTAGATATTCTGGATTGGTTCAGACATACTGACACATCTTTATACGCTGAAGCTTTTCAAGCATTAAATGTTTGAATAAGTGCATAAACGTTGCAAGAGATTATATCGACAATTAAATGGCATTTTGACTACTTGAAAATTGTTTTTTCAATACAAAGTTCCGAATTGACTTGAACATCACTATTATATATATATATATATATATATATATATATATGTGTGTGTGTGTGTGTATGTGTGGTGTGTGCGTGCACGTGCTTGTGTTTGCGTAAAATTCGTCAAATGCCAAAGGACGAGTCGCCAGTCATGACGAACAACTGAACAAGTAGGACACGGAGAGATGACCCATGTCCTGTCCGGGAACTTCAACACCTAGCACAGATGACAATCAATACTGGAAGTTCCCGAATCTATACAGTTTAACCCCTTATGACTTTGAAATGTATCACTAAACTTTTATACTAATTTAAAAAAAACTGTCCAGTTTGGTAAGTTTTACCTAGAGTTAAATTAGAGAGCATTTATATTTTCATGTGTAACACCTTACAAACTTGATCTTCATCGATGTCTCTCTCATCTTTTCACTTACACATTGACATATATACATTCTCATTTCCACTTGCCCTTACACCCCTCCCTAAAATCTATTACCCAGACAACTGAAGAAGAGGAGAGTAATAGATACCGGATCTTCATGGAGACCGTGAAGGAGATAGAATACCACAACTGGAAGTACCACATTCTACATGGACATTAACCAGTTCTCAGATTTGGTGAGTTGCTTTTTGGAGTCAAATGTGTGTCATGGAGCAGGCAGTGCTGCGCGATAAGACAGATCACCAGTTGTTACTGAATTCGATATTACAATTTTTTAGAATTCCTGTCATTTTGGTCATTTCTTTATTGGCGATTCTTTGTGTTTAGTTTCGCGTTCATGCAATGTTAATATTCTGTTTTTTTTTGTTCTGCTACCCACAGACGCTAGACGAATACCATGATCTGAATGGATTGAACGAGAACAAGATCAATAGAACCTGGGGTTGTAGACGCTGGAATCCATCGGGTGATGCTCCAGATTCTATAGACTGGAGGGACAAGAGCTATGTGACTGAAGTAAAAAAATCAGGTAATTTATTTGTAACCATTTTTTTTGACTTTATATTGTCGTTTCAATTTTATATTGTAGATCCATTGTAGATTAGAGGGAAGCTAACTGAATCGCGACACAGTGGATTTTCGAACCTTGCCAGTTTCAAACGTCCTCTGGTCATAAAGAAGGTTAGACTAGCGTCTAGTGATATCGGAGACTGACGAAAAACTCGGACGTTGCCCGTACATACTGTGCACGTAACAGAACCCTTGACAGCTGAAAATTGAAAAGAGCAGAGTGTTAACGGCCATCCAAGTAAAGATGATGAAAGATAATGGAAATCCTAACCAACACACCACCTACCTTCCCCCAGGCCTAGTGAGCTGCAGGAAGTAAAATTGCAACTAAGAACCTATTATAGATATCTTCGGCTACCTGGCAGCATGAATAACAAGTAAGGTTTTCAACAACGTTTTTGGCCATTCTCCCATGTATTCTTAGAAGATGTCACATAAAAACTCACCTGCAACTCATTTTGTTCTGAGCATGTTTTTTCCTTCATTTCTCAGAAAGTATGTGGAAGTTGTTATGCCTTCAGTGCTGTACGTATTACATTTGTTCTGTCATGTATGTTGTCTCACTAAAACCATATTTTATGGCAGGGACCTCAAACTACATCAAGTCCCGGTAGGACAAGTATAATGGTCTGAGGTTCTGTATTTTTCTTCTCCGCATAAGCTAGGATGCTATGTAGATGTATTATCAATTATCTCTTGGGATCAAGATGCTGCAGCGGTCAGCGACCCATAGCTGACTGCTAGCGTCAGGGCCAGCGAACCATAGCTGCCAAAATCCTTCTACACCTCCACGTGGTGATCCTGGATAACAGGCTGCAGCAGGGCAGACTGGCTAAGGAGAAGGGATCGAAGAGGGAATGCTAACCCGGTACTCAAAAAATGCTTGCTGATGTCGGATGTGTTGGACCGAAAGGTGCAAATATCGCAGCTAAGCTGTAAACTACGACACAACACATTCCGTTCTCTGGACTAAATTCTGCTACTTAAGCCCTTTCAGGGTTTGGTAGCGGGAGATTGAGAACGAACGAAGAAGAAGAAGAAGATGCAAAGAAGAATAAGCGAGAATACATATATTATGCAACATAAAGGGATTGGAGCGGCATACCTGGCATTGAACAACATCTGTTGATCCAGAGAAATCAAGATTGACACCAGTTAGAATATTCAACACCAGTGTCAAGTCAGGACTCAAGTCAACTTATAGTAGTGAAAGCAGATGAATACAAGCATAGCACAACCGCCTGGAGGACCCAGGTCTACCTTCATCAGCACGCTCAGAATGCATAGTTGTGAAAGCAGATGAAGCCAAACATAGCACAACTGCCTGGAGGACCCACGTCTACCTTCATCAGCACGCTCAGAATGCATAGTAGTGAAAGCAGATGAAGCCAAGCATAGCACAACCGCCTGGCGGACCCAGGTCTACCTTCATCAGCACGCTCAGAATGCATAGTAGTGAAAGCAGATGACGCCAAACATAGCACAACCGCCTGGAGGACCCAGGTCTACCTTCATCAGCACGCTCAGAATGCTGCTTAAACCAGCAACTTCATGTTTTCCACAGTTTAGACATACTCATTATGGTGATTCAACAACAACAGCGACCTCATTCTAGTAGTCAAACACTGACACATATACTAAACATCACATCCACAAAATGTGTGCATATTTGTGTTTGTTTTTGTGTGTATTTTTATGTATTGTGATATCTTACATATTCTTTTGCAGTTGGGACAAGAGTTGGGGAGATAAAGGCTATATCTACATGTCTCGTAACAAGGACGGCCAGTGTGCCATTACACGTTTGGTCAGTTTTCCAATAGTGTAACGTTCTGACACATTGTTTTGATGTGATCCGTTACGTCAATGTATAATTTTATGTATCTCCTATTTTTTGCACTTCATAACACACGTCACAGAAAATAAAAAAAAAATAAAAAATCCATGTTTATTTTTATAAAGGCAATTAAATCAAATAAAAACTTCAAAAAGTGTTTCTTGATAAAAATTCTTAGTTCTTAGTCAACCTGTACTTCTACAGGGGCAGATGCGCCTGTGCAGGTCCCAGCTATGGTATGAGCTGGATGTAGCCGGGAGAAGAGTGTGCTGCTTAGCGGGCTAGGCTCGAGCAGCTTAATACTCCGCTGCGTTGGGACAAGCGCATATGAATGGTAATTTACCAATGTGCGAGTCCATCTTAATGGAATCAAACACTAGATCCGCAGCCATACATTATGAGTTCTTGCAGAGGTGGTTTCTCTAGCTTTCGATTTTACATGAGGTTGCTAGGCCCATCCACAACCCTCACCACCACATTAACTGCTGCTGAAAGGTAATATTTGTGAAGGAGTAGAAAAGTATGTTGCAGGGTTTCCATCCTTCCCCCTCTCTTATTACGGCCATCTATGCCCTTCTAAACAAACCACCAAACTATGGCCGGTGTTATGCCATGTCACACAGTTAGTCGACTGTTACGACATGCTCTCTGTGAAGCAGTGGTGCTATTCTTGTTCTTGTCACACACAAAGACCCCGGCAAACCACTCAAAATTAAATAAATAAATCATAATAAAATAATCATTTTGTAATAATGAAATGGAAGATGGAAAGAATGTTATTTGATTTTTTTTTCAAATAGAAAAATTGGCGGGGACGGCGTGGCCTAGTGGTTAAGTGGCACTGCTCACAATCAGAAGGTGCTGGGTTCGATCCCCATCACAGCACCGGCCGTTACCCCGGGGAAGCAAACCCTTAGAAAATGCAGGAGGAAGCAGACCCTTACATAAAATGCATGCTGAAGTCGGATGCACTGGGCCGACAGGCGCAAAATAAAAACCACAGTGTAACGCACACACGCCTTGGGGAATAGATAAATAAGGCGAACGCAAAAAAAAAAAAAAAAAAAATAGAAAAATAGTATATAACAAAAAATTTAAGGTCAAAAGAGGTCCTTAACAAAATATAAATTTGAGAAGATTGAAGATAAAAAAAAACAAATAAATATCATTACATAGCCAGAAGTCAGAAAAACCACTACATTTAGACACAATTCGGGATCAAGATGCTGAGCAGTGCATGAGCTGCAGTGGTCAGCGACCCATAGCTGACTGCTTGCGTCAGGGCCAGTGAACCAGAGCTGCCAAGACCCTTCTACACGCAGTGATCCTGGCTGCAGCAGGGCAGACTGGCTAAGGAGAAGGGATCGAAGAGGGAATGCTAACCCAGTACTCAAAAAATGCTTACTGAAGTCGGATGTGTTGGACCGAAAGGTGCAAATATCGCAGCCAAGCTGTAAACTACAACACAACGCATTCCGTTCTCTGGAGTACATTCCGCTACTTAAGAATTTTCAGGGTTTGGTAGTGGGAGATTCTAGAACGAACGAAGAAGAAGACACAGTTCAATGCCCTAGATCTATGTGCTCATGCTCAGTTTTCGTCTTGGGTCTAGAAGATCAAGGTCATTTCATTGTTCTCAATTGTGGTCGTTCTAGCCGGTGATAAAATTGCACATCACTATCCTTTGCCCCTGCATGGTAACAGTTCTACCTGTTAAATCAATAGTCTGTATCAGATGATTTTTCTTGATAGGATTAATTCTGTCTCGAATTAAAGTTGTTGATTGTCTTGTATGAGTGAAATAAAAGTTCTGTTTAAACTGCAAAGGTGACTTTTAAAAAAAAAATGTTTGTTATAGCTTTTTTATGTTCGTCTTATTTCTCAGTGTAGAGCACGTTAAAAATCCCTTGGCAGTGGTAAATCAAAAAGAGTAGACTTAACGGCCGCTGCCCGGACAAAATTCAAATTCAAAATCTATCCGAGTTATTTCTACCTTTCCCCAAGTGGTTTGTTAAGAGCAGCTATAGATGGCGCCTAACTAGCTACAGGTCTATTTATCTCGTGTTTGAATCTATAAAGATGGACTCGCATATTGATAAAAACCACCCTCTAAGAAACTGGTTGTATACAGACTCTGTAGAGTCTTCTAAACCAGTATACAAATGTTAACACTTGATAGAAGTGAACAGTTCATCAATTCTAGTTAATCAACACTTGATAGAATTGAACAGTTCATCAATTCTAGTTAATCAACACTTGATAGAAGTGAACAGTTCATCAATTCTAGTTAATCAACACTTGATAGAAGTGAACAGTTCATCAATTCTAGTTAATCAACACTTGATAGAATTGAACAGTTCATCAATTCTAGTTAATCAACACTTGATAGAAGTGAACAGTTCATCAATTCTAGTTAATCAACACTTGATAGAATTGAACAGTTCATCAATTCTAGTTAATCAACACTTGATAGAAGTGAACAGTTCATCAATTTTAGTTAATCAACACTTGATAGAAGTGAACAGTTCATCAATTCTAGTTAATCAACACTTGATAGAAGTGAACAGTTCATCAATTCTAGTTAATCAACCCTTGATAGAGTGAACACTTTACAGCATAGTGTATTAGCAAAGTGGCTCATGAATTTCAACATCATCATGTTCTTGAGTGACTGAGTAAATATCCCCGTAATGAGACTTTTCAGTAGGGGAAACTACCAATATTTAATTTTATCATCATGGGTTACATATCTTGTATTTAGATGGTTAGAAAAAGGCCTACATGAGATTTACAGCAGGCCATGATTAGAGCGCTGTGGTTATATTTGGTAGTTTGGATTTTGATTAAGGATTATCAAGCAAAAAATACAAATTTTTCAGAAAATGTAACTCATTTTTCTTTTTAAGAGCTAAATTATTGATAATAGTTAAAGTTGTAAAAGTAGGCCCAACAAATTCAATGATCACATGTGTGTTGGGCCCCCAGAAGGAATTAGACCAGAAAGGATGGTTAAGGACATCAACAATGAAAGATATTGAGGAAACAACGAGGAAAACACCTCAAGGTGGGTGTAGTTCTGCGGCAAATAACAATGGAATATTGGGATGCTACTTTCTATCCAACTAAACTAGTTTCCTCATTGTTTGTGGGTTTAATCCTGAAGTTTGGCATGGAAAATAAACTAAGAGACATAACCTTACAATCAGGATGTTGACACTTGGGAGTAGCGACTCAATTCCTATCATTGATGGAATTACTATTCGCAGACGGACAATATGTAAAGAATATGAAAATGACTTACAAGAACATTCAAACAAGCTTATGACAACTTCTACAAGATACAGCATGAAGATTAGTACATCGAAGACAGGAACAACAAAAATCAGTATATCTCCAGGCCCTCTAAGGGTACATGTCAACGACAACAACAGACTCAAACAGGTGTACGAGTTCAAAAACCTGGAAAACATTTTCACCGTGAACAGATGATTGGACAGAGAAATAGGAGAGATACTACCCTAAGCTTTATATCGGAAAACTACCCAAGCATGGACTGGACCCATGCATACACCGACGGTTCTGTAACAAACACTACACAGAACGGAGGGGCAGGAGCATTCCTGAACCTAAAAATGGCAGAAAAATAACACTGTCATTCGCTACTGGTAAGTACACAAGCAATTTCAGAGCGGAGGCAGAGGCACTGAGGGCGGCAGTGGAAGAAATGGTGACACATAAAGAAAATGAAAGCCATATAGTCCTGCTTACAGATGCTCTGGCCGTAGTCACAGCGCTAAAAAGCCAGAAAAACACTGAGCTTAATGACTTAAGAGCAGCACTCTGCAAACTGTGCCAGCAGTCCGCACCAAAAAGGGTAGTGGTACAGTGGGTCCCATCACACTGCAACATCCAAGGCAACGAGGAGGCAGACAGACTGGCAAAAGAAGGTGCAAGACTACCACAAACAGATACTAGTATGACGTACGAAGAGTCAAAACGGCTAATCAAAGCCAGATACATGACCAAATGGGAAACCGAACATACCGGCTACACCAAAAACGATGCCTATTACCAGTTGAACAGAAGAGAGCAGGTCGTTGTCTTCAGACTTCGCACTGGCCACAATAGACTGAGGTACCACCTATTCAACAAATTGAAGATAGGTGGTACCGACGAATGCCCGTGCGGTACCGGTAAAATGACCGCTGAACATCTGCTGCAGAACTGCCCGACATACGAGGATCAGAGAGAGCAGATGTGGCCATCACCAGTGGAACTGCAAGACAAGCTCTATGGCAGTGTCGACAGCCTCAGGATGACCGCCGCTTTTTTCGAAAAAATAATGGTTACTGTCTGACTGCGTACGAAGAAGAAGAAGAAGGACAGAGAAATTAAAATCAGATGTCAAAAACAAGTGCAGTGACTTAGTACAACCCACCACTTAACGTCTGTTTCAGGGTGCACAAATGAGTAAACCTACTCATTATTGGCATTAGAAATAACAACCACTTGTTTCTGAAGTTTATTTGTATCATTGAAATACGTAAAATGTTTTATTTATTTTAAAACAACTTTGTCACAAAGAAAGAAGAAAAAAAAAAAGAGTTCTTCATTCAATCTAACCAAATATATTTCCTTAAAATACTGTTGGTTTATCTCAGACACATCTTTCTCCTTAAAAAAAAAGGGTTTTTTGATGAAGTTTTCATGAAATTACACAAATTTCGTTTAAAAAACTGTCATTGTGTGTTAGTTTCTGTCATCACCATAGACAACTCTCATTAGTTACCATTTATGACAAATATTCTTTGTTTCCTGTTAGCTTCATATGAAGCATAAGGGGACCACTACAAAAAAGCATGATACAACATACATTATGCATTCTTGCATAGGTGGTTTCTCTAGCTTTCGATTTTACATGAGGTTGCTAGGCCCATCCACAACCCTCACCACAACATTAACTGCTGCTGAAAGGTAATATTTGTGAAGGAGTAGAACAAGTATGTTGCAGGGTTTCCATCCTTCCCCTTTTCTTATTACGGAAAGTCCCTGTCCTTAAATTCATATAGCGAAGCTTATGAGCAATTAGTCTAAGTACGAGGGGCCTCAAATGAGAGCCTTAAAAGTAGAGTAAAAATGAGAAAAACCATGCATTTGTATTGTAACTTGTTAATATGGTTGCTAAGGATGTCAAGAGTGTCCTGCATGTGCCATCACAGTTCAGATGAACAACATGACGTCGTAATTGCAGTTAAAAGATGGCCACCCTACTATTGACATGCACCAAAGAGGAGCAGAGTTCTGTTCTCCGTTTTTTGAGCAGCGAAGGAGTGAAACCTATATAAATTAATTGGCAAATGAAGGTCCAGTATTGTAATACATGCCTTTCACTCATCAAGCATATGAGTGGAATAGGAAGATTCAAAACAGCGTGAGTTCTGTGACAAACTTCACGACCGGGTCAGGCACACTGAGTTGTGAGCCCAGAGTCGATTGCAGCCGTTGACTTCCTCATAAATCAAATTCACAGACTGACTGTGAATACAATTTATGAACGTCAGTCAAGGTTCAGCACAGCACATCATCCATTATGTTCTACAGTACCACAAAGTGTCTGCAATGACGCGTTGATGCCTGTCAGGAACTTTTGCGGCGCTTTGAAACAGAAGGTGATGGTTTCCTAGCAAGAATTGTTACTAGTGATGAAACCTGGGTTCATTACCACGAGCCTGAAATGAGAGCGAGCAAGGAATGTCGTCATCACCGAAGATGTTTCGCATGCAGAAATCTGCAGGGAAGATTATGCTGACCATCTTTTAGAATGAACAAGGCGCTATTTTAGAGCACTACATCCCCAGGGGGAACACTGTCACCAGTGTGTATATAGATAGCACTGAATGAAATTCATATTAATATTATTTTTGGTTTTAAAGTTTGCACTCATAATTCAATGGCTAATAGTCTCCCATTATATGTGCCCTCTGTGCCTCTCTAGAAAGCATCAATGCCACTGCATCTGTGTGATGAGCATCAGATCCCTGACCAATATGACCTTGCACTGACCAATATGATCTTCTCAGGAATCATCTTCGACCCGCAATCAAATCCAAACAAGACTTCCGAGCAAAAGTGCCCCTTCACAACATGGCAATACTTGACCTCATACTGTCTGTGCAACGGCTGCAAATATCAAGGACCTCCATTTTCAGTGTCTACCACATCCGCTGTACTCACCAGACCTAGCCCCAAGTGATTTCCACGTCTTTGGACGTCTAAAAGAGGCATTGGGAAGAAAGACTTTTGGGTCTGATGAAGAGGTCCAGCAGGTGCTACATGAGTGGTTAAAAATGTGACCAAGAGAATTTTTATCTGCAGGAATCCATGCACTTTATCGACGCTGGAAGACGTATCAAACACAATGCTGGCTACATACAAAAATTCTACAGTTGTGTTTCAATTTTTCAGAATAAATTTACCCAAAAAATATATTTAAGGATTTCATTTGAAGTCCCCTAATAACATATTCTGACAATATATTACCATATGTAAGACTACCATATGTAAGACTACCATATGTAAGACTACCATATGTAATACTACCATATGTAAGACTACCATATGTAAGACTACCATTTGTAATACTACCATATGTAAGACTACCATATGTAAGACGGTGTGAAATTGTGTAACTGTATTAAAACTGTGAAAATGAATTTTGGTCCCTGGGCTTCAAATGAAAAAAGGCAGAAAAGGTAGTTCAAGATCGAACTTGCTGGTGGAGGGTTGTCAATGGCATATGCCCCGAAACGAGTGCTGGAAATTGATAACATTACCAAGCACTTTAAATGTGCGGAATTCTGTAAATATTAAATAAAAGGTCTTGCTCCTTTTCAAGAAATTTGAATGAAATTACTAATAGTCATTCAACCACTATGCTTGTGTCCTCTGAAGAACCAGAAGTGATTGACGAGGCATCTATTTTCACTGTTGGGGTCAGCACTGCTGCTGATGTGTTTGGGGTGTCTGGAGAATATGCTGGCTTATTTGGTAGCAGAATGTTTGGTAGCAGTTTGCATGTTGTGACTGTGTCAAAGAGGTCTTGCAGGTTGAACCAGTCGTTGGTCACGAGTCTCATGTTGTGACTGACGTCCTGGATGGGTGAGAAATAATCATAGACTGTAACTACTACGTAGCATGGACAATCATAACCAAGGTTATAGTTTCATGAGCTTTGTTGGTCAATGACAAAGATAACTGTCAGAACTATGTTGGTTAGTAATCAAGATCATGTTTGTCTCAGCCTTATTGATCAGTACAAGGTCATATTGGTCAGTGCAAGGTCATATTGGTCAGTGCAGATACAAGTATATGAAAATACAGACCAACAGCCCAACTTCATGGTGGAAGCGAAAATACCAGGTATCGATAGAAAGGTGGAAGAATCAGACCATGCATTGAGAGAAAAAACCCTAAAGCATATTGGAGACGCCTATCCTCAACCCATGTGGATGCACGTCTACACAGATGGATCATCAGAGGAAGCATTGAGGAAAGGAAGGGCGGGACTCGTCATATTTCTACAGGATGGAACCGTTATAGAAAAAGCAAGTGCTGCCGGGGAGCCCTCGACAAATCTAAGAACAGAGCAACAGGCAATAATTGAAGCGGTCAAACTATTGGATGAAAAGGTGTTAAAGGATAACAAAATAGTGTTTTTGTGCGACTGCATGGAAATTTTGCAGGCCACACAAAGAGAACCACGAAATAGTATGTAAAGGGAACTGATATGCCAGCTAAACAAACTCTCATACCACAATAAAATCACCCTCCAGTGGATTCCAGATCACTGTGGCATACCTGGGAATGAATGGGCAGACAGGCTAGTCAGGGAGGGAAGACAAAGAGAACAATTCACCCACCCAGTGTCACTGCCAGAAGTCAAGGCAAACATCCCAAAAAAATATAAACAACAGTGGGTAGAGAGAACAAACAGTAAATACCCACAGGACCCAATCAATAGACTGAATGGGAAACAGTATACCACAATTTTTCGCCTCAGAACAGGTCATTGCAGACTAAATGCACACATGCATAAAATGAAAGCAGCACAGACTGCACAATGCACATGTCAGAGAGGACCCCAGACTCCAGAACACATCCTGCAAACATGTCCACCTCACCAAGACTCCCGTGAGAAGACCTGGCCCGAGGAGAGAAACATACAAGACAAACTGTGGGGAACCATTGAGGACCTGCGACTGACGTGTCACTTCATGGAGGCAGCCCATCTAGTGGCATAAAACGAGCATACAAAACAGAACGCAAAGAAGGAGGAGGTCAGTGCAAGGTCATTTTAGTCAGTGATCTGATGCTCATCACACAGATGCAGTGACATTGATGCTTTCTAGAGAGGCACAGAGGGTACTTATAAAATGGGAGACTATTAGCCATAGAATTATGAGTGCAAACTTTAAAACCCAAAATAAGAATATTAATATGAACTTCATTCAGTGCTAATGAGGCTGAAGATGAGACAAAACCAATATGTTTTAAGGACCTGCATCAGGTCTTTCATACAGAGAACAAGACAAACCTCACAATATTAATGGGAGACTTCAACGCTAAAATGAGAGCAGACAATCTAGGTTATGAACAGATTATGGGAAGACAAGGAATGGGACAGAGGAATGAAAATGGAGAAGCTTTGTGGGCAAAATATAATGATAATGTACACAAGTTTACATGGAGATCACCAGACGCAATAGCAGAAAACCAGATGGACCATATCTATGAGAAAAACAGAAGCATGACTGAAGACACCCAATGTTTGGACAAATGAAGACATAGCTTCCTAAAATCAACACAGCCCATACAGACAAACTCTGAAAGCTGCTGTATCGAGAGATGGCATGAATTGATGCAGGCATCAGAGATGGAACTTCGGGAGAAACCAGCCCCCGGACATCATCTACCATACACAACATGGAAGTCGCTGAACGGACTCCGAACTGGTGTATCATGGTGCAAGAGGAATATGAAACAATGGGAATACACAGATTATAACATATGTGATTGTTGCACAATACAGGACCTAGGCAACCTGATGACCTGCCCCAGCCTCCAGGAAACATGCAATAGGTGCGATATGCTGAAGGCAAATGACGAGGCAATCCATGTCGCTGAATACTGAAAGCATACTGTATAACATGGTGTTTAGGAACGAAAAGTAAGACAGGCCTTCAGAAAATGTAAGAGTAAAGTAAGGTGCAGATGTAGCCTCAGACCACCACATGTTGCTGGGGATCTTGCAGCTCAAACTAAAAAATCTTCAAGTAAGGTGTATCAGTCAGGCATTCAGAAAATGTAAGAGTAAAGTAAGGTGCAGATGTAGCCTCAGACCACCACATGTTGCTGGGGATCTTGCAGCTCAAACTAAAAAATCTTCAAGTAAGGTGTATCAGTCAGGCCTTCAGAAAATGTAAGAGTAAAGTAAGGTGCAGATGTAGCCTCAGACCACCACATGTTGCTGGGGATCTTGCAGCTCAAACTAAAAAATCTTCAAGTAAGGTGTATCAGTCAGGCATTCAGAAAATGTAAGAGTAAAGTAAAGTGCAGATGTAGCCTCAGACCACCACATGTTGCTGGGGATCTTGCAGCTCAAACTAAAAAATCTTCAAGTAAGGTGTATCAGTCAGGCCTTCAGAAAATGTAAGAGTAAAGTAAGGTGCAGATGTAGCCTCAGACCACCACATGTTGCTGGGGATCTTGCAGCTCAAACTAAAAAATCTTCAAGTAAGGTGTATCAGTCAGGCATTCAGAAAATGTAAGAGTAAAGTAAGGTGCAGATGTAGCCTCAGACCACCACATGCTGCTGGGGATCTTGCAGCTCAAACTAAAAAATCTTCAAGTACGGTGAACAAAGAAAACGAGATATTATGTACAAGACCAGGAAAGGAAGACATAATATAGTATTTTTATGACTGGGATTGTCTTCTCTCTTTGATCCCTGTTGTTCGTCCATCATAAATGATGAGGACCACTTTGTCAGCATTCACTGTTCGCATGAGTTCGAAGATGGCTAAATAAGCCAATCTGAGCCTTGAATTGTCTGTTGCACTTTGTACAGGGAAATACACCTCCTTACACCGGGGTTGAAGAAGGGTTGATGTTAGTCTTGTGGAGTGATCACCTCTGGATGGCCTCATCTATTCTTGATGCCTCATGTCTCTGAACACCCTCAGCAATAGTGCTGGGCCAGTCTGTGCAATTGGTGGTGATTCTTTCTCAGTCATTGTTGTTAATACTGTACTGGATCAGTGATCTCTTAAGTGTGACCTTGTACCTTTTCCGCTGCCCCCCGCTTGCTGTCTTGCCATTTTGGAGTTCACCATACAGCAGCTCTTTTGGTAGACGTTAATTCGACAAGCGCACCACATGGTCAGCCCACCTCAGCGGTGCTGCATATAACATGGTGTGTATACTGGACATGCCCGATTGTGCTTACACATCTGTATTTGGCACCATGTCCTGCCTTCTAATCCTCAGCAGTTTCCACAAGCAGTCCATATGGAAGTGGTTTAATTTCCGACTATAGACGGACCAGGTTTCACATGCATATAAGAGGGTAGGTAGAACAATTTCAGTGTAGACCTTTATTTTTGTTTGAGTTCTGATCCCTCGCCTATCCCACACCTTAGTATGAAGTCTACCAAATGCCAACCTTTCCCTCCAGAGCAGACACTGGGAAGCAGAATAGTGTTTCAGTCAGCTGAGGTTCGCTGACTCTGATGCGAGCAGTCAGCTCATTCACTGCTGCACCTTTGACCCCACCATCTCACATTATTGTGTCATCCAGGGCAGCAACAAATTTTCTACATCTCACTCAGTCTCCTTTCTACGAGGCGTTTTCAAATGAAACCAGACCGCACTGCAACAAGTGAATATACGTATGATGCGCGTGATGTCACTTCTGGTGTAAACAGCACATACCAACTGTCAAGTTTGCAAAATTTCATTATCCTCCGACACATAGTTTCCTTAGCGGGTGGGATACGGAATCCGTCCAGAGTTGATCAGCGAGCGATGATTCGGTTTCTAACAGCTGAAGGATGTTGACCAGTTGACATTCATCCCAGAATGCAGGCAGTGTATGGTGATAAAAGTGTGTAGAAGACAACAGTGTAGAACTGGACAACGATGTTTAAAGAAGGATGCGAGTTAACGAAAGATCTTCCGAGACCAGGTCAGGCACATGTTGCTGTGTTAACTGATGACCTTCTTTAAATATCATTGTCTAGTTCTTTACTGTTGTATTCGACACACTTTAGTCACCCTACACTGCCTGCATTCTGTGATAAATGTCAACTGGTCTACATTCTTATGCTGTTAGAAACCAAATCACCGCTCGCTGATCAACTCTGGACGGATTCTGTGTCTCACCCGACATGTTTTCAACAGTCTGCTGATGAAACTATGAGTCGGAGAATAATTAAATTTTGCAAACTTGACAGTTGGTATGAGCTATTTACACCAGAAATGACGACATCATGCACATCGTACGTTTGTTCACTTGTTGCAGTTTGGTCTGGTTACATTTGTACATGCCTCGTACAAGTCCAAGCAATGACTCATGACTTTTATTGGTTGCCTTAGGTTTTACTTTCCTTCTTGGTTCATAGTATGTCAGTTCTGGTGGCTGTATTGAGGTCTGAGGACATTTGTTGTTTCAGCCTGCCAAAGACGGATGTGTCGGACCGAAAGGTGCAAATATTGTAGTCAAGCTGTAAACTAGCGACACAACGTATTCCGTTCTCCTGACTACATCCTGCTACTTGCAAAGCCCTATTCAGGGCTAGGTAGCGGGAGATAGATAATGGACGCAGAAGAAGAAGTTGCGTTAGTTCTAACATCAACCAGTTGTGATGTGTAGATGTATTCTTGGTTGCTACAGGTTACAATCATCAACAACAATACCTGAAGAGATGCATGTGATTTGGACAACTGTTGGCTACAGTTGGTGAGGTCTTTAGCAGCTGACAGATAAGTCTGGCAAACAGCTCCATTCAGGTTGTTACATAAGGAGAGATTACTTTCCCCTAGTAAGGATAAATGTAATGAAGTAACGATGTAAAGTAAGGATGTACAAAAAATGTA
Source organism: Ariolimax columbianus (assembly GCA_036924085.1). Taxonomy (NCBI): domain Eukaryota; kingdom Metazoa; phylum Mollusca; class Gastropoda; order Stylommatophora; family Arionidae; genus Ariolimax; species Ariolimax columbianus. The sequence goes on from JAVGWX010000023.1 coordinate 31,660,190, forward strand.
ATGAAGTAAGGATATACAAAAAATGTAATGAAGTAACGATGTAAAGTAAGGATGTACAAAAAATTTAATAAATTAAGGATGTGAATTAAAGATGTGAAGTAAGGATATGAAGTAAGGACGTGAAGTAAGGATATACAAAAAATGAAATGAAGTGTAAGAAGGATGCACACAAATGTAATGAAGTAAGGATGTACACAAAATGTAATAAAGTAAGGATGTACAAAAAATAGAACGAAGTAAAGTAGCCGTGTAGCACAGTGGTTAGCGCGCTGGCTTTGCATCTGAGTGGTCCTGGGTTCATTCCCCAGTTGAGGCGGTAATATTTTTGTTTTTTTCAGACCGCAATGGAATGAAGTAAGAATGTACAAAAAATGTAGCGAAGCAAGGATGTACAACAAATGTAATGAAGTAAGGATGTACAACAAATGTAATAAAGTAAGGATGTACAACAAATGTAATAAAGTAAGGATGTACAACAAATGTAATAAAGTAAGGATGTACAACAAATGTAAGGATGTACAACAAATGTAATGAAGTAAGGATGTACAACAAATGTAATGAAGTAAGGATGTACAACAAATGTAATAAGGATGTACAACAAATGTAATAAGGATGTACAACAAATGTAATGAAGTAAGGATGTACAACAAATGTAATAAGGATGTACAACAAATGTAATAAGGATGTACAACAAATGTAATGAAGTAAGGATATACACAAAATGAAATGAAGTAAGGGTGCACAAAAAAAAGTAAGGATGCCCAAAAATGTAATGAAGTAAGGATGTGAAGCAAGGATGTACAAAAAATGTAATGAAGCAAGGGATTGATGAGTGTCATGGCTCTGTGGATGGTGAGTTTGCGTGCCGCCACTTCCGACTTTTGAGAGCTCATCTGCTTTCTTGTTTCCAAGGATCCTACAGTGGATCGGAATCTACTGTAGGACTAGATCTGTGTTTTTGAGACAGCAATGTAATGTTGTATTTTATTCTCTGTGACAGTCTATCTTGTTTGGAGTTTGAGATGGCTTGGAGTACTCTCCTGAAGTCTATTAGAACAACCGTTTTCCTTGTAGTTGTGATTTGGCTGATAAGAATCTGAGTTTCTGCATGAACAGCTGTTGCTTCAGTTCTGAAATTGGTACAGGTCTCTCCTGCTAGCATGGAATGATTTTCTGTGTCGCCATTAGAATATGAGATGTAGATTCCACTGCTTCCCCTTTTAATCACTCACCGAGGCCGATCCATCTGTGTACACGTGTGTCCAGGAGTTGCTAGGGTACTGTCTCTTGAGCTCCCGCAGAACGTGTGTCCAGGAGTTGCTAGGGTTCTGTCTCTTGAGCTCCTGCAGAACGTGTGTCCAGGAGTTGCTAGGGTACTGTCTCTTGAGCTCCTGCAGAACGTGTGTCCAGGAGTTGCTAGGGTACTGTCTCTTGAGCTCCCGCAGAACGTGTGTCCAGGAGTTGCTAGGGTACTGTCTCTTGAGCTCCGGCAGAACGTGTGTCCAGGAGTTGCTAGGGTACTGTCTCTTGAGCTCCCGCAGAACGTGTGTCCAGGAGTTGCTAGGGCACTGTCTCTTGAGCTCCCGTAGAACGTGTGTCCAGGAGTTGCTAGGGTACTGTCTCTTGAACTCCTGTAGAACGTGTGTCCAGGAGTTGCTAGGGTACTGTCTCTTGAGCTCCCGCAGAACGTGTGTCCAGGAGTTGCTAGGGTACTGTCTCTTGAACTCCTGCAGAACGTGTGTCCAGGAGTTGCTAGGGCACTGTCTCTTGAGCTCCTGCAGAACGTGTGTCCAGGAGTTGCTAGGGCACTGTCTCTTGAGCTCCTGCAGAACGTGTGTCCAGGAGTTGCTAGGGCACTGTCTCTTGAGCTCCTGCAGAACGTGTGTCCAAGAGTTGCTAGGGCACTGTCTCTTGAGCTCCTGCAGAACGTGTGTCCAAGAGTTGCTAGGGCACTGTCTCTTGAGCTCCTGCAGAACGTGTGTCCAAGAGTTGCTAGGGCACTGTCTCTTGAGCTCCTGCAGAACGTGTGTCCAAGAGTTGCTAGGGCACTGTCTCTTGAGCTCCTGCAGAACATAGATTTTTTGTGCTGTCACTGACTGCTCACTTTTCTTGGTTACCCCTGAAACCTTCAAGATTATCCTGGACCGATCCTGGCTCTGTGCCCATGGTTCTGGAATGAATGCTTTGCACTTTCAGTTCAAAGAAACCTGCATGTTTTCCGTGGATTTATCTAGCCAGATGCATGGAGCTTTTCCTTAGCAGTCAGTTTTTAGCTCTCTCTTGGAACTTCTGGTGTAGAGGGTAATCAGGTAGCCTCTTGAGTTTTTCAAACTGAGTAAGGGATTTTTATCTTCTCCTTAATTCGATAGCTCAATATTTGCTGCTTTCCCCAGCTCTGTGATTGGAGTGCTTTTCAATGCCCCAAGGGTAATTCTGAGACCCATATTTTCGAATTGGTCTCTTTTCCTGTGCTTGTTTTCGTCACTGCTGCCCAAGTGCTAGAGGCATATTCCGTGATTGGACTGATTGCACTAGTGTAGACTTGCTTGATAATTTTAATTTTTTTGTTTGCCCCCGCACGATGTACCAGCCAGTTATTTCATCACTAAGTCTTTTTATGGCCATTGTCTGGATTTCTCTATATTTGGCTTCCAAGCGAGTCTTTGAGTTAAATGTGAATCCAACAAATTTGGGTGTGTTCAACTGGGGTATTTGTTGGTTTCCTATTTTTATTGTTTTTGTCTCTTTATTTTGAGAGTGTGAAAAAAGAGTGGCAGAGGTTTTGGTGTGGTTTATTTTCAGTCCCCACTCTTTGTCCAGTTCTTCACCTTCTCTTCTGTCTTTTGGAGCACGTATGAGGTTAGTGTTGTGTGTTCTGTGGCTGTCCGTACAGTGAAGTTTTGGAGCACGTATGAGGTTAGTGTTGTGTGTTCTGTGGCTGTCCGTACAGTGAAGTTTTGGAGCACGTATGAGGTTAGTGTTGTGTGTTCTGTGGCTGTCCGTACAGTGAAGTTTTGGAGCACGTATGAGGTTAGTGTTGTGTGTTCTGTGGCTGTCCGTACAGTGAAGTTTTGGAGCACGTATGAGGTTAGTGTTGTGTGTTCTGTGGCTGTCCGTACAGTGAAGTTTTGGAGCATGTATGAGGTTAGTGTTGTGTGTTCTGTGGCTGTCCGTACAGTGAAGTTTTGGAGCATGTATGAGGTTAGTGTTGTATGTTCTGTGGCTGTCCGTACAGTGAAGTTTTGGAGCACGTATGAGGTTAGTGTTGTATGTTCTGTGGCTGTCCATACAACAAAGTTTTGGAGCACGTATGAGGTTAGTGTTGTATGTTCTGTGGCTGTCCATACAACAAAGTTTTGGAGCACGTATGAGGTTAGTGTTGTGTGTTCTGTGGCTATCCGTACAGTGAAGTTTTGGAGCACGTATGAGGTTAGTGTTGTGTGTTCTGTGGCTGTCCGTACAGTGAAGTTTTGGAGCACGTATGAGGTTAGTGTTGCATGTTCTGTGGCTGTCCATACAGTGAAGTCATCTGCGTGTAAGCTGTTTGAGACATGTTGATGGCAGCATTTAGTGATGATGTTTATATATATCAAGAAGAGAGTAGGCACTATTACACTTCCCTGTGACACTCCCTTTCTCAGCCTGACCGACTTGCTGGTAATAGTTGTTAAATTTAACCCTGGCAGATCTTTGGAAGAGGTAACTTTTTATTCATGAGAACTATTGGGGACGCATAGGCTAGTGGATAAGTGACACCATTCACAACCAGAAGGTGCTGGGTTTGATCCCCATCACAGTACAGTCGTTACCCCGGGGAAGCAAACCCTTAGAAAATGAAGGAGGAAGCAGGTCCTTACAAAAAAATGCATGCTAAAGTCCGATGCACTGGGCCGACAGGCGCAAAATAAAAACCACTGTGCAACACACACCGCCTTGGAGATTAGAGAAATAAGGCGAACGCAAATTTTAAAAAAAAATCCATGAGAACATATTGCTGTTAACTCCCACTTGGAGGATTTTCAGCTTGAGACCTTCCCTCTGGACAGTATCGAAGGCACAGAAGAGACCAAAGAAGATGGCTAGAACATTCTTTTTCTCTTGGAAGGCGTTTTCTATGTCCTGTGTTAGATGGTCCTCTGTGCTTCTGTACAGCCTGTATCCTGTCTGAGTTGGGACGAGTAGTGAGTTGGTCTCAAGATACCAAGTGAGTCTTTTGTTTATCGGTCTTTCCATCAGTTTCCCCACACAGCTGAGGAGACTAATGGGCCTGTAGTTTTGGGCATCTTGTTTCTTCCTGGTTTAGGAATAGGCTGAATGTAGGCCTCCTTCCAGAGTGCTGGAACAGTACCCTTATGCCAGCTCTGGTAAAAAATTCCAAGGAGGTCCCTTTTAGTTATGGGGCCGAGATGTTTGAGAAATTCATTTTTTAATACCATCTGCCCCTGGTGCTTTTCTCTCCTTTAGATTCTTAATTTCGCTTTCTAGCTCTTGTAAGGTAAACTTCACTGTTTTACACTCTGTTAGAGTGTCTGTTAGAGTGTCTGTGCTCTAGTTTTTTTTAGATGGCTCTGAACTGTGCTCTTACTTCTTTACCTCTATCTCTTGAAACTTGCGTCTTACTTTCTAATTAGTTCTCGCCATAATGTCCGCTTCCGGCTTTGCCCGTCACATGGCCTATTGTCATATGTAACATGGTTTTGGATCTCTCAGCCATTTAGGGTTTTGGTGGGATTCCAGTCTTTTAGTATCTTTTTCCAGGTTTAATGAGCCGGTAAGTTTGTGCCAGCTTTCTCTTATACTCTTCTTCTTCGCTTTTATGAAGGCTGCCTTTGCTTTGTTGTGCAAGATTGCATTTTTGTTTGTTTCGTTCGTCTCCATGATTTTTCTGCACGTACTTATTTTGCATTGCAGCTCTTCCAGTTTTTGGGTTGAGAAGGGTTGGTAGTCTTTTCTGCAGCCTCTTGAGATACTTTTCTTGGCAGCGTCAAGAATGCAGCTATTGACGTCTGGAGTTTATGGTTTTTAGCCTGATTTTGGGCAGAGAGCAGTCAGTCTGCGATGTGAATGGACCTCAATTTTCTTTCCTATATTATTTTCTAGGGAGGGAGTTACCCTTTAGGGTATCTTTTGGTCCCTTTATGGTAATTACTTTTGGTCTATGGTCTCTGCCTCCCAGTTGTTGACAAATGCTTAGACTCAAGACCTTTTCCATCTTATCTGTAGCCATGGTGAGATCTGGATTACTTGTTTTCCTCCAGGACTAGCAGTAGTGTGTGTGTGGGTCGTCAGGTTTGTTTAGCATGACTAGACTGTTGGTTATAATAAAGTCTTCCACCTTCTCTCCCTTGGCATTTAGGTCTGTGTGCCCCCAGCTTGGAGAGTGACTGTTAAAGTCCCCACTGATCATCCAGTCATGGGTACCCAGTCTGATATTCTCCAGATGTATATGTTTGTCTGGTGGAGAATATAAATTATATATTGTGAGGTCTCCGTCTAATGGTTCTCAAGCCAATATTGTAACAGTTCCCGCCGGAGCAGAGAGTTTAGGACAGGGGTGATGTGGTTACTGATAACAAATGTACCTGAATGCGTGTCAAGGTCACTCACTGTCTCAATAAAGGAGAACAGAGTTGGGGCAAAGAATGTGGACAGGTAGGAACTGGTCACTGGCCTTCCAATTTGGGTAGGGAGAGAATGATTGACAGACGGATTGGCAGCGGGGCTTGCTGCGAGAGAATGAGTAACAGGTGTGCAAAGTGTTTCGTTCCAATAAGACTGTATAGAGCCATCCCCTGAGATCCATTGGTCAAGCTCTGACTTTGCTTGAGTGTATATAACTCGAGACAAAGTTTAGCTCAGCAGACTGGTTCGAGAGGAGGCTGGATAGAGAGATGAGAGCGAGAGAGAGAGAGAGAGACTGAATTTAGATAGTATGTTTAACTCCCCGACTTAGATAGAGGAGCGATTGATAGACTGTTGCACGAATGTTAGTGATAGAACAGGATCTCTCAAGTAGGTGTGTGAGTTTTGTATTAAGTGATAATCTGAACGTTGTGTTGTAAGCAGGACACAATGTGAACGAGTTATGTCCAGATCGTCCGCCTGAGGGGATTTGAGTGAGGAAGAGTATTTGATAAGGTGTGTTGAGGACGCAGTTAAGGCGATGTGTGTGTGATGTAATTGCAAGGCAATAGAACTGGGTTTAGATAGTTGGGAATTCCATCAAGAGCTAATGCTTAAATTTTCCGCTTTAGTTAATATGTATATTAACATATATATAATAATAGAATGCTTAGTTAAGATGATATGTATTGTATTGTGTTTGTAATTTCTCTACTCATTTTTCTGGTATGAGTATGATATAATAAATATGCCACCTGCTGTGTGATATGTCATTTACTGAGTATAGTCATGAATGATGTGGATGAGTGTGAGAATGTTCTAAGTTAGAATAACGGCCAGGGCAAACAGTAAAGGGGGTCTGTTACAATATTTATGTGTTCTGTGTCATGTAGCTTGGATCCCAGACCAGGTACTTGTTCCTGATGGCAGTCAGGACAACACACACATCAATTTGCTTTTTCAGGAACCTTTGTAATTCCAGTTTCTTGGGTCTCACCCCTTAAGCATTCCACTGCATAATTTTAAGTCTTTATCCAGTAGCATTACTCTGAACTTCCCGAAAATGTCCAAGTTTGTGGCATCAGTAGCATTAAGTGGACTCCATCAAGACGGGGGACCTGGCGTCGTCCCGACCTGGCCAAGTCCCATATGAACAACACCATAACAGTCTAGTGTTTGTTGCATAGCATCCGCTGTATTGCATAGATGTCTGTATTCTACTCACATGCCACTTGGGCCTACATCTTCCGAACTCGACGGTTGAGGTTTTCACTCTGGATGCTTTCCTTCATAGGCAGATTGCCGTACCAGGCTTATGTGCTCTGCCTGCCCACATTTTCTATTCAGGTGTTGTCTTAGCCTTTGTTCTTTATGGGAACTTCTGCAAGGCAGCGGTGGTTTGGTCTTTGGTGTAGCCTTCACATGGATGGATAGAAGATGAAAGCAAGGACTGAGACAAGAAAAGCATTTAACACATGAAATGGGGACAGATTGGTGCAGAACTGAGCGTGAACCACTCGCCCGTGGGTTCTGCGTACAAACATAAAGGATTCAATCTACTCCTCAGCCCCTTGGTCTGGCCTCTTTCTCAGGACCTGTTCGATTTGGGTGACCCTGCTAGGAATAAAACACCCGGTGACATAGCTCCCGAGCTCACATGGACACACAAGCTCTTCAACCACGTCAAGGTAGCATACGCGAGTAGAGCCTGCAGTTGTGGATTCTGTTTTTTTTTTAAAAAAGAGCCTCCATTATAAAATTGAGTGGTTGCTGTTGTCAATTACACAGACAAAACAGAGTAGTCATTAAAACCTTTTTCTGTAAGCTAATTATTCTTTTATCCATGTTTCAGGAGCTGCTTAGACCTACTGGTAATTTCAAAAACAAAATCACAGATATGTAGTTCTACTTACATAATTTCCTGTTCAGAACACTAGAACAAAAAAATGAGAAAAGAGACAGAATTAAACTATGTGTATAACAGAAGTGAAAAAATTGTGGAATTGAGATATAAAAACAATACAAATCATTATTTCACCTTTATCAATAAAAATATGTGTATATGTTCCTGGGCTTGTAGAAATGTGTGTGTCCAGATTAGCTAATATCGGTACTTAGTTTGCTTTCTAAGGGAAAATAATAAGTGAGAATAGGGAGGCTGCTAATCTGCTTAATCAGTACTTTGGCACAGTCTTCACAAAGGAGGACTGCTCCGAGATCCCAGAGCCTATAGATATTTTTCAAAGAGACATGGATACAGCGGGATTAAGATCAATCTGTATTACAGAGGAAATGGTTTTTAAAAAATTGGAGGGGTTGAAAGTGAATAAATGTCCAGGTCAAGATGGTATTCACCCAAAATTGCTGTATGAAATTAGAAACCAACTAGCAAAACCATTGGCTACATTATGTTCTCAATCACTTACAAAAGGGATTGTTCCACGGGATTGGAAAGATGCAGGAGTGATCCCCTTATTCAAAAAAGGCAAAAAATCAGATCCGGCAAATTATAGACCGGTGAGTTTAACGAGCATAGTCTGTAAATTGTTAGAGTCAATAATCAAAGAAAACATTGTAATGCATTTAGAAAAATTTAATCTAATTAGAAATAGTCAGCATGGGTTTACTAGAGGGAGATCATGCTTAACAAATCTATTAGAATTCATGGAGGAGGTTACTAAAATCATAGATAAAGGGGAGCCAGTGGATGTTATTTATCTAGACTTTGCAAAGGCCTTTGATAGAGTACCTCATCAAAGATTATTTCGAAAGTTAAAATCACATGGAATAGGTGGCGAAGTTGCCAAATGGATTGAAAATTGGTTAACAGGAAGAAGGCAGAGGGTGGGCATAAATAAGGAGTACTCTGAGTGGAGTGAAGTGAAAAGTGGTGTGCCACAGGGCTCGGTTTTGGGACCAATTTTGTTCTTGATATATATAAATGATTTGGACATTGATATGAGATCCATGATTGCAAAATTTGCTGATGACACAAAACTATGCAGTAGTGTCTCATCTAAAGCGGAAGTGGATATATTGATGTCGGATTTAGATAAAATTCGAGAATGGTCTGTAAGCTGGCAAATGGAGTTTAATGTAGATAAATGTACAGTCATCCACATGGGTAGATCCAATATGGAACATAAATACAGAATGGGAGAAAACAATATTAGAAAGATAGATAAGGAAAGGGACCTAGGGGTTATAATAGATCATACAGGAAAGGTGAGTGAGCAAGTTAAGGTAGCAGTGAAAAAGGCAAATGCAATGTTAGGTATGATAAAAAGAAATATTAAACATAGGAGCAAGGAAGTGATCGTCAAACTGTATAAAGCTTTAGTTAGACCTAGATTGGAGTACTGTGTACAGGTGTGGAGTCCTTATCATAGAGGGGACATAAACATGCTAGAAAGAATACAAAAAAGAGCGACAAAGATGATAGTTGGATTCCAGAATTACAGTTATGAGGAACGACTCAGAAAAACGGGCCTACAGTGTCTCGAAGAGAGAAGAATTCGTGGTGACTTAATACAGGTTTATAAGATGATCAGAGGAATCGATAAATTAGACTATAACAAGTTTTTTAAAATACAGCCACCTACAATAACACGAGGGCATAGCTACAAGCTGATTAAAGAGAGGTCCAGGTTAGATATTAGGAAATATTTTTTTAGTCAGAGAGTGGTGTCTGCTTGGAATGCATTGCCAGGGGAGGTGGTGGAGGCAGGGACAGTTAATGCGTTTAAGAATAAACTGGATGCGCATAGATTTTAGAGCAAGGTGATGTAAATGTAACTGGTTGTATACAGACTCTGCAGGGTCTTCTAAACCAGTATAAAGACGTTAAGTTAAGTTAAGTTAAGTTAAGTTTTCACTTGTGCCATTGAGCGTTGTGGGGCGCTTAAACCGTCTATCCTGTGTCAAGTGCGCTGCGTCGATTCAGCCTTTGTTGCTGCACAAAGACCCTGCAGAGTCTTCTAAAAAAGTATAAAGATATTAAGTTACTATCACTCTAATGTCATCTATTCACCTGCCTCACGACCCCCCCCCCCCCCCCCCCCCCCCCGTAGCCAGATCTACCAGCGTTGTAAGCCCTCAGTGGAAGTTGATGAGGGTGCATTCCCATAAGATGACGTAACCACTTATTTTCTGCCTGGAAATGTATTTGGCACAAGGCATAATATCGACCATACTACGAATGCCGTTACGCATTTTGTCTTTCTTGGTAACACCGATGATCTTCCTCAAACACTTCATTTCACACGAAATATCAAAACTATAGATTTTTTAATGTTAACTTTCGTCATGTACATACTTATCATATCTCGGACGCCCAACTTGTTTGGAAGACAATGCTGGGACACTTGTAATATCATCTAGTGATTCATATAAAGCTGAATGTTGACTTACTGAAAAGAAAATCAAAATATATTGGATTAATCAGGATTTGCTATTGACTAACCTTCTCATTTCCAGCTATGCAAACCTAGATTTAGTAAAGAGCGACAAGAAAGATCTAGAAGCAGATCTATCTAATGGATAGACAAAGCTTGTACCAGAGGAATAAACAATTTGTCACATCCCATTACCCTCTTGCTCTCTGAGTGACTCCGAGCTTCTCAACATGTTTTGCGCAAGTTTCACACTTTGCATTTGTAAATCATTCTGTGTGCTCTTACCGTGGTGTCTTTCATCTCCTAGAGTGTTGGCTTAATGGAGTTAAAGGAATACCAAGCTGCTTTTCATATACAGGTATTTTGTGGTCGTATTTGTGGTTGGCGTTTATTTCTTGGCCTAGGTAGATATAGAAGTTGACACCCTCAATGGTTTCCTGTCCTAGTTTGGGCAATTTGTAACAAAATTTTAGCAACAAAAGTATGCATAAAAACAAGTACAAACACTAGGAAAACATATACGGGACACCAGAAAGTGGACAAGAAAGTAAAGACAATCTGGATTCAAACCATAGACCTCAGTATGTCAGATTGTCTTGCTGCAGGGAAAGATATGATCTATGGTAGCAGAAAAAATGGCTGAAATAAAGTATCAAGTTCATGTACAACTTTTTTACAAAGTCCCTACCCAATTTTTTGTTGATACAAGAGAGACAGCGTTACAACATATTCACTAAAGAAAGGTCCAGATTGTATATTAGGAATTATTTTTTTTAGTCAGAGTGAATTGAATTTAGTGAATGCTTGGAATGCATTGCCACAGAAGTGGTGAAGGCAAGTGCAATTATTGCATTTAAGAATAGATTGGATGCGCATAGCTTTTAGAGCAAGGAATTGTAAATGAAACTAGTTGTATACAGACTCTGCGGAGTCTTCTACACCAGTATAAAGACATTAAGTTAAACACCTAGTCCAGTAAAGGAAATAGTGAAAGAAAAATATGCTCACACAGCAAATGTGGAAACTCTTTCTTTGGAGAGCTGTCACTTGTGTTAATTTCTTCTTCGTCTGATTCTGGGGCTTCACCCTCTACTACCACTGACTTTGGCTCTTCCTGAAATAATAAAACGCCATCCAAATTATTATTAGTTGTCCATCACAAGTGATGATGGCGACATCAACAGACCATTTTGTCTTGATGATGTAACTTGAGCTGTATTTGGATTATAATGTGGAAGAAACTGCGCTTGTCATCAACCTGACTCTCTGGTTCTGAGCTACCTTGAACCAGTGGCAAGACATTAGTCAAGACGACTAAAGCCAACTCAGGATGCAGGCCCTTTCATCCCTCCTCTCGTGAGACCTGGAGTCACTATGATACTTGTGGGATTTCTTCTTCTTCTTCTGCGTACACAGTCAGACAGTAACCATTATTTTTTCGAAAAAAGCGGCGGTCATCCTGAGGCTCTCGCCACTGCCATAGAGCTTGTCTTGCAGTTCCACTGGTAATGGCCACATCTGCTCTCTCTGATCCTCGTATGTCGGGCAGTTCTGCAGCAGATGTTCAGTGGTCATTTTACCAGTACCGCACGGGCATTCGTCGGTACACCCTATCTTCAATTTGTTGAATAGGTGGTACCTCAGTCTGTTGTGGCCAGTGCGAAGTCTGAAGACAACGACCTGCTCTCTTCGGTTCAACTGGTAATAGGCATCGTTTTTGGTGTAACCAGTATGTTCGGTTTCCTTGTGGGATTTGAAAGTCCACCATTTCTGTTCATTGCTTTTGGAGGCAAGTGGCTGACCTCTATACCCCTGATAATTACAAATAATTTATCTTGTATATCATTGTAGCAATTCTATTCTTTTATGACCAGTGTAGCTTTATTTTTAATGTTGCTTGCAATTGCTTGTCTTATCCACTTGTGCCGTTAGGCGTCATAGTTTTCTGCCCAGTGGCCCAGTGCCAGGCGCACTTCTGAAGTAGTCATCATCCCAGGACAATTTAGAATATTCACAACATTTCCTATTCATCTAATTCTCGGTCTGCCACGTTTGTGAACATCTGTTCGCTGTACGTTATAGGAGCTCATAGGTAGTTAGCCAGGTTGCATTCTCAATAGTGGGCCAAACCATTTGATTCTCTCCTCATCAATATATTCAGTACAGTGTTTTGTTTCAATGATGTTTCGCACCTCTGCGCTGCGCATTTTGTCTCTCCCAGTTATGTTGATGGTTTTCAGGAGGAATCTCATCTTCATATGTTGTGATCTTTCTCTCTAAAGATTTTCTTAAACGTCTATATTTGGCAATGCTGAACATGAATAAACTGTTGACCAGCAGTCTTTTTTGTGAACATGTTTATGTTAGGGTGCTTCAACAATGGCTGGTACGCAATTGCATTTGCTCTTTGGCACCTGATCTCAATTTCTTTGATATAACTTCCATCCTATGTGAAAACACTGCCCAAGTACTTGATCTCAATTTCTTTGTCTAAACTTCCATCCTGTGTGAAAACACTGCCCAAGTACTTGATCTCAATTTCTTTGTCTAAACTTCCATCCTGTGTGAAAACACTGCCCAAGTACTTGATCTCAATTTCTTTGTCTAAACTTCCATCCTGTGTGAAAACACTGCCCAAGTACTTGATCTCAATTTCTTTGTCTAAACTTCCATCCTGTGTGAAAACACTGCCCAAGTACTTGAACTCCTGCACTTGTTAAATCTTTGCCCAGTTTATCATAGTGTTTAGACATAAATTGCTTATGCATTAGTATTAACAAGCACTGCGGTGAAAATGGAGACCAACTTTTATTGAGAAACTCAAAAGGTTCAAATGGAGTTCTACAAACACAAAAATGATCAAAGATCACTGAAGTTAAAACCATTTTCAAGTACATGACAAAATTAAAACAGCACAGAAAACAAAAGTTAATAAAGGTAAATCTTAAATGTGTTATGCTTTATAACAATGCAGTAAACAATTATTGTCTGAAGTATTCTACTTGTGTTGCATAATTAATTTGGTTCCTGTCTTCTGTATTGATATGTTTTGTCTAATGCTTGATAGTAGCTTTAACTGAAACACTGGGCATCGTCTGTTGTTTGTTTTTGCAAAATTGTGCTTAATCTCGTTGAATTTATCATTAACAGTTACTACAGGATGATCAGAAGTTTCTTGATAAACATCCATCGAAGCTACTTGATGTTCCTAAGTAATGTTGTTATAATGATCTTAAAGGCACAACTGCAAGTAATTATATAATAGTAATGTTTGTGAATTCTAAAACTGAAAAAAATCTTCAAATTTAGAAGAAAAGTTGTATTTTTCATGTCATGTGTAGGTAAACACGACAAACAGACAATCACCGTCGTGAATGTCATCCTCAAATCTTTATTGTTTATCACGAAAGTGGTATTCACTAATTAAAACAAAAACAGCAACAAACAAAACATGACTTGCACGGGAATAAGCTCACTATAACATCACTATATACACTATTATATATATGATTTGACAGTCCCGGTCCTCAAACCAGATCATCAGTCACTATAGACATAGTGATAGTACATACTACATAACATAGTATCACTCATTAGTGTCATTAGTACTGATTAGATTAGTATTAGTGATTAGTCATTTGGCATCTTTCAGATCATGTCATATTCAGAGATTCTATTTATAATTTAACAATACTGTCAATACTAACGCCAAAAGGCTCCTCGTCGTCGTCGTCTGATTCAGAAGCTTCCCCTTGAACTACAGTTTTATACTTGATGTCCATTGTCCTGTTTGTCGTTAAAAACCTCGAAGATTGTCAGCGACGTCTTTAGTCTGCACGAGACCGAAGCTAAACAAAATCACGTGACTACAAAAGGTATTTCCACAAACCAAATCGGAGCAAATACGACGGTAAGTGAGCAGGTAGATCACAAACTGATATGGGATTGCTGAAACTGTAATTGGTAATTTCTTCTTCTTCTTCTTCTTCTTCTTCTCTGCGTTTATCCTGAAAAGGACGTTATGCCGCAGATTATTGAGAGGCTACGATATATTCGCCTTTGGGCTTGACATATCCAGTTTCAGCGGACTTTTTGAGGAACAGAGTTTATCTTTCGTCTGCCATCTCTATTCTATTTGCCAAGCTACACGCGCAGACTGTTTCCAGGGGTCCCACTTGGGGGCGGAAAAAAGGTCTTGGTAAGCTCTAGTTAACTGACCCTGACGCAAGTAGCTAGATATGAGTCGATGTCTGTTGTCAGCTCATTCACTACGATGGTAGTTTCTAAAAGCGTCATTAGATGGCAGCAAAACCTAGTTTTGGGATTGCTGTACCTGCTGTACGTAACAAGACGCTAGATGCTGCATGCATACAAAATAGCGTCAATTCTCATACAGTTTGTAACAATCAAGAATCATCGTGCGTCGTATTTTGTTTTGTTTTTTGTGAAGGTTTTTTTAGGGTTGGGGGGGTTTTCAGAGAAGGAATCAGAAGGGCTTTCTGCAAGGGACATTAACAAAAGAAATGTTAACGATCTAGGGAACTCAGTGGTCTCGAGGTGTCCGCCTCGGGTGCCGGAAGTCGCTTGTTCAAATCACGGTGGAGACATGTATTTTTTTTAACGTAGATCTTCTGGAACAAATTCCCCTGATCTCTGGGTAGTGAAATCGAACTCCCCTGTTCAGTGTCGAGCACGTTAAAAATTTCTTGGCAGTTGGAAATTGAAAAGAGTAGGCCGGCCACTGCCTGGACAAAATTCAAATTAAAAATTTACCCAAGTTATTTGTACCTGTCCCCATGTGGTTTGTTAAGAGCAGCTGTAGATGGCGTCTAGCTGCTACGGGTCTACTTGTGTTTCAGTCTATTAAGATGGACACGCACATCAGTAAAAACCACCCTTCAAGAAACTGGCTGTATACAACTGTAGAGTCTTCTAAACCAATATAAAGACGTTAAGTTAAGTGTTTGTCGCATAAAGTGCGATGCATAACTGGGTCGATACATTTTCTAAAGGACGCTCAAGAATTGCCGATGATGACCGACATGGTCGTCCAGTTCACATCACAAAAGAAGTATATGTGCAGTGGGTGGGAAAGATAATTCGAGATTACAGACAAGTAACAGAAGACAGTGTAACAACTGCAATATGATGTTCGTGTGATTTGTTCTACATCAGAATACATGTAAAGTAAAGTAACCCATAGCATTACTGCCGAAGGGGTGTAAGGTGTTAGCGATCTCACATTTCAAAGGCTCGGCTATATGAGGGCGGTAGCCATCTCCTCTCCCTCGCTGCTTTTACTTCCCGAACTGAACCGGTACCCATTTAAGGCTGGGTCGACCCGGGAGCCATTGCGGTCTGAAAAAAAACATTACCGCTTCAACTGGGGAATGAACCCAGGACCACTCAGATGCGAAACCAATGCGCTAACCACAGCGCTACGCGGCTCCCAGAATACATGACCGATTGAATTTCCGGAAAGTGTGCTTGGGAGATAGGGGAGGAGGGTCAACTGACAGCCGAATTGAAAACGAACCCAAATGGCCCTGTCTTTCAGCAGCTCTGTCTGTGTGTATACGTGTAAAGGAGAAAACGTGCCGAACAGGATGGTTACTGGGAACGAATAATGCGTGCATCACTACCAACCCGAATCACAGTGGGCTTCAATGCAATGGAAACATTCTTCATCACCCTTCGTCAAGAAATTCACAGGGACGCCATCACCAGTACGGTTATGCCCACAGAGTTTTGGGCGTCTCACGGAGAGCGGGTAACCAATTTCCAGAAGGCACGTGACACCCGATGTTTGGCCACCAGGAACAAGCCACAAGACTTGAATCAAGACACAGTTTCTTAAAATCGACAGAGACCATCCAGACAACCCCAGAAGGTCGACGCATCGAGAGGTGGCACGAATCAATGCAGGATCCATGGATAGAGCTCAAGGAAGAGGCTGCGCCTGGACACCACCTGCACTACGCTGTGTGGAAGGCAATGAACAGACTTCGAACTGGTGTCTCAAGATGCAGAGTGAACTTGAAGAAATGGGGATACTCAGATGTCGACACATGTGAATGCGGGGCAGTTCAGGACCAAGATCATCTGATGACCTGCCCCAACCTCACTGAAACCTGTGACATGAACGACATGATGGAGGCGAACGACAAGGCAGTTCAAGTTGCTGAATACTGGACGGATGCTGTGTGACATGGTGTTTGGACACGGAAAGTAAGTAAGTAAGCGACCAACAGTGTCTAGAAGAAAGAAGAAGTCGAGGTGACTTAATACAGGTTTATAAGAAAATCAAAGGAAAAGATAAAATAGACTATAACTTTTTTTCCCTTCAAAATACAACCACCTACAAGAACAAGAGGGCATAGCTACAAATTAACTAAAGAAAGGTCCAGATTATATATTAGGAAATATTTACGAAAGTAGTGGAGGCAATGACAATTAATGCATTTAAGAATATATTGGATGCGCATAGCTTTTAGAGCAAGGAAATGTAAATGAAACTGGTTTTTATAGAGACTGCAGAATCATATAAACCAGTATAAAGACGTTAAGTTAAGTTAAGTTATTTGTCAGACATACCCTATTAGATTCAACTTGGAATGTCCTTATCTTCAGATTGGCGCAGTTGAAGGTCAGTGGTTCAAGAAGACAGGCGTGTTAGTCTCTCTTTCAGAACAGCAGTTAATAGACTGCTCCAGTAGCTATTATAATCGCGGGTGCAGCGGTGGATATGTGAACAAGGCGTTTCAATATACTATTGATAATGGAGGTCTGCAGGCTGAAGACGATTACCCTTATGAAGAAAAGGTACAGTAGTATTTCAGTTTCCATTCATAATCCTTCTTCTTGGTAAGTTTTCAGAAATGAGTGTGAAGTTCTCTAAAGCAAGTAGAGGTTTGCCTGAGGTTATTGGTATCTCAACTGGAAATTATTTAGCATACCTCGAGGTAAAATAACTAATAAGTGCAAATGCCCTGACTTCTGATGCTGTCATATATTCAGATGGATCTGTGTTACCTGGTACGCGGTAAGAAAAACGATTGTGGTTTCTCTGCTAAAGTGAGAGGCAGGGTCGTTGCCGAGAGGAGCGGTGCATACTTGACTACATTGTCCAGTGTCAGAAGGGAGATCGAGGCAGTGGCTTCGGCTCTGAGATGGCTATCTGGGACCTCTTTAATGAGGGCCGTGATCGTTGCCTGCTCACAGTTCTTGCTTCGGACGGTGCAGAAGGGATGTCTGTTGCATTAGGGGCTTATAGACATAGAGGTCACGAACCACGGGGCATCTTTGTCTCACAGGCACCAGCAATGGGGACATTGACGATGGGTAGAAGTGACATTTTGAAGATGATCAACGACCGCCTTATGGATTAAGACATTACATTCGATTAACGAGGTATGCACAGATTGCAGCAGTTAGAAATCAGCGTGGGTCCCGCTGATAAGTGCGCATGAGAAAACTCAGCAGGAGTGTGTACAGCCAGCAAGCTACAAGTACAACCAGTATCTACATTCTTCACCATTTCTTCAGATAATCTGAGTATCTATGTGTTTGTCCAGAGTTCAATGGCGTCGATCCTTATCAAAACAGAACATAACTTATCTATTTATTTTTATTTTTCTTCTTTACCCTGTTTCCCGTTTCCTAACTATTTTTCCCTTCTTCCTTCTCCTTCTTCTTATTTAGACTACTGGGTATAACCAGTTTTACAAAATACAACCGCCTACAAGAACAATAGGGCATTTACTAAAGAAAGGTCTAGATAAGATATTAGGATATATTTTTGTAGTCAGAGAGTGGTGAATGTATGGAATGCATTGCCACAGGAAGTAGTGGAGGCAGGGACAATTAATACATTTAAGAATAGATTAGATGCGCATAGCTTATAGAGCATGGAAATGTAAATGAAACTGGTTTTATACAGACTCCGTAGAATCTTGTAAACCAGCATAAAGACGTTAAGTTCTTCATCTTCTTCTTAGCGTTCGTATGCTCGTTTGATGCCACCACATGGGCAGCCTGCAAAAGTGATACGTCAGTTGTAGGCTCTCAATGGTCCCCGCAGTTTGTTTCGCATGCTTCTTTCTTTGGGCCAGGTCTTCTCTCGTGGGCTTTAATGGAGTAGTGACCAGGTCATGGGAAGTAAGAGTGGTGACTAGGACAGGGGAAGTAAGTAAGAGTGGTGACCGGGACAGTAGTAGTAAAAGTGTTGACTAGGACAGGGGAAGTAAGTAAGAGTGATGACCAAGACAAGGGAAATAAGAGTGGTGACCAGGACAGGGAAAGTAAGAGTAGTGACCGGGACAGGGGAAGTAAGAGTAGTGACCGGGACAGGGGAAGTAAGAGTGGTGACCAGGACAGGGAAAGTAAGAGTAGTGACCGGGACAGGGGAAGTAAGAGTGATGACCAAGACAAGGGAAATAAGAGTGGTGACCAGGACAGGGAAAGTAAGAGTAGTGACCGGGACAGGGGAAGTAAGAGTGGTGACCAGGACAGGGAAAGTAAGAGTAGTGACCAGGACAGGGAAAGTAAGAGTAGTGACCGGGACAGGGGAAGTAAGAGTGATGACCAGGACAAGGGAAGTAAGAGTGATGACCAGGACAAGGGAAGTAAGTAAGAGTGATGACCAGGACAAGGGAAGTAAGTAAGAGTGGTGACCGGGACAGGGGAAGTAAGAGTAGTGACCGGGACAGGGGAAGTAAGAGTGATGACCAGGACAAGGGAAGTAAGTACTGGTAGCCAGAACAATGTGTAAGCACTCGTCTCCAAGTGAATCATTATTAACGAGGAAAGAATGGCACAACTTTACATAACTTTTCCCCCATATATATTGCTCTGTTTCTTGATTTGAACCTTAATATTAGAAGCAGTGAATTATGAGGAGGTGTTCATGAAGCAGTTGTTGTTGTTGAGTGCCGACAAGGAGGAAGTTGACTTTTTTGAGCGCCCATTAAGTAGTGGATTGCAGTTTCCTTCCTTTATCCCAAACGTGCTGGATATTGGGGATTATTCTGGCTTATTCTGCATTTCACTCATTACTAAGGGCATTACGTATATCCTCCATCTTGTTAGTCAGGCTGCAATGGAAGCAGCCTGTTTCCAGGGAGACCTGCGTGGAAGTGAGGTGGTGGTCTCGGCCAGTATATTTTAGTTGACCTTGACTTACATGTCCGGTCAGAATGTTCTACCTGACCCTAAATATTAAACATAGTAGCAAGGAAGTGAAAGTCAAACTGTATAACGCATTAGTTGGACCTAGATTGGAGTACTTATCATAGAGGAGATATGAACATGCTGGAAAGAATACAAACAAGAGCGACAAAGCTGATAGTGGGATTCCAGAATTACAGTTATGAGGAAAGACTCGGAAAAACCGGCCTACAGTGTCCAGAAGAGAGAAGAATTCAAGGTGACTTAATACAGGTTTATACGATGATCAGAGGAACGGATAAATTGGACTATAACAAGTTTTTAAAAATACAGCCAACCACAAGCACAAGAGGGCATAGCTACAAGTTGACTAATAAGATATCCAGATCAAATGAAATACCTGTGCTGTTCTCACATGTTCTGTATATCTATGACTTGCCAGGATGACACCTGCCGTTTTAATCAGAGCAAAGTTGCAACCACTGTGAGTTATTACGTTGATGTATACCAGACTGAAGATGAAGATACACTGAAACATGCTGTTGGTACCATTGGCCCAATCTCCGCATCCGTTGATGCCAGCAGTTCATTCCAGTTCTACGGTGGAGGTAGGAGTGATGTTATTACGACATATATTATCATTGCTGGGGTCTGATCGCTAGATCTATAGTGCTGGGGAATCAAGGTCCCCTTGTCTTTGCAGTCGCGACTCAGATGCAGGCATTGATTTCGTTTCATGTCTCCAACTCCGAAGACTGACCGACCACCCAATGCACCAGAGACTAAACAATTTGGGAAATGGGAAACTAAAGCGGAGAAACTTTGCAGAAATAGCCAAAGCAAAGATGCACGAAGATCCCATAAACGCACTAACAACACCAAAACCCATCACTACTGTACGAAAACCTACCTGGAGGCAGGATATATTTCCAGAGGTGGTAGAAAACATACCAGGTATTGGAAACAAAAACTGCCAGACTGAAAAAGAAAGGAGAGATACTACCCTAAGCTTTACATCGAAAAACTACCCAAGCATGGACTGGACCCATGCATACACCGACGGTTCTGTAACAAACACTACACAGAACGGAGGGGCAGGAACATTCCTGAACCTACCAAATGGCAGAAAAATAACACTGTCATTCGCTACTGGTAAGTATACAAGCAATTACAGAGCGGAGGCAGAGGCACTGAGGGCGGCAGTGGAAGAAATGGTGACGCATAAAGAAAATGAAAGCCATATAGTCCTGTTTACAGATGCTCTCGCCGTAGTCACAGCGCTAAAAAGCCAGAAAAACACTGAGCTTAATGACTTAAGAGCAGCACTCTGCAAACTGTGCCAGCAGTCCGCACCAAAAAGGGTAGTGGTACAGTGGGTCCCATCACACTGCAACATCCAAGGCAACGAGGAGGCAGACAGACTGGCAAAAGAAGGTGCAAGACTACCACAAACAGATACTAGTATGACGTACGAAGAGTCAAAACGGCTTATCAAAGCCAGATACATGACCAAATGGGAAACCGAACATACTGGTTACACCAAAAACGATGCCTATTACCAGTTGAACAGAAGAGAGCAGGTCGTTGTCTTCAGACTTCGCACTGGCCACAATAGACTGAGATACCACCTATTCAACAAACTGAAGATAGGTGGTACCAACGAATGCCCGTGCGGTACTGGTAAAATGACCGCTGAACATCTGCTGCAGAACTGCCCGACATACGAGGATCAGAGAGAGCAGATGTGGCCATCACCAGTGGAACTGCAAGACAAGCTCTATGGCAGTGGCGACAGCCTCAGGATGACCGCCGCTTTTTTCGAAAAAATAATGGTTACTGTCTGACTGCGTACGAAGAAGAAGAAGAAGAAGAAGTTTCATGTCTCCCCTCTTACCCGAAAGAAAAAATTAATATCCAAACTGAGTGGCCATCCATTCCTGGGAGGAAAGACAACTCTCTGTTTAATGTAATAAATGATCCTTGTTGATAGTGTCATACACTGTTAACCCTGACATGCATTTGGTGGGAAAGTATGCAAATATTGATGATTCCGCCAGTTTTCTTAGCAGGAGCATGGTGTTCCAGGCTGGTTCAACCAGGCTGAATGGGTGACTTGTTCAAACTAAAAGAGAATTGCTGACACTAGGTCCTGATGCTGGCCTAGAGCTAACAACTCAAAACAGCACAAAAATGATACAGAAAGGTACAACCACCAAAACTACTGGCCTGACTCTCAATGAATCTTTCACAACCCAAGGTCAAGTTGTGACCAATGGCGTGCGGTGACTTTTCTCAAAGGAGACTAAGTTCAAGGACACCTATCATTATTGGGCTAAAGAGGAATACTCTACACATAGTGTACAATATGTCGCTCACCAAAATTACCGGTCGAGTTTAGTTCTTTCAACAAATGCACAATATTTTAAAATGTCATTTACAAAAAAAATAATTTTTTTTCGCATTCACCTTATTTCTCTATTCCCCAAAGCGGCGTACGTTGCACTACGGTTTTTATTTTGCACTGTCGGCCCAGTGCATCCGATTTCGGCATTCATTTTATGTAAGGGTCTGCATCCTGCTGCATTTTCTAAGGGTGCGCTTCCCCTGGGTAACGGCCGGTGTTGTGATGGGGATCGAACCCAGCACCTTCGGGCTGTGAGACGTGCCACTTAAACTAACCACTAGCCCACGCCCCCCCCCCTTCCACCCCGAATACAAAATGTAATATTTGTTAATTTTTTTTAATTTTACGTGTTTGCCTCACTAGTTTCTACTGGCGGAGGCGCGCATATTCCACCCCAGACCGTAGTCAATTGGGCGATATTAAGACGCATAAACCAGTGCTTGAATGCATGTGTGCGTCTGTATGTACCTATGCTAGGTTTGTGCGCTCTCAGAAGCCAGAAAAAAAAACAAAGTGCAATGGAAGGGCCTCACCTTGAAGGCGCATGGGAAAGTTGTGTAAGGGTGTGATTGTTGGACAGAGTCAAATGAAAGAGTGTGATTGTTGGACAGAGTCAAATGAAAGAGTGTGATTGTTGGACAGAGTTAAATGAATCAAGAGTGTGATTGTTGGACAGAGTTAAATGAATCAAGAGTGTGATTGTTGGACAGAGTTAAATGAAACAAGAGTGTGATTGTTGGACAGAGTCAAATGAAACAAGAGTGTGATTGTTGGACAGAGTCAAATGAAACAAGAGTGTGATTGTTGGACAGAGTCAAATGAAACAAAAGTGTGATTGTTGGACAGAGTTAAATGAAACAAGAGTAAACATTCTGCCAAAAGGTACTGGATTTGATTCACAAGAAGACATTATGCAGAACCCGACGGCCCCGCTGTACTCAATTCCCAAAGAGGCCTTCCTGAAATGCTTCTAACAATGGCATGACCGGTGGGAGAAGTGAGTGCAGTCCCAATGAGATTGGGGTTTCAGACCCAAGGAGATTTGGGTTTCAGTCCCAATGAGATTGAGGTTTCAGTCGCAGGGAGATTGGGGTTCAGACCGAAAGAGATTAGGCTTCAGACCCAAGGAGATTGGGGTTTCAGACCCAAGGAGATTGGGGTTTTAGACCCAAGGAGATTGGGGTTTCATTCGCAAGGAGATTGGGGTTCAGACCCAGGGAAATTGGGGTTCAGACCCAAGGAGATTGGAGTTCAGACCCAAGGAGATTTAGGCTTCAGACCCAAGGAGATTGGGGTTTCAGACCCAAGGATATTGTAGCTTTAGACTCAAGGAGATTGGTGCTTCAGACCCAAGGAGATTGTGGCTTCAGACCCAAGGAGATTGGGGCTTCAGACCCAAGAAGATTGGGGCTTCAGACCCAAGGAGAATGGGGCTTCAGACCCAAGGAGATTGTGGCTTCAGACCCAAGGAGATTTTGGCTTCAGACCCAAGGAGATTGGGTTTTCAGTCCCAAGGAGATTAGGGTTTCAGACCTACATGCGAGTAACTATGTTTTTCACGGCCAAAGATCAGATACGTTTTTCACACACCTCGTATCGGTCTAGCCAACCGATATCTTGAGGCCCACAAATGGAAGTTTCATCGCCATATGAGTTAACACATCATCCCACATGGCAGTGTGCGAAGGCTAGCATCAGGGTCAGAAAAACATATTGACCATGAAGTTTGCGCTATGCACCTGGAATCATGGGCTACAACAGTCTGGCTAACGAGAATGGGATCAACTTTATGGTCCCTGTAGTAGTGAGCCAACTTAAGTAGCTAGCATTCAACTATAACCAAGATGGTCCATGCCCACCTTATTCAGAACCCCCCAGGATATAAGAAGAGCCACTGTAACCTGATCAAGGGAAACATTGTTAAGAGTGAACAACTGCACTCACCAATGGATGTGTTTACCGTAAAGACCCTTAATCTCTGTATTAAAATACAAATCTTCCAGGTATCTATGATAACCCCAATTGTAACAAGACGAAGGTGAATCACTCGATTTTGATTGTTGGATGTGGAAGCAAAGATGGACATGATTATTGGATAGTGAAGAACAGGTGAGATACCTTACTATTTAGAAGTATGGCCATACAAACAGGCGAGATTACTTAATATTTAGAAGTCGGACCAAACTGAGGTGTGTGGGAGCAGTGTCATGCGTATGATTAATAGACCTCGTACAAAAAGGTGAGAGAACTTAATATTTAGGAGTTTTATAATATAAACAGGTGAGTACTTAATATTTTGAAGTATTATAATATAAACAGGTGAGAGTACTTAATATTTAGGAGTCAACCCTTACAAACAGGTGAGAGTACTTAATATTTAGGAGTATTACCATACAAACAGGTGAGAGTATTTAATATTTAGGAGTATGACCAAACTGAGGTACATAGGGGATGTGTCCTGTATATGATTTATAGACCCCATACAAATAGGTGAGAGGACTTGACATTGAGGTCAGACCAAAATGAGATATTTAAGAAAGCTGTCTGCGTAACATGTCTCCAGACATCTGCTGGTGACTAGCGAGGTCAATTCTAGTATCTGTTCCAACCATTAGGTTGGTAGCTCCTGGAAAATATAATCACCTATTTTCGGAACTGGTGGTAGTGGAAGCGGAAATTAGAGGAAGGGAGACCTGCAGCCTGTCAGGCGCCATCTATGTCGCTCTACTAACCACATAACCCAGACCCGATGTTAAAGCCACACTGTTCCATATTTGCGACATATTCTCTGAGGGGCAAGAATCCCTAGATTAATTTGAGTAAATTTTTAACTTGAATTTTTACTTATTTCGATTTCCAACTGCCAATGAATTTAAACATGCGCTCCACTGTACACGGGTGTCTGATCTCATTACTCAGAGATCAGGGAAATTTTTACTGGATGATCCACGTGACAAAATCCCGGTCTCCACAGTGATTTGCAACCCCGACCTCCAGCACCCGAGACGAACACCTTACCTCCATACCAATAGGTCTCCCTAAACTGAGGTCAAACTAGACTCGAGTATCTGAGACTTGCTATGTCTTCTGTATATGATAAATAAAAACCCTAGAATTGGTTTTTGTTAAATCTGCCCAGCTGTTTGCTCTTTCGCGTCCAATGCCAAGTTGAAGGATGTGACGGAATTTTGTAACTGGTGAGTGAAGTTGTAGAAGGTGTGTGTAGTTTTCTCACTCTGGGGTGAGTCATATGCAAGCGAGCACTGCATTGCTGCAGTGTCTCATTTAGATAGGGGCATTGCGTTAGTTAGTTTGGGTGCTGGGTCTTCTTCTTCTTCGTTCTCAATCTCCCACTACCAAACTCCGAAAGGCTTAAGTAGCAGAATGTAGTCCAGAGAACGGAATGCGTTGTGTCGTAGTTTACAGTTTGGCTGCGATATTTGCACCTTTAGGTCCAACACATCCGACTTCAGCAAGCATTTTTTGAGTACCGAGTTAGCATTCCCTCTTCGATCTCTTCTCCTTAGCCAGTCTGCCCTGCTGCAGCCTGTTATCCAGGATCACCGCGTGGAGGTGTAGAAGGGTCTTGGCAGCTATGGTTCGCAGGCCCTGACGCTAGCAGTCAGCTATGGGTCGCTAACCACTGCAGCTCATGCGCTGCTCAGCATCATGATCCTGGGTGCTGGGTCTAACTTGTTTAGGTGGGCTCAGAGGTCTCGAGGAAAGGTCTTCGTCTTGGGTGCCGGAGGTTGCGAGTTTAAATCACGGTGGGGATAGGAATTTTTTCACTTGGATCTTTTGGTAAAAATTCCAAGTATCTCTAGATAGCGAGATCGGACTTCTGTGTTCAGTTTCTAGCACGTTAAAATTCCCTTGACAGTTAGAATTTGAATAGAGTAGGCCGCTGCTGGGATAAAATTCTAGCTAAAGATCTACCCAAAAATTATTTGTACCTTCCCCCAAGTAGTTTCTTTAGAGCAGCATATAGATGGCGCCCAGCTGGCTGCAGGTATAGCAGAGGTGAATATATTGAGGTCGGATTTAGATAAAATTAGAGACTGGTCTGTGAAATGGCAAATGGAGTTTAATATAGATAAATAAATGTGCAGTGATCCACATGGGTAGATCCAAAATGGAACATAATTACATAATGGGATATAACAATATTAGAATGATAGATAAGGGAAGGGACCTACGTGTTATAATAAAGCATACAAGTAAAGTGAGTGAGCAAGTCTAGGTAGCAGTGAATAAGGCAAATGCAATGTTAGGAATGATAAAAAGAAATATTAAACATAGAAGTAAGGAGGTGATAGTTAAACTGTATAAAACATTAGTTAGACCTAGATCAGAGTACTGTGCACAGGTGTGTAGTCCATACTGTAGAGGGGATATAAACATGCTAGAAAGGATACAAAGAAGAGCGAAAACGCTAACAGTGGGATTCCAGAATTACAGTTATGAGGAGAGACTCAGAAAAACCGGTCTACACCTACAGTGTCTATAAAAGAGAAGAATTCGAGGTGACTTATACAGGTTTATAAGATAATCACAGGAAAGGTTAACTTAGACTAACAAGTTTTAAAAAATACAACCACGAACGAGAACAAAAGGGCATAGCAACAAATTAGCTAAAGAAAGGTCCAGATTCGATATTAGGAAATATTTTTTTAGTCAGAGAATGGTGAATGCTTGGAATGCATTACCACAGGAGGTAGTGGAGGCAGAGACAGTTAATCCATTTAAGAATAGATTGTATGCACATAGCTTTTAGAGCAAGGTGATGTAAATGAAACTGGTTGTATACAAACTCTGCCAAATCTTCTAAACTAGTCTAAAGACGTTAAGTTAGTCAAGTTTTGAAATCATTCAAATCCTTTTGCCTTTTGAAATACCCCGTATAGTGATAATCCCGACCAACTATATCGTTTATACTCTGGCAGTTATGGCCTGGCTTGGGGAGAAAGTGGTTACATTTACATGAGCCGTAACAAGGACAACCAGTGTGGCATCACCAATCAGGTCTACTTCCCACAAGTGTAACGGTCCAAGTCATTGTTTCAATGTGATCGGTGCCTTTAGCTTTATGATCAAGTCTAATTTTATGTATCTCTTATTTTGCACTGCAGAACACACTGCACAATAAATGTAATTTTTTTTAACTGTTAAAATACATTAAATGGCCAAGTTCTTCTTCTTCTTCTTCTTCTGCGTACACAGTCAGACAGTAACCATTATTTTTTTCGAAAAAAGCGGCGGTCATCCTGAGACTCTCGCCACTACCATAGAGCTTGTCTTGCAGTTCCACTGGCAATGGCCACATCTGCTCTCTCTGATCCTCGTATGTCGGGCAGTTCTGCAGCAGATGTTCAGTGGTCATTTTACCAGTGGCCAAGTTCATTAAACAGTTCATAATTATTATAAAAATAGAATAGCCAAGTTCATTTAACATTTCAAGAAGAGAGCAGGTCGTGGTCTTCAGACTCCGCACAGGCCACAACAGACTGAGGTACCATCTATTCAATAAACTGAAGATAGGTGGCACTGACGAATGCACCTGTGGTACAGGGAAAATGACCGCTGAAAATCTGCTACAAAATTGCCTGACATACGAGGACCAGAGAAAGCATATGTGGCCATCACCAGTGCCAACACTAGACAAGCTCTATGGCAGTGTCGACAGCCTCAGGATGACAGCTGCTTTCTTTGAACAAATTCAAGTTGACGTCTGACAGCGTACGAAGAAGAAGAAGAAGATTTAACAGTTCATAACTATTATAAAAATAGAGTGGGACACAGAAATGATAGAAATGTTCATGTAATTTTTCTTTGAAAATAATTCTCCAAGGTCATGGCAAAGATGTTTTTTAAACATCTCCTTAAACCAGTGCTACCTAAAATGGAGGTGCACGGATCGTTGCACATCCACGAATTACCCAGATACCAGTCTACAAAGGATGTCAAGAAACTGCACAACAGATTTAGACGTTTTCTCAGCTTCGAAACATCTTCAAAACCGGCGATCGTCTTTCGATCCAAAAATAATATCGGGCATATTTTTCATATACAAATGAATGAAACTCTTTCAATATAAAAATTATTAGCTGTAATTTGATAATCTCATGTGAACAAATAATTGTTTGCATTAGCTAGTAACTACCAGCTCACAAATTTAATGATTTTAAGAACATTTGCAACAAAAACCGTGTGTAACTGATATAATTTAAATTGCAATAAAATCATAATAATTAAAATAGCTGTCCATCGTTGTCGATGAGGACCGCCGACATCATCCTTGTCACAGATTTCCCTGTTGGGTGTGGGTACGCATGTGGCTGAACAGGCCAATGCGAGCACGAAAACATCTGCTACATATCGGGCACACGAGGTTTGTAGAAGGGGATGGTGTTCCCGCTGCTCGGGATTTCCGCGTCTCGCGTCTGCTCTGGGCTTTCACAACACGGTCGTCTTCACCGGCAGCTACACCCGATTTGACTGCGCTTCTCCAGTCAGATCTGTTTTGCGCAAGACATTCCCATGTGTCGATGTCTATCTGGCAACTTTTTAGTGAGTCCTTCAGACCGTCTTTAAAACGTTTCTTTGGGCGCCCTCTCTCGCGCCATCCCTCTCTCAGCTCGCCGTAGAGAAGCTTCTTTGGGAGCCGCTCGTCTGACATACGGATGAGGTGTCCGGCCCATCCTAGTCGTGCTTTTTCTAGCAGTGCATGGATGCTGGGCATGTTAGCCCTCGAGAGAACCTCGATGTCAGTGACACGATCTTGCCATCGGATGTGGAATATTCACCTCAGGCAACCTGTGTGGAAGTGGTTTAACCTCCTTGCATGTGTAGCAGATCCTCTATTTCTTTGCCCTGGCCGCGATCTAACTTAGAACATTCTCACACTCATCCACATCATCATGACCATACTCAGTAAATGACATATCACACAGCAGGTGGCATATTTATTATATCATACTCATATCATAGAATGAGTAGAGAAATTACAAACACAATATAAGACATATCTTAACTAAACATTCTACTAAAACGGGAATTGTAAGCATTAGCTATTGATGGAATCCCCAACGTTCTAAAAACCCAGTTCTATTGCCTTGCAATTGCATCACACACACATCGCCTTAACTGCGTCTTCAACACACCTTATCAGATACTCTTCCTCACTGAAATCCCCTCAGGCGGGCGATCTCGACATAACTCGTTCACAATGTGTCCTTGCTTACAAACACACTTTCAGATTATCTATTAATGCAAAACTCACACACCTATTTGAGCGATCCTGTTCTATCACTAAACATTCGTCCAACCGTCTATCAATCGCTCCTCTATCTAAAGTCGGTGAGTTAAACATACTATCCACATTCAGTCTCTCTCTCTCCCATACAGCCTCTCTCTATCTAGCCTCTCCATCTCTCATCCAGCCCCCTCGAGCTAAACTTTGTCTCGAGTTATATATCCTCAAGCAAGACCAGAGCTTGACCAATCGATCTCAGGTATGGTCATCTTCAATTCCAATTGGAACGAAACACTTTGCACACCTGTCACTCATTCTCTCGCAGCAAGCCCCGTTGCCAATTTCGTCTGTCAATCAATCTCCCCCTACCAAAATCGGAAGGCCAGTGGTCAGTTTCTACCTGTCCACATTCCTTAACCCAACTCTGTTCTCCTTTGCTGAGACAGTGAGTGACCTTGACATGCATTCATGTAGCTTTAAGCTTTAACATGTTCAGGCATCCTAAACTCCCCTTGCTCCGGCGGGAACTGTTACATTACCTCCCTAAACTACAGACCGAAACATGGATGGTCATTTTTTTCATCTGGCAAATGACCACCATTTTCGTCTCTACTATCCAAAATGTAAACACTACTCCTGTTTACAACTTCACTCACATCGTACATGCATAAAAAGACATGTCATTTGATACATATAAACTTTTTGTAATACATACACAATCAATACAAGCAGAAGAAAAACACTGTGGCTGGGCGTTTTTACAACACAAACCAACACTTTTACATCGTTTTACAGTCAAATTCACCTAAGTCTGTCCCTGCGGGACCTTTAACTCATCAAAACAGAAACACCTTAAGGAATTCTCCTTACTCATTGAGGTCAATATACCTCGACCTGTTCCCGTGCCTTCCTCTAAGGACACGAACCTTCATTGTTACACACGACCAGTTCAGGTCAATTTTCTCAGGCGGTCTCATTACACGCCTGGCCGACGATTCACTTCATACTAACTCCTGTGAGGCCACGAACTTACGTGGGTTATCCTCAGGCTAGTTATCATTGTCTCTCTTGACAGCTATCCCCTCTCAAAGAAAACAGCAAAATTCTTTATGTTTCCCACAAAAACGATATTTGACAACATATGTCATAGTCAATATTAAAACTTCTGATCAATGTAGTCTTCTCTGCAAAGACTCCACATACATGTGATTCTGGAACTCGTGGTGACTTGTGCTTGCGGAGGCCTACAGTCTGGATGAGATATACTGCTCTGTAGATCACCTAAATAACCTGTATCAAATACCTGTAAACATGATGATTCAACAACAACAAAAAAAAACAACAACAAAACACAAGACAAATGCATTGCATACAATGTCGAAACCCAAACAATAAATACAAATGTCAAAATATTTGCACACAAAAACATGACCAAGTGCCATCAACCTTCACTCCTGCTCGTGCCCCACAGATGAGCAACTGTTAATGCCCCCTTTATACGATACTAAACTATGACTAAGTTCTACTAGACTATGTCACTAAACTATGACTAAGTTGTAACTTAATCAGATACTAAACTATGTCTGAGTCAAAAGTCAAAAACCGAATCGTCCACCTGTCGAATTACGTCCTGCTGTAACCCTACTAGTCCAGGTGCAGTCTTTGTCCCGAGGAATCAAAACCGAGTGTTGTGATCTAACTAATTCACCGCTGTTCCCCAAATTCCCCGCATCAAAGCTACCTGGTCAGACATTAACCGAAACATCACGTCCACGTGTTACCCTGCGTCGCGTAATCATTACCTGGCGCATCCAGCTATCCTGCGTCTCTTGTCCGTTCTGTCCGTTTCTCTGGTCGGAAATGTCCCTTTGATCTCGGTCAGTCTTCGCTTCAGACTGACCGTCCGCTCATTGTCTGGCGTGCCCTTCAGACAACGAATTCAAAGGAATTTTTAACATCTGGTCATTCCTCCATCTCTATACCCTACCCCCTAATTATCCAAATCTCCGTTTCCCAAGGATAACGGTAGATGAAACAAATGTTATGCAAATGCATACATCAACTGGAGTTCCACATGATAGCCCATGCGTGTAAGTACTCCACACGACTTTACCTAATTCCATTTCTGATTTCCATGTTTTTGGCTAGCGTCAGTAAACATTGCATCAACCGTTCCTTATCACTACTGCTTATTTTAACCAGACTATGCGTTGCCCCATCAGCTGTCTCTGATTGCTGCGCGATTTCCTCCTGTAAAACGCCCATCGTCTGGTCTGTTTGTTTCACGGTTGTTTGGTTCGTACCTACCGGTTCTCTGTTAGTGTTACGTACACTTACATCGTTCGCTACTTCAGCCTTCCGTCCATCTGTATTCACTATTTGTGGGAAAAACTTTTCACACTGTTCGTTTGACTGTTGGCTTATCTCGAACTGAGATCTTTTCATCTTTGCTTCGATGACTGGTTCGCTGTCCTGACTGTGGTTAACCTGTCTTTCCCTTTTCTTCGTTTTCCTTAGAAACTCTGTTCCTCTTTTGTTGGCTGCTGTTGGTGCGTCCGTTTCGCATTCCAACTGTGCGTCATTTCCACTTCCTTCCTCGGTGGCCGAAGGGTTGTCCCTTCTTTCGGTCTGTTCAACCACTTCTGCCGCATGGCTAGAACCTGGCTTGGGTGGGCACGAAACCATAGCTGGCGAATCTCCGACTATTTCCTTGTTCGATTCTTCGTCGACTTTAACTAATGTTCTACCAGGCTTGACGACAAGTTCCTGGTAAACTTGGCCCCTTTCAGCACGCCCGACCATGTTAATCGACGTAATACCCTCTTCCTGAATTCTCGGCCTACACTGTCCGATGCGGTAACATTTTATCTGGACCTCTGAGCGAACGTTTGTCTCGTTTGCATTGCGTAACCTGCCCTCCGTCCCTAACTTTTCTGGATACACAAAACCTGTATCTCTTTCTTTCTGTCCATCCGCCTCGTGCTCAAAGTCTCTTTGATAGCTCCTGTTCTGCCTCTCCATCTGTAACCGTGCAAAAGGCCTCTTGTGGGCTAAGAATCTGCCCGATTCAAACTTCTGCCCAACCATTCCTCCTCCTCTCATTTGACGTGGCCTCTCCACCTGGGTCAAATTCCCCTTTTTGACACCTCTTTCCAGTCGTCCACACGCGTCCGTCCTGAGATTTCCACCTCTGTCCCTCCACGGATCGGAATGTGGAAGTTGGATGGGCTTCCTACTCACTTTCCTACCACTCTGTCCCCTTCCAAAATACTGGGCCGTGTTTACTCCTGTGATTCCTTGATTTCTTCTCTCCTTCCTAGCTGGTTTGAAAGCTCCGTTTTCAAACTGTTGCAACAGCTGTCGCAGCTTCCATTGGAGATCTTTTTCCTGTCTTTCCAGCCGAATGACTCTGCCTGTTAGTTCTCTTAGCTGGTTTTGTAGTTGACTTTTGTCCTCCCACTTATCGCTGACTGTAGCTCGTGCCATGAAAGGCTTGTTTTTGACAAACAGTCCTCCTCTTCTCCAGGAACTGTTAATATTCCGAAGAATATTAGGGCATCCGATAGACAAATGTCCAAAAGCTAGACAATGATAACATTGTTTAACATTGTCCAACCTCGACATATTGAATAAACCCGTCTGGCCCACCCAAAAAATTATAAGACTGTCAAGTACGCACAAAGTCTTGTCAATAATACAACAATGGGTGGAAGAAAAATGTCACACTTACCAGTCAGATGATTGGAAAAGCTGTCTATGGTAACTAACACTCTAACCACTAGCTACTCCTCTATTCCTAACTACACACACAAGTTATATATTACTGCGACACTTGTGTTAAACATGCACTTCAAGATCTATAGTTACACACGCACTATATTTATAAATCTACCACGACTATCCGTGGTCAACAGGCACCAAAATAATAATAACGTGTAGCAGATCCTCTATTTCTTTGCCCTGGCCGCGATCTAACTTAGAACATTCTCACACTCATCCACATCATCATGACCATACTCAGTAAATGACATATCACACAGCAGGTGGCATATTTATTATATCATACTCATATCATAGAATGAGTAGAGAAATTACAAACACAATATAATACATATCTTAACTAAACATTCTACTAAAACGGGAATTGTAAGCATTAGCTATTGATGGAATCCCCAACGTTCTAAAAACCCAGTTCTATTGCCTTGCAATTGCATCACACACACATCGCCTTAACTGCGTCTTCAACACACCTTATCAGATACTCTTCCTCACTGAAATCCCCTCAGGCGGGCGATCTCGACATAACTCGTTCACAATGTGTCCTTGCTTACAAACACACTTTCAGATTATCTATTAATGCAAAACTCACACACCTATTTGAGCGATCCTGTTCTATCACTAAACATTCGTCCAACCGTCTATCAATCGCTCCTCTATCTAAAGTCGGTGAGTTAAACATACTATCCACATTCAGTCTCTCTCTCTCCCATACAGCCTCTCTCTATCTAGCCTCTCCATCTCTCATCCAGCCCCCTCGAGCTAAACTTTGTCTCGAGTTATATATCCTCAAGCAAGACCAGAGCTTGACCAATCGATCTCAGGTATGGTCATCTTCAATTCCAATTGGAACGAAACACTTTGCACACCTGTCACTCATTCTCTCGCAGCAAGCCCCGTTGCCAATTTCGTCTGTCAATCAATCTCCCCCTACCAAAATCGGAAGGCCAGTGGTCAGTTTCTACCTGTCCACATTCCTTAACCCAACTCTGTTCTCCTTTGCTGAGACAGTGAGTGACCTTGACATGCATTCATGTAGCTTTAAGCTTTAACATGTTCAGGCATCCTAAACTCCCCTTGCTCCGGCGGGAACTGTTACACATGTCCAGAGTATACAGTCCAGCTTTCGCAAGCGTATAGTAGTGTTGGAATGATGGTTGCACGGTAGAATAATAGAATTGGATAAACAGGTTAAACACATATTGAAACAAATTTAAGATCACTGACAAAAAACATTTAATCAATAAATTTGGCACCAGTCCATGATGCAATGGATAAACCCTTGCCCGTCCATCCCTTTGAAAAATCTTAGAAGCGCTATTTTTAGATGACTCTATATATAGACTTTCCGTGATGGGGAAAACAGGAAATAAATAGACAATATTCTAGTACTACAATGTTGGAAAGCAGACAAATCATCTATAAACACAACCTAGTGTTCACTGCGGCTTAGACTACCAACTACTACATTAAGGTAAGACAAAGAAACTGTTGAAATGTACAAGACTAATATATTATGCCAGTGCCATACCATTATAATACAGCAATAAAAGGAAAACAATAAATTTGAGTGGCTTATAATAGTGCAGGCAGACATATGACACCATTGAACTTGCCACATAGGAAAAATATATTTTATATCACCAGTAAACAGAGGGAAAATGCAAAAAGACAATTACATCACATAAAATAACCCTTACCTGTGATTAGAATAAAAAAAAACCTTACCTGTGATTAGAATAAAAAAAACCTTACCTGTGATTAGAATAAAAAAAACCTTACCTGTGATTAGAA
Organism: Ariolimax columbianus; assembly: GCA_036924085.1. Lineage (NCBI taxonomy): Eukaryota > Metazoa > Mollusca > Gastropoda > Stylommatophora > Arionidae > Ariolimax > Ariolimax columbianus. The sequence continues at coordinate 31,694,598 of JAVGWX010000023.1, forward strand.
TAAAAAAAACCTTACCTGTGATTAGAATAAGAAAAACCTTACCTGTGATTAGAATAAAAAAAACCTTACCTGTGATTAGAATAAAAAAAACCTTACCTGTGATTAGAATAAAAAAAACCTTACCTGTGATTAGAATAACAAAAACCTTACCTGTGATTAGAATAAAAAAAACCTTACCTGTGATTAGAATAAAAAAAACCTTACCTGTGATTAGAATAAAAAAAAACCTTACCTGTGATTAGAATAAAAAAACCTTACCTGTGATTAGAATAAAAAAACCTTACCTGTGATTAGAATAAAAAAAAACCTTACCTGTGATTAGAATAAAAAAACCTTACCTGTGATTAGAATAAAAAAACCTTACCTGTGATTAGAATAAAAAAACCTTACCTGTGATTTGAATAAAAAAAACCTTACCTGTGATTAGAATAAAAAAACCTTACCTGTGATTAGAATAACAAAAACCTTACCTGTGATTAGAATAAAAAAAACCTTACCTGTGATTAGAATAACAAAAACCTTACCTGTGATTAGAATAAAAAAAACCTTACCTGTGATTAGAATAAAAAAACCTTCCCTGTGATTAGAATAAAAAAAACCTTACCTGTGATTAGAATAAAAAAAACCTTACCTGTGATTAGAATAAAAAAACCTTACCTGTGATTAGAATAAAAAAACCTTACCTGTGATTAGAATAAAAAAAACCTTACCTCTGATTAGAATAAAAAAAAACCTTACCTGTGATTAGAATAAAAAAAACCTTACCTGTGATTAGAATGAAAAAACCTTACCTGTGATTAGAATAAAAAAACCTTACCTGTGATTAGAATAAAAAGAACCTTACCTGTGATTAGAATAAAAAAAACCTTACCTGTGATTAGAATAAAAAAAACCTTACCTGTGATTAGAATAAAAAAAAACCTTACCTGTGATTAGAATAAAAAAAACCTTACCTGTTATTAGAATAAAAAAAACCTTACCTGTGATTAGAATAAAAAAAACCTTACCTGTGATATGAATAAAAAAAACCTTATCTGTGATTAGAATAAAAAAAACCTTACCTGTGATTAGAATAAAAAAAAACCTTACCTGTGATTAGAATAGAAAAAACCTTACCTGTGATTAGAATAAAAAAAACCTTACCTGTGATTAGAATAAAAAAAAACCTTACCTGTGATTAGAATAAAAAAAACCGTACCTGTGATTAGAATAAAAAAAACCTTACCTGTGATTAGAATAAAAAAAACCTTACCTGTGATTAGAATAAAAAAAACCTTACCTGTGATTAGAATGAAAAAACCTTACCTGTGATTAGAATAAAAAAACCTTACCTGTGATTAGAATAAAAAGAACCTTACCTGTGATTAGAATAAAAAAAACCTTACCTGTTATTAGAATAAAAAAAACCTTACCTGTGATTAGAATAAAAAAAACCTTACCTGTGATATGAATAAAAAAAACCTTATCTGTGATTAGAATAAAAAAAACCTTACCTGTGATTAGAATAAAAAAAAACCTTACCTGTGATTAGAATAGAAAAAACCTTACCTGTGATTAGAATAAAAAAAACCTTACCTGTGATTAGAATAAAAAAAAACCTTACCTGTGATTAGATTAAAAAAAACCTTACCTGTGATTAGAATAAAAAAAAACCTTACCTGTGATTAGAATAAAAAAAACCTTACCTGTGATTAGAATAAAAAAAACCTTACCTGTGATTAGAATAAAAAAAACCTTACCTGTGATTAGAATAACAAAAACCTTACCTGTGATTAGAATAAAAAAAACCTTACCTGTGATTAGAATAAAAAAAACCTTACCTGTGATTAGAATAAAAAAAACCTTACCTGTGATTAGAATAAAACAAACCTTACCTGTGATTAGAATACAAAAAAACCTTACCTGTGATTAGAATAAGAAAAACCTTACCTGTGATTAGAATTAAAAAAACCTTACCTGTGATTAGAATAAAAAAAACCTTACCTGTGATTAGAATAAAAAACAACCTTCCCTGTGATTAGAATAAAAAAAACCTTACCTGTGATTAGAATAAAAAAAACCTTACCTGTGATTAGAATAAAAAAAACCTTACCTGTGATTAGAATAAAAAAAACCTTACCTGTGATTAGAATAAAAAAAACCTTACCTGTGATTAGAATTAAAAAAACCTTACCTGTGATTATAATTTAAAAAAAACTCAGATAGCAAGGACAGAACACAATAACACCAATTATTGAAATTGTAGGAGAGAATTTGGAAGAATGATTCAGAAGGACAAGAAACAACACATAACGGCATATGTAATACAATTGAAGAATTACAAATACAAGGAAACTATAATACTAACTGGGGAGTTTAAAACTTCATTACACGTAATAAATGACAAAGAGGGTAATGCACTGACAGGGAGTAAGGATATATTAGAGAGATAAAAGGAATACTGCCGGAAAATGTATGAAGACACAAGAATAAGTGTCAACTTTACCTCTGAGCAGGAAATCGAGTCGAACCCATGATCAATGAAGTCTGATCAGCAATCTAGGGCTTCAGAATATGATGAAATATCAACATATCAACCAAATTTATACAAACAGGAGGCATAGTCAGTCTAATCTGGAACCAATATGGCCGAAACAATGAAAAAGATACATTTATGTCCCTCTATTCAAGAAAGATGCCCTAAAGTGACGCACTAACTACTGAACCATTGCATTAATGTCATTCAAGAAAAATCCCTCTTCGGATCATTATGAAGAGGATAAGAAAACATAGGAGTGTAAACATACATTCTTCAGAGACACTAACGATCATGTCCTTAATATGACAAAATATTATTTAAAATACAGACATACACATTGGCTTTATAATGTGACAAATATTATTTAAAATACAGACATACACATTGGCTTTATAATGTGACAAAATGCTCAGTTTCTTCCTTACTTTAATCCAAAACACTGCGCAAGTCACCCGTTTCAGCGGACACAGCAAGAGAAAAGACTATCCACACAGTGATCAAAAAGTCATCTGTGTCACATGTGATGGACAAAATGGGAAACCGAACATACTGGTTACACCAAAAACGATGCCTATTACCAGTTGAACCGAAGAGAGCAGGTCGTTGTCTTCAGACTTCGCACTGGCCACAACAGACTGAGGTACCACCTATTCAACAAATTGAAGATAGGGTGTACCGACGAATGCCCGTGCGGTACTGGTAAAATGACCACTGAACATCTGCTGCAGAACTGCCCGACATACGAGGATCAGAGAGAGCAGATGTGGCCATCACCAGTGGAACTGCAAGACAAGCTCTATGGTAGTGGCGAGAGTCTCAGGATGACCGCCGCTTTTTTCGAGAAAATAATGGTTACTGTCTGACTGTGTACGCAGAAGAAGAAGAAGACATGTGATGGACAAACATCACATACGATTACACCAAGGCTTTTTTACTATGTGCAAGACCAAATGTGAAACAATGAGATACATGGGATTCCCAGGTTACCTGATTCAGCTAATTGAAACACTGTATCAGGAATTACAAGTCAGATTAACTGGCCAAACATCGGACTGGTTCAAAGTGCAAAAGAATTAAATGACAATGATGTATACCGCCCCTTATTTATTCAACATCTATGCAGAAATCATAATTAGACATAAAAAAACGACTGAATTATGAAGTCTCACTCTATTACAATTGGTGTAAGACAGATAGATACCAGAACTCGTATGCTGAGGACCAAATTAAACTTGGCTAAACAGCTGGGGCAGAGAAAAAACAGAGAAAAAGGGAGGTCTACATACATATGACAAGCCTCAATCCAAATGACATTATAAATCAACTCACAAGGAAGGATGAGAGCACCCATTTTCTGACTGAGAACATAACACACCCCCTTAACAAGCACCTGAACAGAGTCCAACCACAACATACTCCAGAGTGCCAGCTGTGTACACACCAGTATGAAACCGTTGATCATCTCTTTGAGTGCTCAGCGCTCAATGATTTTTGGAAAATAGTTCTTCCCCCCGAGGCCAGATAAATGGAACATTTTGTATGGCACTAGATAAACACGCGCAGATACCATTACATGGCATTGGGCCGAAGGTCAGGGCTAGAGCCCGGATGCTGCTGGATCTGATGCAACAAATGCTAATGAAAGTTATCCTATCAATGAGCACCAATAGAGGGCCGAAGGTCAGGGTGAGAGCCCGGATGCTGCTGGAACTGAAACAACAACAACAAATGCTGATAACACAGTTATCCTATCAATGAGCACCAATAGACTAGAACAGATGATTCTGTCTACTAAACGACACATTCTCAAAAAGAACAAATTCTCTACATGAACATCAACAAGATAATCACTACAGACAAAGCAAAAAACAGACCGAGTTACCTCAGAAATGGAAGGAATTATCTGACTTCTTTTTCAGTTTCTGTGTATACATTATGCGAGTTATTAAAATACATGTATTTGTGATAATTGTTAATTCTTTGTTTTCAACTTATCGGTACATTTATTTCTTGACAATTCTATTGTGCTATACATTTTTGGGATCCAGATAAGATATAAGGAATTATGAATACATTTTGTTATCTTTTTTATTATTTAATGAGATTTGCAACTGTAAAAAATAAATTTCTTTAATCTTTGTCTTCATTGTTTGCTACCCAATAATTACATCTATTTCCCTTTTTTAACTTGGCAGTCTGTCTCTGACCCTTTTTGTCAACAGTTTCTTTCTTAATTGGGTTTGGTATGCCTATGTTGTCACTCTGCTTCTCTCATGGAGCTGACAAACAGAACATGTTTCACTGTTTCTTTGCTCTCCCCACATAGGTGCATGTCCGTGTGACCATTTCTCATAGCTCTCATTGCTTATCCGTCAATGTATATTTGGGTCCATTCTGTGGTTAGATGTCTTGTCAATACATCCCAAGACTATTTTTTCTCTGTATATCTGTTTGAAAAGATATATTTAAAAAAATAAAACATTTGCACTATCTTAATGGGAAAATGCACGGATTTTGCTTATAAACTATATACTAGAATACAACTGTTCAGAAGTTTTTTGTTTTATATTCTGAATCATCATCATGTTGCATGTCCTTAGCAGAACGTCGCTCTCATCACAGGCATTCAATAGGAATATCGATCAGCAGTCAGTCTATTACGTTCTGAATGATGATACAATTGTCTAGTCTGTATTCAGAACTTTCAGAGTAATGCAAGACAAAGAGTTCTAACGTGCTGTATATAGCCAGCACTATCACATGGAATTGAATTATGCATTATCAGTAAAAATTTATATAGCTCGGAACAGTACTCTGTCCATCGTGCCAGTACGTCATTGTCCTCAATAAGGCACTTGCCGCTTTTATTATGGATCATAAGGTTCCTGCCTTGTCTTGGTGTTACCAGTTCTTTGACAACCTTGTATGCTCCTTTAGCATTATTTCTGTTTAGTCTCTCTTCGATGTTTGTACATTGCTCACATATTCACGCTTCTTTCGCCTCTCTCATCTTTTGTTGTATGGCTTTCTTGACGTCTTTATAACTGCTGACCTCCTCCGGTGGGTGATTTGTGTTTTTTCAGTGACCTTCTTTTATCACAGAGGTCTAGAATGTCTTTGGTCACCCATGACTTCTTTTTTGTTTGGTGGCATTCCAGGATCTCTGTTGCTGTATCTATGAGAGCTGCGTTAAGAGACTCTGTAACTGTATCTGTATCCAGTCCCTCTCTGAGAGCCAACAGTGGGGCAAATCTCCCTCGAACCCTTGCTTGGAACACTTCGGTGATTTTTTGGTCGGTGTTGATGCTGGATCGGAACCTCCTCTCGACCAGTAAATAGTCAACCTGGCTGTGCACTTCCTTGCTTGGGTTATGACATGCCCATCGTCTCGACGGCTTGTTTAACCCAAACGTATTAGCCACCAACACCTGGTTGAATCTTGCAAATTCTATGAGTCTGAGGCCCTGGTCATTGGTTTCTTTACTTCCGTATGGGCCACATGTTCCCATCCAGTCGTGGACTGCATCTTCTCCAATTTTTGCATTCCAATCCCCCTGGACTACCAATATGTCTTTTTTTGGCGTTTCGTGTATCAGACTTTGAAGTTGATCATAGAATGCCTCTTTTTCACAATCTTCGTAGTCTGCAGCGGGTGCGTAGCACTGTATTATAGTAATATTAAACGGTGCTGCCTTTAGCCGTAAGATGATAAAACGGCTAGATATTGGGCGGCAACCCAATATGCATCTGGCTGTGTCTTTATGCACCAGTATCCCCACTCCATGTAAATGTTTGTCCTCCCTGCCACTGTAATAGAACTTGTAGCCCTCCGCCGTGGAAAACTCTCCAAAGCTTTTCCATCTAGCCTCGCATATACCAAGGATGTTCTACCGGTAGTTCTCCATCTCGTGCGTTAGATCATTGATTTTGCCACATGGGTTCAGTGTTCTAACATTCCACGTACCTATTGTGAGGTTGTCTTTCCTCAGTTTGATGGTTCCACCAGTAGCACACTTATCACCTCCGACCTGGTGTGGGACGGCAGGCGCGGTCATTGTTAACCCGGGCTAAGACCGAGCCGGTATGTTTTATTGTGGTTGTGTCCTCATGTGTGAAATTTGGGCGTTTTCTCTTGGCGGAGCCCATCTCCACTCCAAGCCGGTGCGGGCCAACATCTGCATCTGACCTGGAGGAGCCCATCTCCCCAGGCGAGCCATTGCCTCGTTTGCCTACAGCCTCGTGGCCATAGTTTCCCAGTGTGCACCACTTGAAGGTTAGGTTGACTTGTGTGTTCGCTTTATCGGCAGGCTACTCTTTTCAATTTTTGCCCCTCAGAAGGAGGACTGGCAGACCCCGACATCGCTGGGTTGCGATGCCGAGCGCAAAACACACCATTGCACACATTGCACACCATTATATAACTATGAAGGACGAAACGAACCTGAGAAAACAATCCCCCCAACACCAACAAATATAGAGGATAACCAACTGATAACGAAGGAAGAGATAATTACAGCGGTAAAGACATTGAGAGGAGGGAAGGCGGCCGGCGTGGACAATGTATCAGCAGAGCTCTTACAAGCAGGTGGAGAGATAGTGGTGGAAGGCCTGCCACACATCTGCAACAAAATATGGGCGACAGGAAACTGGCCGAACTTTTGGACGAAATCAATAGTTATACCGTTACATAAGTCTGGAAACCTAAAGCTGTGCCAAAATTACAGAACAATAAGCCTCATCAGCCACCCTAGCAAGGTCATGCTTAGATTAATCCACGACCGATTGAAACCCAAAGCAGAGAACATCATTGCCGAGGAGCAAGCAGGGTTCAGACAGGGAAGAAACTACGGAACAGATATTTAATTTAAGGCTGCTAAGCGAGAAATATCTAGAACAGCAGCAAACACTGTATCGTGTGTTTGTGGATTTTAAGAAGACGTTTGATAGGGTATGGCATAAAGCGCTTTTGGCAACTATGAGGATGTATAGTATCAACGGAAATATTATAACGATCCTTGAACACATGTATGACAAGGCGTCTAGCGCAGTTCTTGTGAATGGGAGGCGAGGGGACTGGTTTCGCACATGAGTTGGCGCGAGACAGGGGTGTACACTCTCTCCAATTCTTTTCAATATATTCCTTGAAGGAATTATGAGTGAGGCACTTGGAGGTCACGTTGGTACTGTCAAGATAGGGGGCCGAACGATTACCAACCTTCGTTTTGCAGATGATATCGACGGGTTGGCGGGTTCAGAAGCAGAACTCCAGGAATGGGTCAGAAGGCTCGATGAAACAGCTCTTGACTATGGTATGGAGATAAACGCTGGAAAGACAAAATTAATGACCAACAACGCCAAGGGCTTCAACAGCAGGATAAAAGCTAACGGCCAGGAACTCAAAGTGGTTGACCGTTTTAAATATCTTGGGTCGATTGTCAGTGATGAAGTACATAGTCCATATCATATATAATATATCTCATATATCATTGCCACACACCATAGACACGAGTAGTGAAGACTCGCTAGTCTGGCAAGACAGCTTCCATAAGAGAGACAACTCTGATCACAAACAACTGCTGCCTTGCAGATAGGCTGGGGACAGCCTTAGGCTAAGGAGGGCAACCCTACAGAAACGCATGTTGAAATCGGATGCACTGGGCCACAGGCTTAACATACAGTGCAACGTAAATCGCAGTATGATGACAGTACAACCTATCAGAAAAACGAATGGCGCTCATCCTTCGGAGTCCCGCCAGGCAGCGAGAGTGCCGGGCCTCACGCCTCGAAGGGGCCCACCCTTGACTACTGGTGGTCACCCACCCATGTGTCGTGGAGTCAAGGCACATTGCTATGGGGCAATTCCTATTGACCAAAAACTCAAGACCCTCAAAATACTACAGTGGAATGCGATGGGAGTCATTAACAAAAAGCTTTCCCTAACACATCATTTGCGTGAAGGTAAGATTGACGTGGCATGTATTCAAGAAACGCACCTCAACAGCAACCATAAATTCTCAATCAGAGGATACCAGGTCTTCCGCCTGGGTAGAGAAGGGCACAAAGGAGGGGTTCTGATACTGATCCGTAACTGCATACCGACTAGCGCGGTATCTGTCAATCACATCGGACAAGCAGAGATTGTAGGAGTTGACATAATGGCTCAAGAGACGAAGATCCGCATCTTCAACCTGTACGGACCACCAAATAAAGACCTATCGCTCTCGAGTATGGAAGTCAAAGACTCCAACTGCAAAGTAGTTGGTGACTTCAACAGCCACTGGGAGAGATGGGGATACTCTGACACAGACAGCAGAGGTGACGAAGTGGAAGATTGGGAGATAGACACAAATCTCCATCTAATCAATAGGCAGGAGGATAGCCCTAGCTTCTATTCTAGAACATGGCATACCACCTCGACTCCAGATTTGGCCTTCTCCACAATGGACATTCACCATAAAATAGACCGTAAGGTGCTAAACCAATTGGCAGGTAGCGACCACAGGCCAATTAGGCTAGAAATTGATATGGAAGTAGGCCCACATGAAACAAAACCGCTCCCACGTTGGAATTACAAACGAGCCGACTGGGACAGATTTGCAAGCCTGACAGATGGGCTGTGTGAAACCATCAACACACGGAACAACAAAATGAAGCCCATGGTGGAAAGCCTAAGCAAAGCAATAATGCAAGCTGCCACTGAAACCATCACAAGAGGGGCAAGGAAAAATTATAAGCCCTATTGGAATGATGAGCTGCAGAAAGCGGAAGACGCAGTCACAAATGCTAGGAACATGGCAGAGCGAGAACAATCAATAGAGGCAGATATCGCCCTCAAAGCCGCCACGGAGGAATACAAATACACCCTAAACCAAACAGCAAGAAAAAGCTGGAAAAACAAAACAGAAAGCCTCAACTTAGACAAAGAAGGGAACAAACCATGGAAGTTATTCAGAGCCATGAATGACGAAACACCGTCAAACAAACAAATTACCATCAAGCAGGGCGAAAACTTGCTCACTGGAAAAAAAAGCCACAAACGCCTTTGTTGAACACTATGCCAAAGCGAACCACATAGATGTCTCTGCAGATAGGCATAGGACATTAATGAAGAGCAAAAGGGGCACGACAACATCAATATGGCACCAGAAGATCATATGATGGCAAAACTAACAATGAACGAAATGGAAGAGGCCATGAGAACATTAAAGAAAAGGAAATCTCCCGGAAAAGACGGGATAACAAACGAAATGCTGATGGGGCTGGGCCAAACAGCAAAAAGGAAACTGCTATCAGTCCTAAACCAAAGCTGGAAAAGGGGTATTGTACCCCAGGCATGGAACGACGCAGTACTGGTGCCAGTACCAAAGAAAGGAAAAGACAAAACAGATCCAAATGGATACAGGCCTATCAGCCTACTGAGCTGTGTCGGCAAACTAATGGAACGAATGATAGACACCAGACTGATGTGGCATCTGGAAGAAAAACGGATACTAATTCCACAGCAAGCAGGCTTTAGACAGCACAGATCCACTGAGGATCAGGTTATCCTCATAGCCCAGGAAATAGAAGATGCCTACCAGGAACAGAAACACACAGTAGCGGTTTGGGTGGACCTGGAAAAGGCATTTGACAAAGTCTGGAAAGATGGACTTAGAGTCAAGCTAAGAAGAAGTGAAGTTTGTGGGAAAATGTACAAGTGGATCAACCACTACCTCAAAATCAGAACGGCCAGAGTCCAAGTACAAGGGCAGATGAGCAAAAAAGGTGACACTTGAGCAGGGAGTACCCCAAGGGGGAGTACTGTCACCCACACTCTTCCTGGTGTATATAAATGACATAGAGAATATACCAAGAAGAGTTCATAGCTCAATGTTTGCACACGATCTGGCTATGTGGGACCTCTGAAAAGAATCTCACCATAGCAAGAAATCAGATGCAGCAGGCCCTAACATCGCTGGAAGAGTGGGCGAACTCATGGCTGGTCAAAATAAACGAGGACAAAACCACATGTACAATATTCTCGCTATCAATCAAACCCCAAAACACAAAATTAAGTCTAAACGGCAAATACCTGCAGCAAAACGACAACCCAAACTATCTGGGAGTCACATTTGATCGGCGCATTACATGGAAAAGTCAGATCGAGAGAAACCGAATGAGAGCCAGAGAAAGAATGGCAATCATGAGGAAACTTGCTGGCACAAGCTGGGGAGCAGACGAAAGCATACTAAAGAAACTACACTGGAAGAGTGAGACCAGTTCTCGAGTATGGCATTGCGGCATGGACAACAGCAGCAAAGGCGAACTTCGATAAAGTTAGCAAACTCCAAAACCAAGCAATGAGAGTTATAACAGGAGGCATGAAGTCAACGCCAATTGTAGAACTTGAAAAGATTACAAAACTGCAATCCATGACCGACAGAAGAGACTGCAGAGCCCAGCTGCAATCAGAGAAACTCAGAAGACTGACTGACCATCCAATGCACCAGAGACTAAACAATTTCGGAAATGGGAAGCTATAGAGAAGAAACTTTGTAGAAATAGCCAAAGCAAAGATGCACGAAGACCCTATGAACGCACTAACCACCAAAGCCCATCCCTACTGTACGAAAACCTACCTGGAGGCAGCATATATTTCCAGAGGTGGTAGAAAATATACCAGGTATTGGAAACAAAAACTGCCAGTCTGAAAAAGAAAGAAGAGATACTACCCTGAGTTACATAACGGAAAACTACCCAAGCATGGACTGGACCCATGCATACACCGACGGCTCCGTAACAAATACAACACAGAACGGACGGACAGGAGCATTTCTGAACCTACCAAATGGCAGACAAATTACATTGGAAAATACACAAGCAATTTCAGAGCGGAGGCAGAGGCACTGAGGGCGGCAGTGGAAGAAATGGAGACAGGTAAAAGTAATAAAAGCCACATAGTCCTGCTTACAGATGCTCTGGCCGTAGTCAGAGCACTTAAAAGCCAGAAAAATACTGAACTTAATGAATTAAGAACAGTACTCTGTCAACTATGCCAGCAGGCCGCACCAAAAAGGGTAGTGGTGCAGTGGGTTCCATCTCACTGCAACATATAAGGCAACGAGGAGGCAGACAGACTGGCAAAAGAAAGTGCAAAACTACCACAACCAGATACTAGCATGACATACGAAGAGTCAAAACGGCTTATTAGAGCTAGATACATGACCAAATGGGAAACCGAACATACTGGCTACACCACAAACGATGCCTATTACCAGTTGAACAGAAGAGAGCAGGTCGTGGTCTTCAGACTTCGCACTGGCCACAACAGACTGAGTTACCACCTATTCAATAAATTGAAGACAGGTGGCACCGACGAATGCTCGTGTGGTACCGGGAAAAGGACCGCTGAGCATTTGCTGCAAAACTGCTTGACATACGAGGATCACAGAGAGCAGATGTGGCCATCACCAGTGGCAACACTAGACAAGCTCTATGGCAGTGTCGACAGCCTCAGGATGACGGCTGCTTTTTTCTAAAAAATAATGGTTACTGTCTGACTGCGTACGAAGAAGAAGAAGAAGAAACCCCAAGCAGAGAACATCATTGCCGAGGAGCAAGCTGGCTTCAGACAGGGAAGCACTACAGAACAGATATTTAATTTAAGGCTGCTAAGAGAGAAATATCTAGAACAGCAGCAAACACTGTATCATGTGTTTGTGGATTTTAAGAAGACGTTTGATAGGGTATGGCATAAAGCGCTTTTGGCTACTATGAGGATGTATAATATCAACGGAAATATTATAACGATCCTTGAACACATGTATGACAAGACGTCTAGCGCAGTTCTTGTGAATGGGAGGCGAGGGGACTGGTTTCGCACATGAGTTGGCGTGAGACAGGGGTGTACACTCTCTCCAACTCTTTTCAATATATTCCTTGAAGGAATTATGAGTGAGGCACTTGGAGGTCACGTTGGTACTGTCAAGATAGGGGGCCGAACAATTACCAACCTTCGTTTTGCAGATGATATCGACGGGTTGGTGGGCTCAGAAGCAGAACTCCAGGAATAGGTCAGACGGCTCGATGAAACAGCTCTTGACTATGGTATGGAGATAAACGCTGGAAAGACAAAATTAATGACCAACAACGCCAAGGGCTTCAACAGCAGGATAAAAGCTAACGGCCAGGAACTCGAAGTTGTTGACCGTTTTAAATATCTTTGGTCGATTGTCAGTGATGAAGGATCAAAATGTGAGGTGTTGGCCAGAATAGCATAGACAACAGCGGCGCTTGCACGGCTTAACAAAATCTGGCAAGATAAACGGTTAGCACTATACACTGGTCCTGTGCACTATCATCCAAATACAGCAAAAGTTACATCATCAAGACAAAACCGTATGATGTCTCCCTCATTGCTTGCGATGGGCAACTAATTCTGTTCCTACAGCTCACAGGTTCTACACACTCCCAAATTAGACTACCAGAACCCACCACTGCTCAACATACGACTTTTGTATTTCCAACGGAGGCAATCTGTGAATTGCTGGTTCCTCAATTGCAGTGTCATCTATCAAGAGGCAATTGATTGCCTTTAGTATGTTGGTCTTACTTTCCATGTCCAAGCACGTCATACTTCACATAGTATTCAGCAACGTGGATTGCCTTGTCATTTGCCTCCAGCATGTCACACATATTGCATGTTTCCTGGAGGTTAGGGCAGGTCATCAGGTGGTTTGGGTTATGTAATGTACCACAATCACATGTGTCATCATCTGTGTATCCCCATTGTTTCATATTCCTCTTGCACCGTGATACAACAGTTCAGAGTCTGTTCAGTGGCTTCCATGTTGTGAAAGGTAGATGATGTGCAGGAGCAGGTTCCTCCCGAAGTTCAATCTCTGGGGTCTGCATCAATTCATGCCATTTCTTTCCATATGGTGGCTTTCAGGTCTTGTTGAGTTTAGGAAACCATGTCTGGATTTCATTCTTGAACTCTGTACCTGATGTCCAAACACTGGGTTGTGTCCCAGTTTTTCTTGTTCGATTTCTGCTGTGACGCTTCCTCGGATCTCGGGTGGTGCTATGCCAATTATGAGGTGTATTTTATCTGTGGTGGTGGGTTTTAGGCATCCTGATGCTATCCGACCCGCCTCATTTATTGCTGTATTAACTAGTTTCGCATGGGCAGAGTTTTTCAAGAATGGTACAGCGTGTTCAGCTACAGAAAAATACAGGGCAAGTGCTGATGTCCAAAGGACTAATGGCTGTGCCCCCCCATATATGTTTTACTACACCCATATCTAATGCCCCCACTACAGATGTTTGATGCCACGATATCAGCTCCTTTAATGCTGTAAATGCCAGTATTGATAGGATATTCAGTTTACATTAGCTGCTAAAGGTACTCAAGCAGAAATGAGGGATGTCAAAGCCAGGGTTCACACCTTCATTGTTATCCGAGCTTCTTATCAAATCTTATTCCATAACATTTTTAGTACGTGTCATTCCATTGCTCTATGAGTGCCTCTGAGCTTCTCAGCATCTGTTTTGTGCAAGTTCTACACTGTGCATTTGTAAATCATTGCTGGAATAACCATGAAATTGAAAGTATGAGCTCTTGCCGTGATGTCTTGGAGTATTAGCTTAATGTAGTTAAAGTAATACCAAGCTGCTTTTCGTTGTCCAAAGATTTTGTGCTTGGCATTTATCTTTATTAAACTACCTACCTTTTGCCAGATATTCTGAGATAACTTATGACCAAACACAGATAACTTATGACCAAACACAGATAACTTATGACCAAACACAGATAACTTATGACCAAACACTGAGATAACTTATGACCAAACACTGAGATAACTTATGACCAAACACAGATAACTTATGACCAAACACAGATAACTTATGACCAAACACATAACTTATGACCAAACACATAACTTATGACCAAACACATAACTTATGACCAAACACAGATAACTTATGACCAAACACTGAGATAACTTATGACCAAACACTGAGATAACTTATGACCAAACACTGAGATAACTTATGACCAAACACTGAGATAACTTATGACCAAACACCTCATATTCAGACAATGGGCAGTTGTGCAAATATTAAATGAAGATCTTGCTTCTTTTGAAAATATTTTAATTAAATTACTAATAGTCATTCAACAACTCCATCTTCTGGAGAAACAGAAGTGGTCGTAGCGGCCTCTGCTATCACTGTTGATGATGCCGCTGATGCTGCTGTTGTTGCTGCTGTTGTTGCCGCTGTTGATGGCTTCTCTGGCAGCAGAATATTTGGTAGAAGCTTGCATGTTGTGACTGTGTCAAAGAGGTCTTGCAGGTTGAAGCAGTCATTGGTCATCAGTCTCATGTTGTGACTGACATCCTGGTTGTGTGAGACAAACAAAATCAAACTAACTGCTACATAGACTTTGGTGAAACATAACCAAGGTGATAATTGTCTTAGCTATATTGGTCAGTAACCAAAGTAACATTTGTCTCAGCTATTTCTGATCAATAAGTTAGGTGAGAATTGTTTGAGCTGTTTTGGTCAATAAGTTAGGTGAGAATTGTTTGAGCTGTTTTGATCAGTAAGTTAGGTGAGAATTGTTTGAGCTGTTTTAGTCAGTAAGTTAGGTGAGAATTGTTTGAGCTGTTTTGGTCAATAAGTTAGGTGAGAATTGTTTGAGCTGTTTTGATCAGTAAGTTAGGTGAGAATTGTTTGAGCTGTTTTGATCAGTAAGTTAGGTGAGAATTGTTTGAGCTGTTTTGATCAGTAAGTTAGGTGAGATTTGTTTGAGCTGTTTTGATCAGTAAGTTAGGTGAGAATTGTTTGAGCTGTTTTGGTCAGTAAGTTAGGTGAGATTTGTTTGAGCTGTTTTGATCAGTAAGTTAGGTGAGAATTGTTTGAGCTGTTTTGGTCAGTAAATTAGGTGAGAATTGTTTGAGCTGTTTTGATCAGTAAGTTAGGTGAGAATTGTTTGAGCTGTTTTGGTCAGTAAATTAGGTGAGAATTGTTTGAGCTGTTTTGATCAGTAAGTTAGGTGAGAATTGTTTGAGCTGTTTTGGTCAGTAAGTTAGGTGAGAATTGTTTGAGCTGTTTTAGTCAGTAAGTTAGGTGAGAATTGTTTGAGCTATTTTGGTCAATAAGTTAGGTGAGAATTGTTTGAGCTGTTTTGATCAGTAAGTTAGGTGAGAATTGTTTGAGCTGTTTTGGTCAGTAAGTTAGGTGAGAATTGTTTGAGCTGTTTTGGTCAGTAAATTAGGTGAGAATTGTTTGAGCTGTTTTGGTCAGTAAGTTAGGTGAGAATTGTTTGAGCTGTTTTGGTCAGTAAATTAGGTGAGAATTGTTTGAGCTGTTTTGGTCAGTAAGTTAGGTGAGATTTGTTTGAGCTGTTTTGATCAGTAAGTTAGGTGAGAATTGTTTGAGCTGTTTTGATCAGTAAGTTAGGTGAGATTTGTTTGAGCTGTTTTGATCAGTAAGTTAGGTGAGAATTGTTTGAGCTGTTTTGGTCAGTAAGTTAGGTGAGATTTGTTTGAGCTGTTTTGGTCAGTAAGTTAGGTGAGAATTGTTTGAGCTGTTTTGGTCAGTAAGTTAGGTGAGAATTGTTTGAGCTGTTTTGGTCAGTAAGTTAGGTGAGATTTGTTTGAGCTGTTTTGGTCAGTAAGTTAGGTGAGATTTGTTTGAGCTGTTTTGGTCAGTAAGTTAGGTGAGAATTGTTTGAGCTGTTTTGATCAGTAAGTTAGGTGAGAATTGTTTGAGCTGTTTTGATCAGTAAGTTAGGTGAGAATTGTTTGAGCTGTTTTGATCAGTAAGTTAGGTGAGAATTGTTTGAGCTGTTTTTGGGTAACTAAGAAGAAAATGGACCATGGAGTGAAAGGATGTTTAATGCCCACAAAAAGTAAGTTTACTCTTTTGTGTGCCCTGAATAGGACGTTTAGTGGCAGGTTGTAGCAGCTTTCCTCACATTTCGAGGATGCTAATGAAGGTAGACCATGGTTGCCCAGGCGGTTGTGCTATGCTTGGCTTCATCTTTGTGGTGCTGACTACTACGGAGATCACATCGATACACATATCAGGTAGGCTACCTTGAAAACAGTCAGTTTCCAGCGAACACTAGATGGAAGTGTTATTGTGGTCTTGGTCAGTGTATTGTGCCTGACACTGATGCAACGTCCTGGGCAGTATGTTCTGCCTGACACTGACACGACGTCCTGGTCAGTATGTTGTGTCTGACTGGACTAGTGTCTCAGTTCTCCGAGTGAAAGGATAAAATTTATGCTGTCACTGGGGACGGCGTGGGCTAGTGGTTAAGTAACACAGCTCACAACTCGAAGGTGCTGGGTTCGATCCCTATCACAGCACGGGCTGTTACCTCGGGGAAGCAAACCCTTAGAAATTTGCAGGAGGAAGCAGACTCTTATATAAAATGTGTGCTGAAGTCGGATGCACTTGGCAGACAGGCGCAAAATAAAAACTCTAGTGCAACACACACCACCTTGGTGATTAGAGAAATAAGGTGAACACAAAAATAAAAAATATGCTATCACCAGAAGCCGAAGTGTTCTTATTGAGTGGCATGCAGCTGGATATAAACTGATCATAGCATCCTTCAGGACTACAAATAAAACGATCAAACTAAATACAATACAAAGCTACTCTTCCAACAAAAATATTGAATCAATTACAGAAAGTTTCAACAAACTACATAAATCTATTGGATGAAAGAAACGCAGACAGGAACACCATTTGATGAAATAGATAAGAGCTTCACATACCTAAGCACCATTGTAACCGACATAAGCTGCGAAGATGAGAATGTAAAATTGAGAACACAAAATGGAATGCTAAAATGAGCAAAATGCTTCCCAGAAATATGGCAGATGACCAAACTCAATATTCAGAGATTTCATAACTAAGTCCTTGAGACAGATTCTGGTCCTGCAGTTGTTTGACAAGGCTATACATGAAACCATATGGAAAAAAAACAGGGAAAGACAGACAGAACCGAGAAATTAGGAAAAAAGGATGCTGAAAAAACCACACTGTGAAAGTCCCAAGCCAGGCAATCTCTGTCATGGAATCCCCAGGGCAAAACAGACAGGTCATATGGAGAAGAGACAGAGGACACACAAAAGATGGGAAGCAGCTGGAAGAATAGCATAGGACAAATCTGGCTATAGAAGGTTAATTGATGGCCTTTGTACCCCAAATCTGGCTATAGAAGGTTAGTTGATGGCCTTTGTACCCCAAATCTGGCTATAGAAGGTTAGTTGATGGCTTTTGTACCCCAAATCTGGCTATAGAAGGTTAGTTGATGGCCTTTGTACCCCAAATCTGGCTATAGAAGGTTAGTTGATGGCCTTTGTACCCCAAATCTGGCTATAGAAGGTTAGTTGATGGCCTTTGTACCCCAAATCTGGCTATAGAAGGTTAGTTGATGGCCTTTGTACCCCAAATCTGGCTATAGAAGGTTAGTTGATGGCCTTTGTACCCCAAATCTGGCTATAGAAGGTTAGTTGATGGCCTTTGTACCCCAAAATTATAAGGGCAAAAAGAACCAAGATGACAGATACAACTTTTCTGTAACCAAGGCAACAGTTGTCTCAGCTATGTTGGTCGGTAACAGTTGTTTCCCCTATGAAGGTCTGTAACCAAGTTAAGTTGTCTCAGCTATGTTGGTCGGTAACAGTTGTTTCCCCTATGAAGGTCTGTAACCAAGATAAGTTGTCTCAGCTATGTTGGTCGGTAACAGTTGTATCCCCTATGAAGGTCAGTAACCAAGGCAACAGTTGTCTTAGCTATGAAGGTCTGTAAACCAAGGTAGTTGTCTCAGCTATGAAGGTCTGTAAACCAAGGTAGTTGTCTCGGCTATGAAGGTCTGTAACCAAGGTAGTTGTCTCAGCTATTAAGGTCTGTAACCAAGGTAGTTGTCTCAGCTATGAAGGTCAGTAACCAAGGCAACAGTTGTCTCAGCTATGAGTTCAGTAACCAAGGCAACGTCTCAGCTATGAAGGTCAGTAGCCAAGGCAACAGTTGTTTCAGCTATGGAAGTCGGTAACCAAGGTACTTAGTCTCTTCTCTTCTACCCTGGAGTGCAGACAGAAATAAGACTAATCTATTTAGGCACAGACTATACCCTACTGTTGGCTAATGCCCACTATGAGTATGTTTACTATTTTGTGTGCCCTATAAAAGGCATTAAGTGGTGAGTTACAGCAGCTTCCCTCACATCCTGAGTATGTTGATGGAGGTGGACTGGGGTTCACTAGGCTGTTAGGGCTGTGTCTGACTTCATCTGCATGATGCTCACTACTATGGGGACCACATTGATCCCCCACCTTGTTAACTCCATGAAACAGCCTGTTTCCAGTGAGAGCTTCATTGAAATAAAGAAGGGTCTTGGTTAGTATATTTCACCTGACGTAAGGTGGGGTTTTGGTCAGTATATTTCACCTGACGTGAGGTGGGGTTTTGGTCAGTATATTTCACCTGACGTAAGGTGGGGTTTTGGTCAGTATATTTCACCTGACGTGAGGTGGGGTTTTGGTCAGTATATTTCACCTGACGTGAGGTGGGATTTTGGTCAGTATATTTCACCTGACGTGAGGTGGGGTCTTGGTCAGTATATTTCACTTGACATGAGGTGGGGTTTTGGTCAGCATATTTCACTTGACCCTGACTAACATTGTCTTATGGGTATGTTTTGCCTGACCAGACGTCTCTTCTCGCCAGACTATACTATAATATAATATCAAAATAAATATTGCTGATAGCTTCTGAGTATCAGCACCCACACCAGTGAATATCAGCACCAGTGAATATCCACACCCACATCAGCACCAGTGAATATCAGCACCAGTGAATATCAGCACCAGTGAATATCCACACCCACATCAGTGAATATCAGCACCAGTGAATATCCACACCCACATCAGTGAATATCAGCACCCACATCAGTGAATATCAGCACCAGTGAATATCAGCACCAGTGAATATCAGCACCAGTGAATATCAGCACCCACACCAGTGAATATCAGCACCCACACCAGTGAATATCAGCACCCATATCAGTTAATATCAGCACCAGTGAAAATTAGCAGCACCCACATCAGTGAATATCAACAAAATGAGTCTCCTTTTAGACTTCCATCTGACATGAGTGGCTGTGATCATAACACCTGATGTCTTTCAGAGAGGCAACAATCTCCTTAAATTTCACTCTGTCTCATCTGGTCATCCTTTTTACTGGTCCAAGCTCTGGTTTATGATTTCCATTGCAGTTCAGCAGTTTTAGGTCAGCATCTCTTTTTGCCTTTCATCTAGGATCATAGTATGTCGGTTCTGGTGGCAGTTGTGTGATATGGGGACATCACTGATTCAGCTCCGACACCTTTGGATAACTACATCTTAGCTACCAAAACCCAAACAAAAATATTAAGTACACAGCAAGAATAAACAATTATACCTGAAGAGATGCATGTGATTTGGACAACTGTTGGCTACAGTTGGTGAGGTCTTTAGCAGCTGACAGATAAGTCTGGCAAACAGCTCCATTCAGGTTGTTACATAAAGACAGATTACTTTCCCCTAGTAAAAATAAAAATGTAATGATTTAAGGATGTAAAATATGTGTAATGAGGCAGTTATGTAAAACAAATATGTAATGAAGCAGGTAAAATAAAAATGTGTAATAAGCAAAGACGTAAACTAATGTGTAATAAAACAAGGATGTAAGATAATAATGTGCAATAAAGAAAGGATATAAAAAGAAAATGTAACAGATATACATTGTAACACATAACATAAAACACACAAACTAGCGTCGTTACTTGGCAATTGTGACTATTTATACTATTTTATACGTTAACGTAACGTCTTTATACTGGTTTAGAAGACTGCAGAATCTGTATACAACCAGTTTCATTTACCTTTCCTTGCTCTAAAAGCTATGCGCATCCAATTTATTCTTAATTCCATTAATTGTCCCTGCCTTCACTGCCTCCTGTGGCAATGCATTCCAAGCATTCACCACTCTCTGACTAAAAATATATTTCCTAATATCTAATCTGGACCTCTAGTTAATTTGTAGATATGCCCTCTTGTTCTTGTGGGTGGTTGTATTTTGAAAAACTTGTTATAGTCTAATTTATCCGTTCCTCTGATCATCTTATAAACTTGTATTAAGCCACCTCGAATTCTTCTCTTTTCTTTACACCCTATGCCGGTTTTTCTGGAACCCCACTATCTACTTTGTTGCTCTTTTTTGAATCCTTTTCATCATGTTTATATCCCCTCTACGATAAGGACTCCACACCTGTGCACAGTACTCCAATCTAGGTCTAACTAATTCTTTATACAGTTTGACTTTCACTTCCTTGCTCCTATGTTTAATATTTATTTTTATCAAATCTAACATTGCATCATTCAACCAATAAATCGGGATCAAAACACTGAGCAGCGCATGAGCTGCAGTGGTCAGCGACCCATAGCTGACTGCTAGCTTCAGGGCCAGAGCTGCCAAGACCCTTCTACACCTCCAAAGGTGATCCTGGATAACAGGCTGCAGCAGGGCAGAGTGGCTAAGGAGAAGGGATCGAAGAGGGAATGCTAACCCGGTACTAAAAAATGCTTGCTGAAGTTGGATGTGTTGGACCAAAAGGTGCAAATATTGCAGTCAAGCTGTAAACTATGACACAATGCATTCCTTTCTCTGGGCTACATTCTGCTACTTAAGCCATTTCAAGGTTTGGTAGCGGGAGATTGAGAACGAATGAAGCCAAGCCAACGAATAAATCTACCTATCATTCCTTGTGACAGACTCTAGCAATGGAAAACTGTACTTCAACATTTTTTCAAAGATACTTTTTCCATCACTGTAGTATGGTGGTTGTTGTTGCTTAATGCCCACAATGAGTAGGTTACTATTTTGTGCGCCCTGGAAAGAACGTTAAGTAGTAGGTTGCAGTAGCTTTCTTCACATCCCGAGCATGCTGATGAAGGTGGACCGGGGTCCTCCAGACAATTGTGCTATGCTTGGCTTCATCTGCGTATCACTCACTACTACGAGGATCACATCGATCCCTCACCTTGTTAGCCAGGTTGCCATGAAAATAGCCCCCATCTCCAGGGAGGGCTACTAGGAATCCAAGGTGAGGTCTTGACCAGCATGTTTTGCCTGACCCTGACTAACATGTCTGATCAGTATATTTTGCCTGACCAGATGTTAAGTCTTCCTCCCCCTGTACTATGGTAAAAGGAAAACAACAATAACAGTTGCTTATTACAAGCATAGATGACAACAGCATTAGACGTGCTGTAAGACATATCATAAGACTTAATTCCAATCCTGGCATGGCAGACTCTGCTACACTGTAGACACATGTAAGAAGCCGGTTATGGGGCTATCGTGCATTCTTTTCATTCAGGCTGCTCACTTTCTGAGTTCAGGCGATGATACTTTGCTCGCCAATCTGAGCACCTTTTGTGATACTAGTGTGCTAGGCTAAATGGTTTTGTGTAATCATCATCATCTCCAAGGTGACAATATGGAAGCATTCCAGTGGCATTTTTAAGGTGTCCCTGTAATGTTTCTCCTGTGACATAGATTAAATTATACGTTAATGATTACTATTGATGTAAGCTAATTATTCACTTATCAAATGTTTTGCAAGCCGTTTAGACCTGCTGGTAATTTAAAATACTAACTCAGACACAAAAACTAGATCACAGATATGGAAGTGATAGTCAAACTGTATAAAGCTTTAGTTAGACCTAGATTGGAGTACTGTGTACAGGTGTGGAGTCCTTATCGTAGAGGGGATTTAAAGATGATGGAAAGGATACAAAAAAGAACAACAAAGCTGATAGTGGGATTCCAGAATTACAGTTATGAAGAAAGACTCAAAAAAACCGACCTACAGTGTCTAGAAAAGAGAATTTGAGGTGACTGAATACAGGTTTATAAGATAATCAAAGAAAAGGATAAATTAGACTATAACAAGTTTTTAAAAATTCAACCACCCACAAAAACAAGAGGGCATAGCTACAAATTAACTAAAGAAAGGTCCAGATGATAAAATTTTGAAACATTTTTTTAGTCAGAGAATGCTAGAAATGCATTGCCACAAGAAGTAGTGGAGGCATGGACAATAAATGCATTTAAGAATAGATTGGATGCACATAGCTTTCAGAGCAAGGAAATATAAATGACACTGGTTGTATACAGACTGCATAGTCTTCTAAACCTATATAAAGACGTTAAGTTAACTTAAGACATGTAGTTATACTTACATAATTTCCTGTTGAGGACACTAGAACAAAAACAGAGAAAAAGAAATAATTTATCAAAGCTTATAACCATAATCCAGAACAAGTTTGAAATAGCGATATACAAACAATACAAAAATTAAATTAAGTATGAAGCAATGGATTATAAAAATGCATAAATCAAATTTAAAAAAAAATATAAATCAAATGAAATTTGTAACATAATATGTAAAAGAATAGTCAAGATTATATAGGAAATAGGGAAGGAAGACTAACGTCTGATCAGGCAAAACATACTGATCAGACATGTTAGTCAGGTTCAGGCACAACATATTGAACAAGAACTTCACCTTGGCTTCCACGTAGTCATTTCTGGAAACAGGTTTCATGGCAGCCTGGCTGACAAGGTGAGTGACTGACGTGATCCCCTTAGTAGTGAGCAACACGCAGATGAAGTCAAGCATAGCACAACCGCCTGGAGGACCCCAGTCCACCTTCTTCAGCAGGGTCAGAATATGAGAAAAGCTACAACAACTCGTCACTTAACGTCCTTTTTAGGCCACACAATAGAGTAATCCTACTCATTGTGGGCATTCATCATCATCATTACCATTAACGATGACGACCAGCTTGGATTAACTTAGCCTGTTTTAACCATGGGATGTGGAGGTCTTTTTATTGTAGCCTGTAGATTATACAGGATGAGGCAGCCAGACCCATGCTCAACTCCACATCTTATGACATGCATGGCAGATTACAGTGTTTATATTCTGTACTATCATTTTTATTCCAGGTAATGTCTTGTTTTGTCTTATCCATTTGTGCCGTGAGGCATCGTGGAGAGCCGTAGTTTTCTGTCCAGGGCCAGACGTGTTGCTGAAGAAGTCATCCCATGAGGATTTAGAATATCTGAAAAATTTACATTCCATCTTGTTCTCTGTCTGCCACAGTTGCAAAGACCAGATTGCCATGCGTTTTAGACGCACAGGGTTTAAGTTGGTCGAGTTCAATTCTCATTAGGTGGCCGAACCACATGATTCTCTCCTCATCAATAAATTAGGTGCAGGGTCTTGCTTCAACTATTTCTGTCTCTCCTAGTTAAGTTGATTGTTTTCTGAGGGCATCTATCTCACATGTTGTGATCCTTCTCTCTCGAGATTTGGTTGAAGTCCACGTTTGGTGATGGTAACAGAGAGTGGCATGAATATACTGTTGTTGAGGAGTCTATTTGTGGACATGTTTATGTTCGGGTGTTTTAATAATGGTGACAGCTGGTATGCAATTGCATGAGCTTTTTTGTACCTGATCTCAATTTCACTGTCTAAATCTCCATCCTGTGTGAAAAGACTGCAATTGTTTAATCTTGGTCCCATTTAGTGTTCATGTTTTCAGGCAATCTGCTTGTCTGCATAGTTTGTTTTGAATGTTAATTCTCACAGTATCTTTCACACACATAGTTGAGGGCAGTCTGATGTTGCAGATCATCTTCACTTTCTTAAAGTTGGCATTGATCATCTGCCAAAATTAGTTAATTCAACTGATCATTTATCCCTCTCTGTCAGCGGCCACTGCTTGCGCCACCTCTGGTCGAAGATTAGTCCATTATTTTATGTTGTCCTCCCATATTTTGTTTTGGGACAACCTCTGTCATCTGCCTTGCACCTTTCCTTGCAGGATCGCATCTGATCTCGATATGTGACCGTACCAAGCGAGTTTCCCTCTTTCCAAGAGGTCTTCAAAAGGCCCTATTGCTGTTGGTATTCTTTCTTATTGTCTTATTTGTCACTGGGTCTTTGTATGTGACGTTTAGAAGTCTTCGGAAACATTTCATCTCCAAGGCCTATATCTTCCGCTACAGGACAGCTGTAATTGTCCATGTCTCACAAGCATATAGGAATATTGACAGGACCACTGTACGCATTAATCTGATTTTTGTGCACATAGCTAACTGTTTTATCTTGCTAGATTTTGTTAAGCCGTGTAAACGCTGTTATTGTCTGTGCTATTCTGGCCAACACCTCACATTTTGATCCTTCATCACTGACAATAGATCCCAGATATTTAAAACGATCGACCACTACAAGTTCCTGGCCATTAACTTTTAAACAAAAAATTAAGCAGGTAAAAATTGCAAAAATTAAAAGAATAAATCCCCACATACTTTTTACAGCAAAGATATGGGGGTCGATTCCTGCAACCGTCATGCTCTAGTTAACCCAGCTGAAAATAGGTAGCTGACTTAGGGACTGAAATGTGAAGATGAGGACTATAATGGCTACCACACCTCACACAAATGGATTTTGTATGCTGAAGTCTGCCAACACTTTTTTTGTTGTTGACCAGTGGTTATGTCTGCTTATGACCATGTTTTACCTCTAACAAACTTTTAAGCAAATTAACAAAATTGTAGATACTATTTCACCTTGAGAAAATAAAAATATAAGCCTATATGTTCCTCAATGTGTAAAAATATAAATCTGTATAATCCTGAATATGTAAAAATATGTGCATCCAAATCAACTAATCCTTATATGATAGATCTTAAAATGTAACTGTATGCATGAACGTACTTATCATATCTCGGATGCCCAACTTGTTTAGAAGACAATGTTGGGACACTTGTAATATCTAGTGGTTCACATAAAGGTGATTGTTGACTTACTGAAATAAAAAAATGTATATTTTGGATTAATCAAAATTTTGAGTTTAGCTAACTGTTTTACTTTAGTATTTTTTTAAAACAGTGGTAAAACAGTTGGCTAACCCCCATGAGGAGTCCCTAAACGAACTGTTGATTGCTGATGATCAAATCTTTTACCGAAATGGAGAAAATCTACATGTCATTTAACTTATCTCAATTTCACTTGTGATGAATATGATATGATCAACACAAGAAAGACAGAGCCAATGATGATATCGGGTGAACACGTGAAGAGAAGTATCAAGAAAGAAAGGGAGTTTAAATACCTAAGTAGTATGTTCATTGATGATAACACAGATCGAACACAGAATTCATAAGATCAAACAATATTCATTATCAATTGCAGAATTTGAAACACCCCAGAGCGCTTCTTTTAAACTAAGAGGAGGTTGATAAATGCGCTGTTCATTCCTACTTTTTTTTTTACCAATATCAATCTTGGTCCTTTCTAGAAACACAGCGAGATCCAGAGCTGTGAGTTGTGTTGTGAGAATTGCAGCCGGAAAGACAATCCGCGACTGACACCACAACACATTACTGAGGCTGATAGTGAGGACAAACCCAGTTAGTGCCTACATTGACATCCAACAAATCTAGTGGTTTGGTCTTTAGTCCGAAAGCATTATGACCAGCCTGCATCGACAGCATATCCTGTGAAGGTCACCGGTCCACATGCAAGGGGCAGACCTCAATGTCAGATGAAATGTTTCCGAAGACTTCTAAATGTCACATACAAAGACCCAGTGACAAATGAAACAATACGAAAGAATACCAATAGCAATAGGGCCTTTTGAAGACCTCTTGGAAAGAGGGAAGCTCGCTTGGTATGGTCACATATCGAGATCAGAAAGTTACATCTAACAACATAAATCTTCCACTCGGCAATAGCAAGAAATCTATACATCCCACCTCTCCGTGACACCTCATAGCAAAGGCAGTAGGACAAAAGAAAAAGAAGAATCAGAGTTTATTATTGACCAACTTTCTCATTACCAGGGATGTAAACGTAAATCTCGCAAAGAATGACAATAAAGATCTAGAAGCAGATGTATCTAATTAATAAAAGTGTGTACCAGAGGAATCAACAATTACAAAGGCAAGTATGGTGTAAGCATTAGGAAAACATAGCTACTCCAGACAACATAAAGGAAAGAACCAATAGACACTCTGGATTCGAGCTACAGACTTCCAGGTGATAGATTGCCTTGCTGCAAAGAAAGACACGAGCTAGGGTATTTGGCTAGCTTGAATCTCAAAAAAGTGTTATTTAATTAACCTATTTGACACCAATAAATTGTAACTATGGAATATGTAAGAGTGCTTATAATAAGCTTGTCTTTACGATTGTTGTTGGTAAAATAAATTCTTTTTAAACTGGCCTTAGTGTTTCTATTTCTGACATTTACCAGAGGAATATAAAGAATATCATTAAATAGACCAAGAAATTATGAACTTCCATGACATTCATAGAGAGATCTCATGGTTAGTTGTGAGGTGGTTCAGCTTCAACCGCATCAAGACGGTACTTAACAGATGATAAACAACAAAGCGAGAGCTCACATCTTCAACAGCCTGGTCATTCCAGCTATGAAACCTACAAAAAAGTGGCATGATGCGGCTCCAAGCTACTCAACGAGCAATGGAAGATAGAACACTATGAGACCACATCCACAACACCGTCAACAGGAGTCAAACCTGCTTCAATGACATCGTAGATACGGCATAGATACAGCGTTTATAAGAAATTACAGGTGGGCAGGCCACGTGGCCTGACAATAGATGAACACGTAAAGTGACATCATGGTGGCCCTACACCTATAAGTGTTACCCCGGATGTCCACCAATGAGAGGGAGATGGCCTGCGACAAAACCTTAGTCCTGCCATAGGCACAACATGTGCCTGAACGAACACCAGGATTACAGTATACCATTATTTGATTGGTGGAATGTTTTAGAGGGCTCGTTTCACACAGCAAATGGGCATAATTAGCAACAAATTACAATATTCTCCAGTCTCCTCTACATTACCTCGAGTTAGGGAAGGCACAATCAACTATATCGTAAAGCTATTGGACATAATTACGTCCACTGACACTGATTCCCGTAGTGAGCCAGCTATGAATTCTTTCATTGCTCTTCGAGGAGCATAACCCAGCTCCATCTTCTCCAGTATGCCCCAGGATTAAGAGCTCCACCTTCTCCAGTATGCCCCAGGATTAAGATCTCCACCTTCTCCAGTATGCCCCAGGATTAAGAGCTCCACCTTCTCCAGTATGCCCCAGGATTAAGAGCTCCACCTTCTCCAGTATGCCCCAGGATTAAGAGCTCCACCTTCTCCAGTATGCCCCAGGATTAAGAGCTCCACCTTCTCCAGTATACCCCAGGACTCCACCTTCTCCAGTATGCCCCAGGATTAAGAGCTCCACCTTCTCCAGTATGCCCCAGGATTAAGAGCTCCACCTTCTCCAGTATACCCCAGGATTAAGAGCTCCACCTTCTCCAGTATGCCCCAGGATTAAGAGCTCCAGTATGCCCCAGGATTAATAAGAGCTACTGTAAACCTGCCAACCAGAGATAATTCATCAACAGACAAGAGCTTGACATGAGTAGCATCAGAAATAAACAGCAACAAGTGGATCAGACAAAAACCAGACATGTGATTTGTTGTTTATCCAAGCAGTTATCCCACTAGTCCAGTCTTGGGAATGGGGGTCAAAGAACAATATCCTCACACAGCAAATGTGGAAACTCCTTCTTTGGAGAGCTGTCACTTGTGTTAATTTCTTCTTCATCTGATTCTGGGGCTTCTCCATCTACTACCAGTGACTTTGGCTCGTCCTGGAATAACAAACATCATTCCTAGTATACATGACATGTTACATACAGATACCAAATGGCAACTTTTTGCCAATTGTATTTACTAATTGTTGGTTTCTGGTCTAGTGCCTTACAGGCTGCTGCCACTTTTAGTTTGGTTATTTGTGCTAATCTATCTGCTTCCATTGTCTGATGTGTATTCAGAATACTACGAGATGTGTTCAAATGAAACCGGACCTAACTGCAACAAGTGAACATACGAACGACACACTTTTGTCACCATACACTGCCTGCATTCTGCGATGAATGTGAACTGGTCGACATCCTTCAGCTGTTAGAAACCGAATCACCGCTCTCTGATCAACCCTGGAGGGATTCCGTATTGCCCCCGTCATGTTTTCAACGGTCTGCTAAGGAAACTAAGAATTGGAGGATAATGACATTTTGCAAACTTGACAGTTGGTACGTGCTGTTTACACCTGAAGTGACATCATGCACATTGTACCTTTGTTCACTTGGTGCATTTTGGTCATATAACTATGGCAAGCTACCAATAGTAGACCATATTAGGACAAGTTCTGAGCACTGTTTCTATCATTGTGCTATGTTTTTTAATGACATCAAACCAAATATTTAGCCCAATATTATAAAAAATGAGTGAGCATGCATTGAGATCAGCATTGCAGAACCTGCCGTTCATTTTACTTTTGCTTTTCGAGCAAGTTTTCACAGTATTTTATGACATACCATCACTCAATGACAAACTCAGAAATGAATTCCTGCATCAGAATTCACCAAATTCCTCATTACGTGGTATGCTAATTATTAAAAACAACTAAATTTCATCCTATCCAACATAATGTGTTCCTGCTGGCGTTGAGGTCACTGTGACCTTGCCAACTAGACTTGCCTAGCTGACAGTTGAACTAGAAATGTGAATGCACAGCCCATTTTCATAGTCATGCAGAATACCATGTTCTGGCTTTCTCAGTGCAGTTTAAATTCACCCAAGAGACAACCAGTTACAAGTAAACAAGAAGTTAATGGCGGCAGAGGGAGTAGTGCAGCGGAGAGACAGAAGGTGGTGTGAAACCAACAACCTGCTCAAACCTGAGCCGCTTAGCAGAAAAGAGATGGCAAATACCAACTCCAGAACCAACAATTCAGACCCGTACAGCATCAGCACGATGTATGACTTTAGTGGACATGAATCAATTGTCCACTTTATGACAAGACTACATGATTTTAGACAGGACTGAGACCCGCATAAGATTAACTACCTTGTCGAAGAACGTGCCACTTATGATGAACATTTACTAATTAACTGGCACATCAATGTTTATGGCCTTTTTAAGCTTTCCGCTTAAGAATATATCAATCAGAGATATTATAATTAACGTGAAGTCCCATAATGGATACTGCTGAATGGATTCATGTTATTAGAGACTGCATTATGTTTTATCTTCTGCTTTGTGAGACGACTGACAAGTTACATTCCTTACCACCTGGTTTTCCCAATTTACCAGCAGTGGACGGTGTCTATTTACAAAATATAGTATTACAATCTCCTCCTATATGTGAATTTATTACATGGAACTAGAACAAATACTTTATGGTTTCCTGAGTGCAGTTCTCCTGTGACAGCCCATCTTGTTTCAATTTTAGTATGCTTACATTCATTCTTTCCATTTCATCTTGTTAATTTCAAATTTTCCATCTAGTATTTCTATGCTTTTATGATCAGTGTGTTTTTATTTGTAAAGTTGCTTGTTAATCTGTAATTCTAATTATAGTTAATCATAGTTGATCATAGTTGATCATAGTTAATCATAGTTGACAGTAGAACATGAGAGCCTAATGGTAATTAAGAAACTGAAAATGTTAAGAGGAAGTTTAAAAAAAAGCAAAACAATATTTAATAGCAACTGAAAACAACACAGAAAACCATTTCTATTTAAGCTAAATGTGAAAAAATGCTAATACAACTGTTTTCCAGGTATTTTACTTATTTAACTTAGTCTGCTCCTGTTCTCTGTGCTGCTATGTTTTGTCTACCTCTCGATAACTGCTTGACTTAAAAGATGGAAACATTGATATGGTCATTGTCTGTTATTGTTGTTTTGTAAAACTACGTTTCATCTCTTTGAATTTCTCAATAAGTCATTACAAAATGAACATGAGTGTCTTCGCAACCTATTAACATGTTTCGAAATGGCTCCTAAGGTGCTAGCTATTGTTCTTATTAAATATTTTTGGTAATGGTGTGACTGCAACAAGTAATAACAATAAATAATACTATTTGAGAAGTATTACTATTATATTTAATCTACTGCAGAACAACCAAAAACAAACTATATCAATTTCATACAGGAATCAGCTCCATGTCTTATGGATGTAAACACGGACAGTAGACAGTCAAAACTGTGATCCCCAAATCTCTCACGTTGATTACCAAAGTGAAATTAAATCACTAATGAAAACAACAAACAAAACATGCCTAGCACTGGGCCACTACTTTTACTAGCTTCTGGACTAACTTCTAAGCTCACTTCAAATCACATCAGATGTGACATCACTCATTTGTATCAGATTGTATTTATAATTTAATAATACTAACACCAAAAGGCTCCTCGTCGTCATCGTCTGATTCAGAAGCCTCCCCTTGCACTACAGTTTTATACTTGATGTCCATAACGTTCTGTTTGTTGTTACAGACTTCCAAGAGTATTGAGTTATTTTTAGTCTGCACGAGACCAAAACTAAACAAAATCACGTGACTGATAAGATTTGTCCAAATTCCGAATTGAGAAAGATATTTTAGTGGTTCAAACAGGTCAGTTCATCCCGTAACCCATCAGGTCGTTGGGGCACACATGAAGACATGAAAATCCCACACCATCCCTCTCTGTCTGTCGCCGCCTGCCGTATCTCACCGGACGAAGGCCTGACCACTCAGTGATGTTGTCCACCCATCTCTTCCTTGGACGTCCTCGCCCTCTCTGTCCCGGTACGGAACCAAAGAGTATCGAGTTGGTAATTCCGTTGGACCTCGCCACGTGCCCGCACCAGGCCATCTTTCGTCTTTTGATAGCTGTGAACAGATCTTCAAAAGGACCAATAGCGTCTTCAACTCTCTGACGTATTTCTACGTTTGTGACACGATCTTTATGTAACATTGAGGAGTTTTCTATAGCACCTCATTTCCATTGCATGTATTCTGCCCTGGATATCTGCTGTAATGGTCCACGTCTCGCAGGCATACATAAATATTGATAGCACCAAATAGCGCATTAGTCTATAACTTTTATGCCGAGGGCAAGCCGCTTGTCTTGCCATATAGGTTTCAGCCGAGTCAGCGCCGCTGTTGTTTGTGCTATGCTTGCAATTACCTCTGGCTTCGATCCCTCTTCACTGATCAATGATCCCCGATATTTGAAAAGTTTTACCACCTCAAGTTCCTGCCAATTGGCCTCTATTACAGATTTAAACCCTGCTATGTTATTGGTCATGAGCTTTGTTTGGTTCAAACAATAAACGGATAACAATTTTTTTATTTTTTTTTCGCGTTTGCCTTATTTCTCTAATACCCAAAGGTGGTGTGCGTTGCACTGTGGTTTTTATTTACGCCTGTTGGCCCAGTGTATCCGACTTTTAGGTAAGGGTCTGCTTCCTCCTGCATTCTCTAAGGGTTTGCTTCCCCTGGGTAACGTCCGGGTGCTGTGA
Organism: Ariolimax columbianus; assembly: GCA_036924085.1. NCBI lineage: Eukaryota > Metazoa > Mollusca > Gastropoda > Stylommatophora > Arionidae > Ariolimax > Ariolimax columbianus. The sequence continues at coordinate 31,726,622 of JAVGWX010000023.1, forward strand.
TGGGGATCGAACCCAGCACCTTCGGATTGTGAGCCGTGCCACCTAATCACTAGCCCACGTCGTCCCCAAATAAATGCCCAAACGCCGTAGATAAACGTTTCAGTTTCGCTCTACAAACCTGGGAAGCAATGACTAACAGCAGGATCAGGCGAAACACACTGACCAAGGCCGCATCGGGTCTCTGGAAACAGACTGTGTTGAAGCAGACTGGTCAACGAGGTGGGAATCGACACTGTAATCCTCATAGTGATTAGCCTACTGTGGAGCTTTGCATTGCACTACCGCCATGAGTACCCTGGTCTACTTTCTCAAGTACACCTTGGGATGCTAGAAGAGTCACTGTAACCCGCCATTAAAGGAATGTCAAGAGTTGAATGGACTCAGTGGAAAAAACAACATGTACGATATTCTCGCTTTCAAGCAAACCACAGAACACCAAAATAAGTCTTAACGGCAAATATCTGAGGCCAAACGACAACCCAAACTACTTGGGAGTGACATTTGATAGGCGAATGACATGGAAAAGTCAGATTGAGAGAAACCGAATGAGAGCCAGACAAAGAATGGCAATCATGAGGAGACTTGATGGCACAAGCTGGGAAGTAAACGAAAGAAACTGTACACTGGAAGAGTGAGACCAGTTCTCGAGTATGGCATTGCGGCATGGACAACAGCAGCAAAAGGCGAACTTTGATAAAATTAGCAAACTTCAAAACTAAGCCATGAGAGTTATAACAGGAGGCATGAAGTCAACGCCAATTGTAGAACTTGAAAAGATTACAAATCTGCAATCCATGACCGACAGAAGAGACTTCAGAGCCCAGCAGCAAGCAGAGAAACTCAGAAGACTGACATACCATCCAATTCATCAGAGACTAAATAGATTTGGAAATGGGAAACTAAAACGGAGAAACTTTGCAGAAATAGCCAAAGCAAAAATGAGCGAAGACCCTATGAACACCGTAACAACACTAAAGCCCATCCCTACTGTACGCAAACCCACATGGAAGCAGCATACCATTCCAGAGGTAGTAGAAAATATACCAGGTATTGGAAACAAGAACAGCCAGACTGAAAAAGAAAGAAGAGACATAACCCTGAGGTACATAGCGGAAAACTACCCAAGCATGGACTGGACCCATGCATACATCGACGGATCTGTAACAAACACAACACAAAATGGAGGGGGCAAGGGTATTCCTAAGCCTACCAAATGATAGAAAAATAACACTGTCAGTGGCAACTGGAAAATTCTCAAGCAATTTCAGAGCGGAGGCAGAGGAACTGAAGGCTGAAGTATAAGCAATGCTCACAGACGAAAGCAATGAAAGCCAGATAGTCATGTTTACAGATGCCCTGGCCGTGGTCACAGCACTAACAAGCAAGAAAAATACTGAACTTAATGATTTAAGAGCAGTACTCTGTCAACTATGCCAGCAGTCCGCACCAAAAAGGGTAGTGGTACAGTGGGTTCCATCCCATTGTAACATCCAATGCAACGAGGAGGCAGACAGACTGGCAAAAGAAGATGCAAGACTACCACAACCAGATTCTAGTGTGACCTACAAAGAGTCCAAAAGGCTTATTAGGGCCAGATACATGGGCAAATGGAAAACAGAACATACTGGCTACACAAAAAATGATGCCTATTACCAGTTGAACAGAAAAGAGCAGGTCGTGGTCTTCAGACTCCGCACTGGCCACAACAGATTGAGGTACCATTTATTCAATAAATTGAAGATAGGTGGCACTGACGAATGCTCGTGTGGCACAGGGAAAATGACCGCTGAACATCTGCTGCAAAATTGCCCGACGTACGAGGACCAGAGAAAGCACATGTGGCCATCACCAGTGGCAACACTAGACAAGCTCTATGGCAGTGTCGACAGCCTCAGGATAACAGCTGCTTTCTTCGAACAAATTCAAGTTGACGTCTGACAGCGTACGAAGAAGAATGGACTCAGTACGTGCGGCTTCTATCACATCAATCACTTTACAAACCCGAAGAGAAAAGTAAGATTAAGAAAACCAACACCAATAAAAGATCAAGAAAAAAAGACAGCTTTATAATTATTTGATTAAAGGTTTGCCTCTATGGATTCTACTGGCGGAGGCATGCTCCTTTCCATCAGGACTGTAGTCCTTTGGGTGATATCAGGACGTATTAGCCAGTGTATAGATGTGTGTATGTGTCTGTTTATAATGTAAAATTAGTTTACATATTCCCGAATCTTCTAACCAAATAAGTGGATTGACGGGGTGGTGAGGATGAAACGGATAAACATACAAATAAATACCGATCTCATTTGCTTGCCTCCAATCCTTCAAAATTCAAATCATGTTCAATATTGTAGACCTTCATCCGATCATTTGTGTAGTCGTAATCTTCATCTCCTTCCGATCATTTGTGTAGTCGTAATCTTCATCTTCTTCCGATCATTTGTGTAGTCGTAATCTTCATCTTCTTCCGATCATTTGTGTAGTCGTAATCTTCATCTCCTTCTAATCGGTTGCAAAGTTAAAGAAAGAAGTCTTAATGTTGAAGGTTCGCACATTGTAAAGTGTCCCTGGCTCCTCTTCATCTACATCGTCTTCATCCTTCAACACAACAATTTTACTTCTTCCCTAAAGTTCTTCTTACCCAATCTCTTGTATGCTGCAGATACTCTCTAGTTTGTTACTGAATAACGGCAGGTGTGTTTGGAGGCCCCCCCCCCCCAATACATTTAATTATGTGATCCTTATTTACTAACTTCTTGTCATCAGGGTGACCATGGTCGCTATCAATAAGCAATACTGTCTTTACATTATTGGGGACATCTGTCTGGTAGTGCCTCACATCATGGACAAAGCGATTAAAGAGCCAGTCAGAAAAAAAAGTTCTGAAGTAAATTGCTAATTCTTTGAGCTTGTGTAAATAACAGTCAACTGGTTCAGAATGTCTTTGAGAGTGTGTGGCTTCTTTGTTCTTCCTGTCACCATGGTCTTCATGCGGCGCAAGCCATCTGCATTTGAACAATTTAAGGCAGATATCTGCTACTTATTTAACTTGCGGTAATGGTTGTAGACCAGCGTGGGGTGTATAGAATGGTAGGGGGGGGGGGGGGGTAGTACATTTAGTGGCAGACATGTCGTTCCCTATCTTAGGGTGTCAGGTAGTACCTCTGGTGCCAGACATGTCTTTCCCTATCTTGGATAGTCTGTCCAGTATTGGTTCTCACCTGGTCCTCAACACTCACCTGTGGTTCCACGTAGCTGCCAGCATGCAGCAGCGGCTACACCCAGGCAACGGTCTCGACATGACCGGCTAAACCAAGTAAGGGTAGCCGATGGGTCTAATAAAGCTTGTCTATCTAAGCATGTGAAGATTGACTTCGGCGGACTATGCGGAAGAATCACTGGCTGGTCAACGGGCAGCGAGGCGACTACCTGCAACTCGCTGCGGGCGTTTGGAGCAAGGTTAGACACAGAAGATCCCATTGGTCGCCCACTGTATCCGGATTACTGCTCCAGTCGACTTGATCATATTTTGCTACTGGATCAAATGGGATCAGGATGAGAGAGTGAAGCTGACAGTATGCAACTTTCCCTCACTTAAATCCTTTCACGCGCAAGTTATATTGTCATTTCATCTCATCTCATCAGCATATTGTCAGGAACATCACGACATAATACGCCAATATCATCAGCAATGTAAACGTGTTAAAATAAGATCCTCCGATTGAATCATTTCAATGTAATATTTTCTAAATGGCTAAACCTATGAAGCATCTGGGCTTATATATTCAGCACATGTTATCCTATTCACAATGCTATGTATTTTTTTTTCACAACGCAGCAGTCACTCATTATATCAACACGTGAGCTTCAATGGGCAGTGACCCATAGCTGAGACCACTGGGTCCCCGTACTCATGCCTTTTTTAATGTTGTAATTTGTTCTTTTCTTTCGTTATGTGTCTTAGACAAACTTTTGTTGTTGTTGGTGGTCCTGGTTCAGTCACTGAGCCATTTACTATATACAGGGCTTGAAAAATTTCAGGGTTGCTCGCAAATTAGAATAGTCGGACTACAGTCGTGCATTTGACTGATTTGTGTTGACAAATTTAAACTAGGCACTAATTAACCTTTATTTCTAAATAACAATGCGTACCAAACCAAAATATATTGTTTTACTAACACAGTATTAGCCTATTTCTTTTTAAGAAAAAAATGCACTTCTGTCAGAGGTAAGGCGTTTGTATCAATGAACATGCTTGGTAGATTTAGCACTGAAGTACTATTTAACTTAACGTCTTTATACTGGTTTAGAAGACTCTGCAGAGTCTTCTTCTTCTTCTTCTGCGTACACAGTCAGACAGTAACCATTATTTTCTCGAAAAAAGCGGCGGTCATCCTGAGACTCTCGCCACTACCATAGAGCTTGTCTTGCAGTTCCACTGGCAATGGCCACATCTGCTCTCTCTGATCCTCGTATGTCGGGCAGTTCTGCAGCAGATGTTCAGTGGTCATTTTACCAGTACCGCACGGGCATTCGTCGGTACACCCTATCTTCAATTTGTTGGATAGGTGGTACCTCAGTCTATTGTGGCCAGTGCGAAGTCTGAAGACAACGACCTGCTCTCTTCGGTTCAACTGGTAATAGGCATCGTTTTTGGTGTAACCAGTATGTTCGGTTTCCCATTTAGTCATGTACCTGGCTTTGATAAGCCGTTTTGACTCTTCGTACGTTATACTGGTATCTGTTTGTGGTAGCCTTGCACCTTCTTTTGCCAGTCTGTCTGCCTCCTCGTTGCCTTGGATGTTGCAGTGCGACGGAACCCACTGTACCACTACCCTTTTTGGTGCGGACAGCTGGCACAGTTTGCAGAGTGCTGCTCTTAAGTCATTAAGCTCAGTGTTTTTCTGGCTTTTTAGCGCTGTGACTACGGCGAGAGCATCTGTCAGCAAGACTATGTGGCTCTCGTTTTCACTGTGTGTTGCCATTTCTTCCACTGCCGCCCTCAGTGCCTCTGCCTCCGCTCTGAAATTGCTTGTGTACTTACCAGTAGCGAGTGACAGTGTTATTTTTCTGCCATTTGGTAGGTTCAGGAATGCTCCTGCCCCTCCGTTCTGTGTAGCGTTTGTTACAGAACCGTCGGTGTATGCATGGGTCCAGTCCATGCTTGGGTAGCTTTTCGTTATGAAGCTTAGGGTAGTGTCTCTCCTTTCTTTTTCGGTCTGGCAGTTTTTGTTTGCAATACCTGGTATATTTTCTACCACCTCTGGAAATATATCCTGCCTCCAAGTAGGTTTTCGTACAGTAGTGATGGGTTTTGGTGTTGTTAGTGCGTTTATGGGATCTTCGTGCATCTTTGCTTTGGCTATTTCTGCAAAGTTTCTCCGCTTTAGTTTCCCAGTTCCCAAATTGTTTAGTCTCTGGTACATTGGATGGTCCGTCAGTCTTCGGAGTTTCTCTGACTGCAGCTGGGCTCTGCAGTCTCTTCTGTCGGTCATGGATTGCAGTTTTGTAATCTTTTCAAGTTCTACAATTGGCGTTGACTTCATGCCACCTGTTATAATTCTCATGGCTTGGTTTTGAAGTTTGTTAACTTTATCGAAGTTCGCCTTCGCTGCTGTTGTCCATGCCGCAATGCCATACTCGAGAACTGGTCTCACTCTTCCAGTGTACAGTTTCTTTAGTATGCCTTCGTCTGCTCCCCAGCTTGTGCCAGCAAGTTTCCTCATGATCGCCATTCTTTCTCTGGCTTTCATTCGGTTTCTCTCAATCTGACTTTTCCATGTCATGCGCCGATCAAATGTGACTCCCAGATAGGTTGGGTTGTCGTTTGGCTGCAGGATTTTGCCATTCAGACTTAATTTGGTACTTTGGGGTTTTAATGAAAGCGAGAATATTGTGCACGTGGTTTTCTCCTCGTTTATTTTGACCAGCCATGAGTTCGCCCACTCTTCCAGCGATGTTAGGGCCGTCTGCATCCGATTTCTTGCTATGGTGAGATTCTTTTCAGAGGTCCACATAGCCAGATCGTCTGCAAACATTGAGCTATGGACTCTTCTTGGTATATTCTCTGTAATATCGTTTATATATACCAAGAATAGTGTGGGTGACAATACTCCCCCTTGGGGTACTCCCTGCTCGAGTGTCACCTTTTTGCTCATCTGCCCTTGTACTTGGACTCTGGCCGTTCTTTGTTTGAGGTAGTGGTTGATCCACTTGTACATCCTCCCACAGACATCACTTCTTCTTAGCTTGACTCTAAGTCCATCCTTCCAGACTTTGTCAAATGCCTTTTCCAGATCCACCCAAACAGCTACTGTGTGTTTCTGTGCCTGGTAGGCATCTTCTATCTCCTGGGCTATGAGGATGACCTGGTCCTCAGTGGATCTGTGCTGTCTAAAGCCGGCTTGCTGTGGAATTAGTATTCGTTTTTCTTCCAGATGCCACATCAGTCTGGTGTTTATCATCCGTTCCATCAGCTTGCCGACACAGCTCAGTAGGCTAATGGGCCTGTATCCATTTGGATCTGTTTTGTCCTTCCCTGTTTTTGGTACTGGTACCAGTATTCTGCAGAGTCTGTATACAACCAGTTCCATTTACAACACCTTCCTCTAGAAGCTGTACGCATCCAATCTGTTCTTAAATGCATTGACCGTCCCAGCCTCCACCACCTCACTTGGCAATGCATTCCAAGCATTCACTACTCTCTGGCTAAAGAAATACTTCCTAATATCTAATCTGGACCTCTCCTTAGTCAACTTGTAGCTGTGCCCTCTTGTCCTTGTTTGTGGTTGTACTTGAAAAAAACTTGTTTTGGTCCACTTTATCCATTCCTCTGATCATCTTATACACCTGTATTAAGTCACCACGAATTCTTCTCTCTTCTAGACACTGAAGGCCAGTTCTTTTTAATCTTTCTTCATAACTGTAATTCTGGAATCCCACTATCAGCTTTGTCGCTCTTTTTTGTATTCTCTCCAGCATGTCTATATCCCCTCTCTGATAAGGACTCCACACCTGTACACAGTACTCCAATCTAGGTCTAACTAATGCTTTATACAGTTTGACTATCACTTCCTTGCTCCTATGTTTAATATTTCTTTTTATCATCCCTAACATTGCATTTGCCTTTTTTACTGCTGCCTGAACTTGCTCCCTCACCTTACATATGTGATCTATTATAACCCCTAAGTCCCTTTCTTTATTTATCGATGGCTTTAGTAGGTATAAATTGTGGTTGTGGAGGTCCATTTAGATTCACCATCATAAGCTAGCTTATGTACAATCTATTCAAACCGTAATATAATTAATAATCGTGTGAGAGTTGTAATGAAGAAACCATTAGAAACGTAATTAACGATTTAAAAAAAATGGATATTTTGTGTACTCGTCAAGCAAAAATGTGTACTCGTCACGGACGAGCAGACGAGCGTTTTTGTCAAGCCCTGTCTATATATGTGTTTACCCTGATCAGAACTGGCCCTCTGATCAGGGAAGGGATGGCCAGTGAAAACTCCAGACCCATCATCCCAGACCCTTCCAGTGCCAGCATGGCCGCGTAAGGGTGACTCTGGGAGGGTCGAGGGGATAAGTGGTTTGCGGCTATGTGCATTTCAATCATCCGCTGGTCACTCTGTTGCAAAGCTACACGATTAGAATGAGAAACGTTGTCTACAGACTACAGTCTTCTGACGGTCGCTGTGGTCGAGAAGTAAGCTCAAAGCGATGAGCGGAAACAGTGGGTGATCGAATTTCACAAGTTTTCAAGTGACCCCTGGTCTCAAGGGAGGTGGGACCAGAGCGCCTGCATCCCGAGTTACCTCCAGTTGTCTTGACTTATGTCTTGCCACTGGTACAAGGTAGCTTGGAACCAGACAGTGAGGCTGATGACAAGCGCAGTTACCACTTGATTATAATCCAAATACAGCGCAAGTTACATCATCAAGACAAAACAGCGATATCGTCACCATCCCTTGCGGTGGACAACTAACTATGAGCAGTTTGATTCTTACTTCAGAGAAAGTAAGATGACCTTGTGTTCTGCTCCTGATGAATGCTCTAGCAGAAAGTAAGATGACCTTGTGTTCTGCTCCTGATGAATGCTCTAGCAGAAAGTAAGATGACCTTGTGTTCTGCTCCTGATGAATGCTCTAGCAGAAAGTAAGATGACCTTGTGTTCTGCTCCTGATGAATGCTCTAGCAGAAAGTAAGATGACCTTGTGTTCTGCTCCTGATGAATGCTCTAGCAGAAAGTAAGATGACCTTGTGTTCTGCTCCTGATGAATGCTCTAGCAGAAAGTAAGATGACCTTGTGTTCTGCTCCTGATGAATGCTCTAGCAGAAAGTAAGATGACCTTGTGTTCTGCTCCTGATGAATGCTCTAGCAGAAAGTAAGATGACCTTGTGTTCTGCTCCTGATGAATGCTCTAGCAGAAAGTAAGATGACCTTGTGTTCTGCTCCTGATGAATGCTCTAGCAGAAAGTAAGATGACCTTGTGTTCTGCTCCTGATGAATGCTCTAGCAGAAAGTAAGATGACCCTGTGTTCTGCTCCTGATGAATGCTCTAGCAGAAAGTAAGATGACCTTGTGTTCTGCTCCTGATGAATGCTCTTGCAGAAAGTAAGATGACCTTGTGTTCTGCTCCTGATGAATGCTCTAGCAGAAAGTAAGATGAATTAAGTTCAGTATTTTTCTGGCTTTTTAGGGGTGACTACGACCAGGGCATCTGTAAACAGGACTATATGGCTTTCATTTCTTTTGCCTGTCACCATTTCTTCTCCTGCAGCCCTCAGTGCCTCTGCTCTGAAATTGCTTGAGTATTTTCCAGTTGCCACTGACAGTGTTATTTTTCTACCATTTGGTAGGCTCAGGAATACCCCTGGCCATCCGTTCTGTGTTGTGTTTGTTACAGAACCGTCGGTGTATGCATGGGTCCAGTCCATGCTTGGGTAGTTTTCCGTTATGTACCTCAGGGTTATGCCTTTTCTTTCTTTTTCAGTCTGGCTGTTCTTGTTTCCAATACCTGGTATATTTTCTACCACCTCGGGACATATATGCTGCCTCCAGGTAGGTTTGCGTACAGTAGGAATGAGCTTTGGTGTTGTTAATGCGTTCATAGGGCCTTCGCTCATCTTTGCTTTGCTTGTTGAGTTTGATCACAAAGGATGTTCTGCTTCTGTAAGATACCACTCGACCTCGTACGGCTCACTGCACTATGTGTCATCTGCATCAACTCGGCTGCGAGGTATTGCCACATCCACCTTACAGCACAGACCTCGCTCCAAGCGATTTCCACCTGTTTGGATTCCTAAAAGAATTACTGGGAGGTAACTGATGATGATGATGAAGTGAAACAGGCTGTCCTGGATTGGATGATACGTATTGACAAATCTTTCTACCCTGAAGCTTTTCAAGCATAACTTAAAATGCTGGGATAAGTGCATAAACGTTGCAGGAGATTATATAAAAAAATTAATATAATTTTGACTACTTGAAAAGCATTTATTTTTCTTCTTACAAAACAAAAATCCTGTTTTGACTTGAACGCCTCTTGTACATCCTGTTACTTGCAAAAAAACTTTCCATAGCTTGGTAGCGAGAGTTTGAGATCGAGCGACGAAGAAGATATACATGTGTATAATATATATATATATATAAGTATAAAATTCAAATTCAATGTGGATTTCTCAAAATAGTAGTCAATTTGGCTTTTTCATTTTAAAGACCTTGAAATATTTAAGAAATGGCTCGGAGCTATAGGGGAACTGAGTCGCTAGCCCCATCGGACAAAATATACTGACCAGTACGTTGTGTCAAGATCAGGTGGAATGTAGTGACCAAGACCACACCTCTCTTCCATGTAGTGACCAAGACCACACCTCTCTTCCATGTAGTGACCAAGACCACACCTCTCTTCCATGCAGTGACCAAGACCACACCTCTCTTCCATGTAGTGACCAAGACCACACCTCTCTTCCATGTAGTGACCAAGACCACACCTCTCTTCCATGTAGTGACTAAGACCACACCTCTCTTCCATGTAGTGACCAAGACCCCACCTCTCTTCCATGTAGTGACCAAGACCCCACCTCTCTTCCATGTAGTGACCAAGAACACACCTCTCTTCCATGTAGTGACCAAGACCACACCTCTCTTCCATGTAGTGACCAAGACAACACCTCTCTTCCATGTAGTGACCAAGAACACACCTCTCTTCCATATAGTGACCAAGACCACACCTCTTTTCCATGTAGTGACCAAGACCACACCTCTCTTCCATGTAGCGTTCCCTGGAAACAAGTCTGTTTTCAAGGTAGTCTTGCTAACGAGATGTGGATCGACGTGATTCTCGAAGTAGAGAGAGTCACGAAGATGGAGTCAAGCACAACACAACAGCCTGAAGGACCCCAACACCACCTTCATTAGCATGTTCAGGATTTGAGGAAAGTTAACCTCTACTCATCTCCCTCTCCATGGTGCACAAAAAGAGTAAACTGACTCATTGTGAGTATTCAACAACAATCTCAGAGTCATGACTTTTATCAAAAGTTGCTGTCCAGTGTTATAGGTAGTGGAAACATGTATTGCCTGTAAAAGTCAAGAGAGTCCTATAGCAGACACTGCTATGGGGGATGAAGTGTTAGTGGTTTCATTGCACTAGGCTACAGATTTATTTGAGGTGGCATGACCAGTTCCCTTCCTCGTTGCATTTTCCCCCTAAAGTAAACCAGGCACCTATTTACAGCTGGGTTGTCTGCTGATAACGAAAATCGATTCTAGTATCTTAGCAGTGATTAACACTACTATTGTGCTACCCAGACACGTTTCTCAAAATATGCACAAGAAAGATGATTACTTTGGTCTGGAGCGAGTAAAGATAACATTCCACAAAGCCACATGCTCTAGCATCCAGTAATGATGACATTCCACAAAGCTACACACCCTGGCATCCAGTAATGATGACATTCCACAAAGCCACACGCTCTAGCATCCAGTAATGATGACATTCCACAAAGCCGCACGCTCTGGCATCCAGTAATGATGACATTCCACAAAGCCGCACGCTCTGGCATCCAGTAATGATGACATTCCACAAAGCTACACGCTCTGGCATCCAGTAATGATGACATTCCACAAAGCCGCACGCTCTGGCATCCAGTAATGATGACATTCCACAAAGCCACACGCTCTGGCATCCAGTAATGATGACATTCCACAAAGCCACACACTCTGGCATCCAGTAATGATAACATTCCACAAAGCCGCACGCCCTAGCATCCAGTAATGATGACATTCCACAAAGCCGCACGCTCTGGCATCCAGTAATGATGACATTCCACAAAGCCGCACGCTCTGGCATCCAGTAATGATAACATTCCACAAAGCCGCACGCCCTAGCATCCAGTAATGATGACATTCCACAAAGCCGCACGCTCTGGCATCCAGTAATGATGACATTCCACAAAGCCGCACGCTCTGGCATCCAGTAATGATGACATTCCACAAAGCCGCATGCTCTGGCATCCAATAATGATAACATTCCACAAAGCCCCACGCCCTAGCATCCAGTAATGATAACATTCCACAAAGCCGCACCCCCTAGCATCCAGTAATGATAACATTCCACAAAGCCACACGCTCTGGCATCCGGTAATGATAACATTCCACAAAGCCGCACGCCCTAGCATCCAGTAATGATAACATTCCACAAAGCCGCACGCCCTAGCATCCAGTGATGATAACATTCCTAAAAGCCGCACGCCCTAGCATCCAGTAATGATAACATTCCACAAAGCCGCACACCCTGGCATCCAGTAATGATAACATTCCACAAAGCCGCACGCACTGGCATCCAGTAATGATAACATTCCACAAAGCCGCACGCCCTAGCATCCAGTGATCTATATGTCCACTTACTTACTTTCCGCTTTCAAGCACTACATTATATATCTTACATCCAGTATTCAGCGACATGGATTGCCTTGTCATTTGCCTCCGAAAGGTGCAAATATCGCAGCCAAGCTGTAAACTAGCGACACAACGCATTCCGTTCTCCGGACTACATCCTGCTAAATGCGAAGACCAGGGCTTGGTAGCGGGAGATTGAGAATGAACGCAGAAGAAGAAGAAGAAGACCACTCCTGAAACCTGTTTACGTTCGTAACCATTCTCTATTAATTGGGTTAGGTTAAGGATTTGACTGCTGCAAGATCTTCCAGGTCGGAAACCAGCTTGTTCCTTGATCAGCTTCTTGTCTATCGAGAGGGAGATGCGATTTAGGATCACCCTTTCGAAGGTCTTATACACGAGAACGAGACGTAGCAGCGATACTGGACGGAAATTCTTAGGTTCGGTTGGTGGTTTTCCAGGTTTTATCATATCTATTGATGGTCCATGATTCACGCCCACGTGAGAAGCCTGGCTCTATATTCTGGATCTATGCAGACTAACGTGTTCCAAGTCTATCTCAGCAATTGGTCTAAAGTGTAGATACTGATGTTCTAATAGCCCACATGTTGTATTTACTCCACTGAATCCTCTCAGAAGTACCTTTCTATATGACCAACATTTCTTCTTCTTTGGCGTTCGTCCTAAAAAATAACATCTTGCGTCATAGTTTACAGCGAGGCTGCAATATTTGCGCCTTTTTGTCCGACACATCTGGCTTAAGCCAACGTTTTTGGATACTGGGTTTGCCTTCCAGTTGCGATCCCCATTCTCTTAGCCAGACTACACTGGCGCCGCCTGTATCCAGGGCATTTTAGAGGTGGAATATGGTCTCGTCAGTTCTGATTCATTGACCCTGATGCAAACAATCATCTTTGAGTCACTAGCTGCTGTCAGCTCTTTCATTGTGCTGTCTTCTTCTTCCTCATTCGTTCTCAATCTCCCGCTACAAAACCCTGAAAGAGCATAAGTAGCAGAATGCGCTGTGTCGTAGTTTACAGGATATTTGCACCTTTCGGTCCAACACATCCGACTTCAGCAATCATTTTTTGAGTACCGGGTTAGCATTCCCTATTCGATCCCTTCTCCTTAGCCAGTCTGCCCTGCTGCAGCCTATTATCCTGGATCACCACGTGGAGGTGTAGAAGGGTCTTGGCAGCATTGGTTCACTGGCCCTGACGCTAGCAGTCAGCTATGGGTCGCTGACCACTGCAGCTCATGCGCTGCTCAGCGTCTTGATCCCTTATTGTGCTGTATATTTGACTCCTGGCCCATGTTTGATTTCAAATCTCTGCAGTCTGTAGGTTGCTTGTTCCATAAATAGCAATCTCAACATCTGAGAGGCAGTCATTGTTTGACCTCAGTATGTCACCCCTATCTTTATACAAAGTAATGTTGCCTTATCTGATAGACCTCCCTAGGCACACACCCCATAATTATAGAATGGGCGAGAACAATATTAGGAATGATAGAAAAAGAAAACTTTACTTAGTCGCTCCTCTTCTACCGTGAGGTGTAGAGGTTTGCCAAAGTGAACGCTACACTGCTCCATCCGCCGTCTTTATCTTGGCCTCTTTCAAATCCAGCCCTCTATCACTTAAGGACTGTTGTATGTTGTCTTCCCAACGCACCCTGGGACGTCCTCGGGGTCTGCGTCCTTGACTTTTCATTTCCCATGACCGCTTTGGTATCCGATCTTCCTCCATTCTACAGACATGGCCAAACCACTGTAGTTGGGACTGTTCCACTCGTGTCTGCAGGGGTTGAACTTCAAGATTGCTACGCATTGTCTGGCCACGGATCCTGTCCCCCCTCGTCACCCGAAACGCCTTTCCCAAGCACCTCATCTCTGAAGTCCGTAATTGCCCCTCCTGGGCTGCAGTCACCGCCCACAACTCACATCCATACGTCAGGATAGGCATACAGGTCGAGCGGTACACATCCATCTCTGTGAAAAGGAAAAGATCATACAAATACAGCGAGTGAGCCAGTCCAGGCAGCAGTGAAAAAGGGAAATGCAATGTTAGGTATGATAAAAAAGAAATATTAAACATAGGAACAATGAAGTGATAGTCAAACTGTATAAAGCATTAGTTAGACCTAGATTGGAGTACTGTGTACAGGTGTGGTGTCCTTACTGTAGAAAAGATAAACATGCTGGAAAGCATATAAAGCTTTTATGAGGAAAGGATACAAAAAAGAACGACAAAGCTGATAGTGAGATTTCAGAATTACAGTTATGAAGAAAGACTCAGAAAAACTGGCCTACAGTGTCTAGAAAAGAGAATTCGAGGTGACAATACAGGTTTATAAGTTAATCCAAGAACAGGATAAATTAGACTAACAATTTTTTCAAAATACAACCACCTACAAGAACAAGAGGGCATAGCTACAAATTAACTAAAGAAAGGTCAAGATGAGATATTTTGAAATATATTTTTTGTTAGAGAGTGGTGAATGCTTGGAATGCATTGCCACATGAAGTAGTGGAGGTAAGGACAATTAATGCATTTAAGAATATATTGGATGTGCATAGCTTTAAGAGCAAAAAAATATAAATGAAACTGGTTGTATACAGACTCTGGAGAGACTTCTAAACCAGTATAAAGTCGTTATGCATGTTAACATTATGTCCTGGATACAATCATCTATAAATTCACAGATGGTCCATATCAAAGTTTCCCCTCCTATGGGTGCCTTCAAGGCAAGTAGAACAGCTATTCCATTGTAGCATGACCAGGACAGGAGATCCACTCAAATTTCCCCTTCACAATGTAAGTTCTGAGAACTGATTAGACACTATTTTCACCATTGACATCACTTTTCATTCCTACTTTGTTACCATTCCTACTTTGTGTTACCATTCCTACTTTGTTACCATTCCTACTTTGTTACCATTCCTACTTTGTGCTACCATTCATACTTTGTGCTACCATTCCTACTTTGTGCTACCATTCCTACTTTGTGTTACCATTCCTACTTTGTGCTACCATTCTTACCTTGTGTTACCGATGTCAATCGTGGTCCTTATTAGACCGTCACAAGAGAAAGATTCACAGCTGTGCGATGCGCTGTGTGCGCGGGTGCAGTTGGCAAGTCCACCTGAGACCGTATCCGAAACACCACGTTGAGGCAGATTGAAATGAATTTTTAAAAATGCCTACACTGAAGCCCTACAAATCATGTGGTTTGGCCAAATGGTTCGGATGCATTATGACCATCCAGCAGCAAGAGCCTATCACATGCAAGTATCGTGTCCTCGTGCAAGAGGTCGCACTCGTTGCAGATGGATAGGTGTATCTGAAACACTCAGGAAGTTTCACTTGACCACACAAGCTTCTCAACTGGCCCAAACAAGATATCTACACACCCCACCTCTCTGTGACGCCGCACGGCACGAGCAATTGGACGAAAGAAGAAGACAACATCCAACAAAAACTGTTTTTTTAGGAAAAAAAAATATTTATTTACAAAATACATCTTTTTACTCTTTGAGCAGGTGCAAATCTGTTGTTTCAAATATATTTCCTTTTTTACAGGTGCATATCTCGTTGAATGATTGAAAAGACACAAAAAGGTTTTTATAAATTCCACGTGGAAAAAAATTATACACCCACAACCCAAAAAATAATGGCACAAAAGAAATTCCCCAAAAATGTAGCTACAGATAAAGCATGAAAAAAGTGGTGATAACAATCACAAAAACATATATTTTAAAGTTCCAAAACAATACACAATAACAGAAGAAAGTTTCCAAAACAACACACAATAACAGAGAAGAAAGTTTCCAAAACAACACACAATAACAGAGAAGAAAGTTTCCAAAACAACACACAATAACAGAGAAGAAAGTTAAGTAAACAAGTCTGAAATTATGCTCATTTCATGTGTCCAGATTGGATGTAACGAAATATTTTTTGTTAAAGAGTGATGAATGCTTGGAATGCATTGCCACAGGAAGTAGTGGAGGTAAGTACAATTAATGCATTTAAGAATAGATTGGATGCACATAGCTGGTAGAGCAAGGAAATGTTAATGAGACTGGTTGTTTACAGACTCTGCATAGTCTTCTAAACCAGTATAAAGACGTTAAGTTTAATGATAGTGTTTTCCTACAAGGATGAGAAGTTTGATTCAGCCAGTGAACAAACAGTAAACAATTAAATATTTCTATCCACACATTTGTGTAGAGTATTTATTCCTAAAACATTTGTGTGGAGTATTTCTTTCTAACATTCCTGCTGATTCCAGAGGCCAAGCAGGCTGGATATGGAGATCATGGTCAGTGGAGACATTGGCTAGGAATGTATCGAATTGAGATTTATTGATAGTAAATATCATAGACATGTGTATGTAAGCCACACAGTCCACTGACATATATATGTATATGAAAATGTAACAGAAAACATGGCTGCATAACAAGTATTTTTAGCAATTTTAAATTATTAGAACAAAGAGCAATACAAATTCAGATCTGAAAATGTAAATTGGCTTTCACATGCCAAAAATGTGACATTTTTTAAAGAAGAGATATAACCTCCAGTTTTCAATAATTTAAACTGGTTCATTATTGTAAAGAAGAAAACCAAGATTATTCTTGCGATATAAGAACACATGAACATTGATTTAACGAAGAAGAACAAAAGAAAATTCATACTGCTTTTTCCCACACATAAAATAGGCAATTCATTTTTGTAATTTAAAATATTTGTTGACATGCAAATATTTAAACTTTTGATGAAGGGAAAATTACAAAATAGTGTAAGTAGATTCTTAAATAAGTAAAATATTGTTTATAAAACATGGGATTAATTGTTAAACTTAGTAAGTTTTAAACCATTCACCATAAACATTAAAGAATTTCAAAATTGCATTTGTGTATCTTAGGCAATAGTGATTTTTGTGTAGGTATTAAATTTTCTTTAGTAAAGCTTTTCCATTTGCTTTGGTGAAGGAGCAATCCTTTTAACCATAGATAAGAGAATTTCGGGTTATATCAAGGCAAATAGGTAATCCGATGTAAATTGGTACCCGACTTAGGCAAGGCAAGGCAGAGACAAAGAGAATTGGTCACACCACTTCAGAAAGAAAAACAAGACCTCTTACGAAGCATAGACCTCTTACGAAGCGTTCTCTCTAAAACTTGATCCTCCAGTGTTTTCTATGGGAACTCACTGAACAATTTTCATAGACCATACAAAATTAGTTGGCAAACAGGCCTAACTCTTCAGCAGTTTTGAGAAACACTGAAAAATGGCTCTACGAGGAAATTATTAAGCTGTAAACTACTAGATTGTCTTATTGAGAAGGTTCCGAGTTCATTTAACGCTTTACAGTCCAGTGTAAATTGATTAGATTTGTGTCTTAACTCTCTACAGCGCCAAACTGAGTAGATTTGTGTCTAAACCTTTTACAGTCCAGCATAATTCATTAGATTTGTAACCCACTCCAGGATTGACAGATGAGCAATCTGGCATCTTCGGAAACGATGGACAAACAATAACACTCTTAAGAAACAAATCTAATCAGTTAGGCGGGACTGTAAAGGGTTAAAATCTAAGTGTAACAATTATTTAACACTTGCTCTTTCCGTATAGATTGTTATTAAAATAACTTTAGAGGGCGTTATCCTGCACCTGGCTGTTTGTTTTTTGAGTCTACCTCTGTTAAACTTAAGGAAGAGATGAAACGATGGGAATAAATGGAAATTCCAAGGCAGTGAGTTGTAATAAAGAATGTTCTGCTTATGACAATACCCTTTTAAGAGGGCACTGCTGGTCTAGCCACGTAACTCATCTCACTTTTGTGACAAGGCACTTGCCTCTCAAATTCTGGGCTGTCTATTACTTCCCTTTCTTTTCTGTTGCTCGTTACATGTTTCAGAGTGCAGATAAATACTCGTCATGTGATCATCGTCACGAACAAACATTCTTTGTTTAAAACTTTAGGATTGAACCTACAACCTTCAAGTTACTGACAGGTGTCTGATCCATTATGCCATCTTAGAGTTATGATGAAACTAGTGTTTTAGTTGTATACAGACTCTACCCTAGTCTGTTGCAGTTGTTCCTCAGCCAGTAAGAAATCTTTCTTCTCAGCCAATAAGAAATCTTTCTCTTCAGATAGTAAGAAATCTTTCTCATCAGATAGTAAGAAATCTTTCTCTTCAGCCAATAAGAAGCCTTTCTCTTCAGCCAGTAAGAAGTCATTCTTCTCAGCCAGTAAGAAGTCTTTCTCTTCAGCCAATAAGAAACCTTTCTCCTCAGATAGTAAAAAATCTTTCTCCTCAGAAATCTATCTCCTCAGATAGTAAGAAATCTTTCTCCTCAGACAGTAAGAAGTCTTTCTCCTCAGCCAGTAAGAAGTCTTTTCCAGCTGTCTCAAGGTCTAATTCCTTCTTATGGTTGTATACTGATGTAACTCAACCATTTGTCCCTACTTCTAGTGCTTTCAATATGGCTCTGATGCATGTATTACATTTTATAACAAACATTCACACATTCTGAGTAAATGGCATTTCCAAGAAATTGTATATTTTCTTTGAAAATCAAAGCTGAAAATCCAAACTACCATATATATAGCTAGCTATATTGATGCTACTCATGAGAAAATACGACATATAACCCATAGCAGAATGAAAGACTGTCTTCCCTCCTGAAAGCAATCAGATTTAGTCGCACATGAACTCAAAGTCACAACAAAGATAATGATGTTGAAACATACGCATTACTTTACTAACAAGCTTTACTTGTAAAGTGTTCACTTTTATTAAGTGTTGTTGAACCAGAACTGCTGAGATGTGCGGCGTAACAAGCAATGTATAGATTAGCTTAACTGGTCATTCACACTTAGCAAAGCTAGTGCTTCGGTTTTCCTTATTTATATCAATAAATGCATGGGCAATATATCTGGTAGTTATCATGTTATGGGTATATATATATATATATTTGGCAGTTATTTTAATTTCAACAAGAAATGTCTTCTTATATTTTACTTTTACTTTTTTTAGACAATGAAACTGTTCTATCATATTTCATGTTTTGTTAAATGAACTTCCTTTCTATCTTTTATGTTAAAGATCTTTACTTCCCGTCTCTCTGTATATATCTTTGTATTTAAAAAAATCTAATTTTCAAATTTGTTTTCACAATAACATTTCTTAATGTTTCATTTGAAAAAAGAAAATATTTGTTAAACTTTCAATTTATTAAATTGTAAAAAATGTTTGCATCTGTCTTGCTCGCATTAAGGAGTGCAAAAATAAAAGACACATAAAATTAGGCTTTATAGTAAAATTGAAGGCACAGGCCAGTGTTTAAGATGACATTGAAACAATGACTTGAACCGTTACACTTCTGGGAAGCTGGCCTGGGTAGCAATACCACACTGGTTGTTCTTGTTGCGAGACATGAAGATGTAGCCTTGATTTCCCCAACCTGTGCTCCAGCTGCAACGAGTACGGCAGATACCGGTTTACTAGGATTGATTTCTAGTTATAGAGATTGTGGGTGTGATGTGGGTGTATGAATGGAGGTATGTGGGTGAGATGTGGGTGTATGTATAAAGGTATGTGGGTGTATGTATGAAGGTATGTGGGTGAGATGTGGGTGTATGAATGGAGGTATGTGGGTGTATGAATGGAGGTATGTGGGTGAGATGTGGGTGTATGAGTGGAGGTATGAAGGTATGTGGGTGAGATGTGGGTGTATGAGTGTATATATGAAGGTATGTGGGTGTATGAGTGGAGGTATGTGGGTGAGATGTGGGTGTATGAGTTTAGGTATGTGGGTGAGATGTGGGTGTATGTATGAAGGTATGAGTGGAGGTATGTGGGTGAGATGTGGGTGTATGAGTGGAGGTATGAAGGTATGAGTGGAGGTATGTGGGTGAGATGTGGGTGTATGAGTGGAGGTATGAAGGTATGAGTGGAGGTATGTGGGTGAGATGTGGGTGTATGAGTGTATATATGAAGGTATGTGGATGTATGAGTGCATGTATGAAGGTATGTGGGTGTATGAGTGCATGTATGAAGGTGTATGAGTGTATGTATGAAGGTATGTGGGTGTATGAGTGCATGTATGAAGGTATGTGGGTGAGATGTGGGTGTATGAATGGAGGTATGTGGGTGAGCTGTGGGTGTATGAGTGTATGATATGAATGGAGGTATGTGGGTGAGATGTGGGTGTATGAGTATGTATGAAGGTATGTGGGTGTATGAGTGCATGTATGAAGGTATGTGGGTGAGATGTGGGTGTATGAATGGAGGTATGTGGGTGAGCTGTGGGTGTATGAGTGTATGATATGAATGGAGGTATGTGGGTGAGATGTGGGTGTATGAGTGTATGTATGAATGTATGTGGGTGAAATGTGTGTGTATGAGTACATGTATGAAGGTATGTGGGTGAGATGTGGGTGTATATGACGGTATGTGGGTGAGATGTGGGTGTATGAGTACATGTATGAAGGTATGTGGGTGAGATGTGGGTGTATGAGTACATGTATGAAGGTATGTGGGTGTATGAATAGAGGTATGTGGGTGTAGGTATGAATGGAGGTATCTGGGTGAGATGTGGGTGTATGAGTGGAGGTATGTGGGTATATGAGTGGAGGTATGTCGGTGTATGAGTGGAGGTATGTGGGTATATGAGTGGAGGTATGTCGGTGTATGAGTGGAGGTATGTGGGTATATGAGTGGAGGTATGTCGGTGTATGAGTTTAGGTAATTGGATGTATGAGTGTAGGTATTGTGTATTAGTATGGGTAATTGGATATACGAGTTTGGGTAACTGGATGTATGAGTGGAGGTATGTGGGTGTATAAGTGTAGATTTGTGGGTGTAAGCATGCACATATGTGTGTGTGTAAGAGTGTTCAGTATGCGGAAATTCTGGGGAGTCTGTAACAGCGGTGGCACCGTAGAATTGAAGAAATTATTGTATTTTAAAATTTTATTCAAAAAACAACATCACCTGAACCCATATTGTTTGTATCCAAAATGATAAGTTCAATATTTTGGGCAAGATTAATCATCAATAATCCCTTTAAAACAGGCCCAATAATAATGGGCGTGACTTGATATGTTCCACAGAACTCTAGGGTTCAATGGGGTTTTCATGAAAGGTCTTCAAAGGTTTTCATGAAAGGTCTCTGGGGTTTTCATGAAAGGTCTTTGATGGTTCTATGATAGGTATCTGGTGAGATCGCGATTGAACAGAAACGCTTTTATTTTCTTAAACTTAGCTCGCAGATGTTGACAGAGGCCAAGCATTCCTGTATGTTAGTGTATGATTAATAGTTAATCCTGCTGAAGACGGATGTGTCGGGCCGAAAGGTGCAAATATCACAGTCGAGCTGTAAACTAGTGACACAACGCATTCCGTTCTCCGGACTATATCCTGCTTCTTGCAAAGCCCTGTTCAGGACTTGGTAGCGGGAGATTGAGAATGAACGAAGAAGAAGAAGAGAATAGTTACTAATTGGTGTTCATGCCAGGATTTTTCACAACCTTGCTAAATAATTGCCAATAAATTATTATGCTGTGAATAAATAAAATGGGGGAGGAAGGTCCAGCACAGTGAATGAGCTGATAGCAGCAAGAAACTCATATCTGGCTGCTTGCATCAGGATCTGCAAATCAGAGCTGACAAAAACCCTGCTCCAAACAGCAGCCCTGAAAACAAGATTGCCCTCATGTAGTCTGGTCAAGAAGACAAACCCGGTCCTGAAACGGGATGTGCCGGGCCGAAATGCGCAGTCTCACTATAAACTACGACACAACGTAAAGAACAAGAATGCGGAGTTACCACCCAAAAAAAATTAAATTATATCAAAATAAACAAAAACATTAGGTGTTATGTTATTTATCATTTCTTTCTGAATCAGTATCAGAGTCAACTTTCCATTCTGAATCAATTGTCGAACTGTTGATATCTGCATTATCCCATAATAAATGAAATTGTTCACTGAGCCATTAAGAGCTGTGCACGGTAATATAGAATTATGGTCACTTCTCCAACGACAAACATTCACTTCACTGATGTCCAATTTCCGTCCTGTCGTTTAATTTCCTATTTCTTCTGCCTATACAATAACTTTTCTTATAAACATGACTTTGTAGAGCAACCATTTTGACTGGCAATAAAAAGCGATCAAAATTAACTAAACTTAAATGAGGTGAAAATATGACAACAAGATGAACATGGAACGTTTCGCAATGTCACCTGATGCCGCTTCACCTGACAACTTTTGTTTTATGACAATTGTAAAATGCCAATGATTGTAAGATGTGTCCAGATTTTTAGAGACATTAAAATAGCACAGCACCCCAGGGTATCGAAACTCAAGATCCCACTGTGGAGTTCACCAACGAATTCATTTATCTTGGTAGCATGATACCACCCGATGGGCACGATATGTCAAGGCGGATCAGACTAGACATGTCTGCTATGCACGACCTCCGACATGTGTTGAGTAGTGGCAAGATCTCCCTCGGGACAAAAATCTGCATCTACCAGTCCTGCTTTATGGATCTGAAACATGGACATTGCTGAAACATGACATGTCGAGACTGGAAGCCTTCTACATGTGCATCCGATGGCATGCCTACAAGATACTGCACAAGGCATTCCTCAGCGCCAAAGGTCTTCCCCCCGACCAGCTGGAGGTGTGGAAGAAGCCGTCCCCGCACAGTATGGCTCCAGCAAACATCAACCTCCTCCTCCGCCCTGGATGAGGCAGATCGATGCAATGGGCCTCAGACGTCTAAGCAAACACTATTATTAAAACGAGAAAAAAATGAATTGATTCTGATGATATATGGTAGATTTCCCCTTGTGTTGATTCTCGTGCATAATTCACCTGGTGAAACTTCTTAATCAAGACCCTCTAGGTCATGTCCTCATAATATTTGTGTCATAGCAGTCTAATTAACGGGGTGGAGATAGAAACTGTCATCCCCATAGTGATGAGCTTAATGAGAAGCAACGCATTGCACTACAGGCATGAGGACCAAGATCAACCTTTTTAACCTTTACGACACTAGCGTCGATTCAAATCGAATGGACATAACAAGAAGCACACAACTAAGGTCGGTCCAAATCAACTTATGACGTGTTGCATAGCGTTGGCCGTTCTAAATCAAATGCTACGTAGAAATAGTCATAACAATACTGTTCATTTGGTTGTAGAGAGTTCCAACTTTCATCCTGTAAGATTAAATACAAGCAATGGCGATTGTGACATTGGTGTTAGACTGTTTTGACATGATTATGTTGTCCGCTTGGATTTGAAGATTCACCCATTATTGAGAAAGGAGAAGTTAAGTTTCTACAACAAATTTTTCTGAGATATATCTGTTTATATTGTTTATGTAGATACAATAATTACGTTTACAGTAGAAAGTGACAAATATGGCCGTTACGTTAAACTTTGAGAGTCCGTTTTTGAGAATTTCCTCCCCCCTTTTTGTAAACCAAGTGAAGCCAAAAGTGGGTAAGTCTATATTTTTGTGCTGTTTTTCAACACTATCATCTTTATCTTCTTATATCTCAGAAAACTAACACTCACACACAAGAAATTCTTTATTTCTCTACTCACACACAAATCATAGTTTACCGACAAATACAAAAAGTTACATGCTCTCAAAATCAACAACCATATAAAAATGTGCTGAAACATAATGCAGTTGCAGCGGAAATTACGATTGTAAATAAAAATGCAGTGTCCTAAAGGCACACCTTGGAATGTAAGAGGGGGCCACTGTAATGCACTACCAAAGAATGGCCGTCAAGAATTGAAATCCGTGTGAGCAGCTTCCAACAGAAAGATCTGTTTGTAACATTCTCAAGACACTGCCCCAAATGCCTCAGTTTGGTCTCACCACTTTGTATCAAGAACTCTCACCTGTTTTTCACTATCCAATAATCCTGCCCGTCCTGGCTACCATATCCAACAACCAGGACACCGTGATCCAACTGAGTTTCACTGCATTCCTGGTTATCATACACACCTGGAAGGCATAAATGAAGAGGTAAGTAATAGTAGTTCTAGATTAGGCATTGGTTTGCCAAGGCCACTAATGTAGAGCATCTGTAATGAATAGCACAATCCAATGTGGGTCGAGGCACACTGCATTTCGCTATTTTTTCCCTGAAATATTTTGAGAAAATTTACTGCTCATCTTGGAGACCAAAGGCTATGTTTTTCCTGGGCGTATTCTAACCCCAGAGGGAGGTTGTCTATGCTAGATAGGAAAGTGAACTCCTATATTTAACCACTGAATCGAATATACAAAGTTTTGTATTTGAGATTTGAAAATTGATGTATAAGCCTACATAATAATAAGAATGTTCGCTTAGGTGTCTGAGGTCCGTTGCTTCGGTCGGCCACATCAATAACCCACTGTCGATGCGTAGTTCCAGAGTTTAAGTAGAGGTTGCTAACTGTTTTAGCCATACTATGCAAAGATGATCTCTTCTGCGTCTCCAGCTGGTCGGGTGAAGACCTTTGACGATGAGGAACGACCTTTGCAGTATTTTGTGGGCCAGTTTCCTGGTTCAGCCGTACGACAAAGAAACTCGGCAGCAGTCAAGTGTTTCTGAGATTTAGCGGAGGCCTATTTTAGCTAACTCAAACCAGCAGTATTGAGAGCCAGGCCAGCAGTATTAAGAGCCAGACTATAAGTATTGAAAGCCAGACTATAAGTACTGAGAGCCAGGCCAGGAGTACTGAGAGCCAGGCCAGGAGTACTGAGAGCCAGGCCAGGACAACCGAGAGCCAAACCAGCAGTATTGAGAGCCAGGCCAGGAGTACTGAGAGCCAGGCCAGCAATATTGAGAGCCAGGCCAGGAGTACTGATAGCCAGGCCAGCAGTATTGAGAGCCAGGCCAGCAGTACTGAGAGCCAAGCCAGGAGTACTGAGAGCCAGGCCAGCAGTATTGGTAGTTTATACATCTGTCGATATTTCAGTTCCACCTCCCTGACTGGATTAGTTAGTTTTCTTTCCACTTGTGCCATTAAGCGTCGTGGGAAACTTAAGTCGTCTATCCTGCACCAAGTGCATTGCGTCCGTCAATGTGAGCCCGTGCCTCTGCACAATGACTCTAATGCCATCTATCCACCTGCCTAGTGACAGCCCCCTTGCCATGTAGCCAGATCTACCAGCGCCGTAAGCCATCAGTGGAAGTTGATGAGGGTACATTCTCATAAGATGACCAAACCAACTTATTTTCTGCCTGAAAATGTATTCGACACAAGACGTAGTGCCAACCATACTTCAGATATCGTCTTTCCGCATTCTGTCTTTCCTGGTAACACCGATGACCTTCCTCTAACACTTCATTCACATGTCGAAATTACGCTATCACGCTTCCTGGACAGAGGCCATGTTTGGCACTGGTAGCACAAAGCTGACATAAATATACTGTTTATCAGCTGTTACTTTGTTCACAAACTAATGCTCGGGTGCCTAAGCAGTGGGGACAGCTGATAAGTTACAGCAGATGATTTCTGACACCTAGTCTCAATTTCCCTGTCGAACTACCGTCTGCCAAAGAAATACTGCCCAAATACTTGAACTCATGGACCTGTTGAAGAGCAATATCCTTTAGACATGTTGAGTGGCCCAGGTGTTCTTCTTCGTTTGTTCTCAATCTCCCGCTACCAAACCCCGAAAGGGTAAGTAGCAGAATGTAGTCCAGAGAACGGAATGCGTTGTGTTGTAGTTTACAGCTTGGCTGCGATATTTGCACCTTTTGGTCCAACACATCCGACTTCAGCAAGCATTTTTTGAGTACCGGGTTAGCATTCCCTCTTCGATCCCTTCTCCTTAGCCAGTCTGCCCTGCTGCAGCCTGTTATCCAGGATCACCGCGTGGAGGTGTAGAAGGGTCTTGGCAGCTATGGTTCGCTGGCCCTGACGCTAGCAGTCAGCTATGGGTCGCTG
Source organism: Ariolimax columbianus (assembly GCA_036924085.1). NCBI lineage: Eukaryota > Metazoa > Mollusca > Gastropoda > Stylommatophora > Arionidae > Ariolimax > Ariolimax columbianus. The sequence goes on from JAVGWX010000023.1 coordinate 31,752,506, forward strand.
ACCACTGCAGCTCATGCGCTGCTCAGCATTTTGATCCTGCCCAGGTGTTCTACTGATCAACATAGTTTCTGTTTTGTTTTCACTAATTCGCATATTGTATTTGCTGGATCCGTATGGATATTAACCGTGGTGAAGTGGTAAAGCCGTCGGCCTCATGATCAGGTGGTGTGGGTTCGACTCTGGACTCTTTTTTACGGGTGCTTGATGTGGAGTCCCCTGCATCTCGTAGTCGTCCCCTGGTCGTCTTGCCCTTGACTTGCCACTGGGGACGGGCCGCACGAGACGAGAGAGTGAGGATAAAAAGTAGCGCAGTTAATCCTTACTAAAACTAGCGCTAGAAAAATTAATTATGCCATCATTGTCTACGATGGACGGTGACCTTTGCCTTTTACGGGGCAGTAATTTATTATATTTCACAGAGAGTTGTCTTACCCCCTTTATAAGACTGGAATGCAGAACCACTGGCATCGATGGCTACAGAGATGGGACCAATGTTACCAACAGCCACTTTCAACGCATCTTCACTTTCTTGAGGTACAACATCGTAGCATGAGCTGATGGTAGCTAGAACCTTCTGCTTTTCAAAACGGCAGATGTCATCCTGGGAAGTAATAAGATACAGTACAGGTAACCACAACGTAAGTAGAAGCTTTAACTGCTTCATGGGGAGGGAGACTAACGTCTGGTCAGGCTAAACATACTGGTCAGACATGGTAGTCAGGATCAGGCAAAAGATACTGGCGAAGACCCTCACCTAGAACTCCCCAAAGTCCTCCTTAAAAATGGGCTGTTTTCATGGCAGCCTGGCTAACGAGATGAAGAATCACTGTGATCCCTATAGTAGTGAGTAGCAGGCATTTGAAGCCAAGCATAGCACAACCGCATGGAGGATGCTGGTCCACCGCCATCAGTATACTCAGGATGTGAGGAAAGATACTTCTTCTTCTTCTTCATCGTACGCAGTCAGACATCAACCTTTATTTTTTAGAAAAAGGCAGCGGTCATCCTGAGGCTGTCGACACTGCCATATAGCTTGTCTAGTGTTGCCACTGGTGATGGCCACATCTGCTCTCTCTGATCCTCGTATGTTGGGCAGTTTTGCAGCAAATGCTCAGCGGTCATTTTCCCGGTACCACACGGGCATTCGTCGGTGCCACCTATCTTCAATTTGTTGAATAGGTGGTACCTCAGTCTATTGTGGCCAGTGCGAAGTCTGAAGACCACGACCTGCTCTCTTCTGTTCAACTGGTAATAGGCATCGTTTTTTGTGTAGCCAGTATGTTCGGTTTCCCATTTGTTCATGTATCTAGCTCTAATAAGCCGTTTTGACTCTTCGGAGGAAAGATACAGCAAACCACCACTTTGGAGGAAAGATACAGCAAACCACCACTTCGGAGGAAAGATACAGCAAACCACCACTTTGGAGGAAAGATACAGCAAACCACCACTTTGGAGGAAAATACAGCAAACTACCACTTTGGAGGAAAGATACAACAAACCACCACTTTGGAGGAAAGATACAACAAACCACCACTTCGGAGGAAAGATACAACAAACCACCACTTATGTCCTTTTCAGGGCACACAAAAGAGTAAATCTACCCATTCTGGCCATTCAACAAATACAGAAGCTTCATGGATCCTCCTCCTCTAAATTGTCCCCCAACATGACAGAGAGATGGCTTGGCTTCATTCGTTCTCAATCTCCCGCTACTAAACCCTGAAAGGGCTTAAGTAGCAGAATGTATTCCAGAGAACGGAATGCGCTGTGTCATAGTTTACAGCTTGACTGCGATATTTGCACATTTTGGTCCAACACATCTTCGATCCCTTCTCCTTAGCCAGTCTGCCCTGCTGCAGCTTGTTATCCAGGATCACCACGTGGAGGTGTAGAAGGGTCTTGGCAGCTCTGGTTCACTGGCCCTGACGCTAGCAGTCAGCTATGAGTCGCTGACCATTGCAGCTCATGTGCTGCTCAGCATCTTGATCCTTGACAGAGAGATGATCCACATCCCACCCTTGGACCATCCTAACACACCAGAGTGAAGGACAAGCACAAATCCAAGCTGCTTTTGGCTACTTGGCAATAGACAATCTTGCCTGAATGAATACCAGGTTTCAAGTAAATATTTCTAATTGGAAGGTTAAAATTTCAAATGGTAAACTTAAAATAAAAAAATATATGAAGAAACAGTTATCTAGAGTAATCCTATTGTTTCCACCTCAATAAAGAGATAGGGATTGTTTTTTTGACGGGATGCTTAACCCTTTTGTCCGGTTGTTTATGTTATTCTATCTGCTTCCATCACCTGATGTGGATTCACACTGCCATATCTATGATTGGCTGCCAATGGCGGATCTTGGAATACCTGGAATCCTGGCATTCAAACAAGCATGTTAATGTCTGTTGTCAGGTAGCCAAAGGCTATTGGCTATCTGTAGTATTTTAAACTTCCTGCGGCTTACCATGCCTGGTGGAAGGTACAAATGATTTGGGTAGATTTTTAATTTGATTTTCGTTCTTGCAGCAGCTGTTAAGCCTACTCTTTTGGATTTCAAACTGCCAAGAAATTTTTAACGTGCTCGACACTGAACACGGGAGTCCGACCTAACCACCCAGAGGAATTTTTACCAGAAGATTCACGGAAAAAAATTGTGGTCTCCACCGTGATTCAAACGCGCGACTGCCGGCACCTGGGGCTGACACCTTACCTTGAGTCCCCAATGATGGATCACATTTGGATAAGTTTTGTGCACTTTTTTATTCACTGTGCTGTGTTTTTCACTTGCATCTAATCAAGTACATATTTTGCCTACTGTTATTGATAACGGGAGTGCAGCCGCTGAAGTCAAAATCGTTTCTTTATGTTTTAACCTCTCGAGCGGGTTCGCACAGTATTTTCATGTCCTAATATCTATCAATGGCGATATTGGAAATAGATTTGTGCATCGGAATCCACCATTAATCCTGCCCAATGTATTCAAGCCCGTTATTGTTGTCTACATCATTGACTGCTGTAGACCACTGAGACCTAGTCAACTATCGTCTTGCCTTCAATATTACCAACATTTTCTATACACATCCCATTCTCATGCAGAAAATCTATGAAATCCACATTCTAACATCCTCATTTGTGTATTTCTCAATCAGCAACCAATTTACATATAAGCAGGGGATGGTGGCAGAGTGAGTGGTGATGCAGCCAACCAGAAGTAGTGAAACCAACGACCCTGATCAGGAAAGGGCCAATGTCAAAACCAAATAAATGATCTCAGAGCCCTCCAGCGTCAGCATGACTGTGCGGTTGAGTGTTCGGTAAGGTGGGGGCATGAATATTCCAGTTGTCCACTGGTCACTTTGTGACGAAACTACACAACTGGAATGAGAAACTGGTTGCATACATACTTTGCAAATTCTTTTGAAGGACGTCACAGGGTCAGAAATAAATATTAATAAAACAAAATGGGATGGTTTGATCAGCTCATGGGGATGCAACCAGGTCAACTACCACTGCTTTGTTGTGCTGGCATGTCTGTGGATTTTCTACCCACCCAAGCCTGGAGCCAGAAAGAGACTGTCATATCAGTGTGTGACATGAGTTAGCAACTATGCTCCGCTCCGAGATATTGTAGCCAAGATAGGGCTCGCTGCACTCATTCCCCGTCACCAATTGCCTACTGGTTGTGCCGAACTCCTCTGAAGCTCAAGATGTGTAACCAAAAGTTCAAACCAAAGGGATCGTCACGTCCTGAGCCACTGTGCCTTTATGATGGATTTCAGACACAAGATTGTGATGCAATTTGCCTCCTCGTCTCCAGTGCTGTGCAGTACAATTCTGATTCCTTTCCAACCACAGAGGGTGCACACATCATGCTTACTTACAATTCAAGAAGAGCTGGCTACAAGGCATGAGGAGGGCTGCGTGACAGATGGATAGATGACATAATGTTGATAACAACCAGCACAACACACTTGACCAAAGAAAGGAAGACAACTTAAGCTCCCTGTGAACTAAATGGCACAGGCAGATGGAAAAAAACCCAGTGAGACTTAACTACCTTAGCTTCATAGGGATATGATGATTCTCCCTCCAAGCCACCAGCATCAATAATATATTCAAAGGCGTAGTCCATGAGGCCACCATTGCATCCTTGATCACCATAGCTACCGGAGCAGTCCACTAACTGTTGTTCTGAGAGGGAGACTAGGTTACCTGTTTTCTTGGACCACTGACCTTCAACTGAACCAGTCTGAAATAAATGAAATTCACAGTTAACCAATATGGGTGAATTGGACAAAGGTTGAGTGTATGCAAACACTATATCTATCTCATTCAGTGCCAAAGATGGCACATAAAGCAGACCCCAAAATTCCCCAGTTCTTTCGGTTCCCCGCTACCTCCTGCAGTTCTTGAATATCTTCTAGCCCCATGGTTGCACCCTTCCTTGTGACTGTTCTGCATAGAGTCTCTCTGGGTCTACCATGCTTCCTTTTGTCCTTAGGTTTCCACATAATCGCATGTAACGGGAGTCTATTGTCTATCTTCCGCAGCACATGCCCGGTGTACGCCCAACGTTTCTTCCTGATGACATTAGAAACATAATTTTGTTTGGACTGTAATCATATTTCCTCCGTAGTCATGAATTCTTTCTAGCCAGTACCCAATAGACGTCAAAGGCATTTATTATCAAATGCATTCAATTTATTTGCAATCGGCTTTGTCATATTCCAGCTTTCCCAACCACATGTGCAAAAACACTGGTCTCGTACTATTTCTGTTGCTATCAATTAGAGGATACACAGCTGCCGAAGACGGATGTATTGGGCCAAAAGGTGCAAATATCACAGTCAAGCTGTAAACTAGCAACACAACACATCCTGTTCTCAGGAATACATCCTGCTATTTGCAAACCCTGTTCAGGGCTTGGTAGAGAGAGATTAAGAACGAACGCAGAAGAGGGTACACCTAAATAATTAACTTCACAGACATTCATTTCAGTTACATAAATTGAAGTGCTCCATCTCCATCAATCCTTTTCTGGGTCCTCCTTCCTATACTTACTTACTTTCCGTGTCCAAAAATCATGTCACACGGCATCTGCCCAGTATTCAGCAACTTGAACTGCCTTGTCGTTCGCCTCCATCATGTCATTTATGTCACAGGTTTCAGGGAGGTTGGGGCAGGACATCAGATGATCTTGGCCCTGAAGTCGACATCTGAGTATCCCCATTTCTTCAAGTTCACTCTGCATCTTGACACACCAGTTCGAAGTCTGGGCAGTGGTGTCCAATCGCAGTCTCTTCTTTGAGCTCTATCCATGGATCCTGCATTGTTTCGCGCCACTTCTCGATGCGGCGGTCTTCCGGGCTTGTCTCAATGGTCTCTGTCGATTTTAAGAAACTTCCTATAAGTTCCACACATGAGATTCCTTTTGCTTTGGTATTTTTCACCTCCATCATTTACCTGGTATTCTTTGGCCTCCACCTCTTCTGATTCCCTGTGGGTTCTCATCCAGAGTATGTCTGACTATATCATGAGATTTGTTTCTTTACTTACTCTGAATAATCTCCATCTGTATTTGTCCTGGACTTATTTTCCCTTCCATTTTTGACGATCAAATAATATATTTGCTAATTTTAAAGTTCGGGATGTTCTGTGAGGTGATTATAAACTACATCTAACAATCCATAAAGGATACTTGATACTGTGAAATACTGTTTCAAAAACAAAATGTGTTTAAAAATGTGATATAGTAAATTATAGATTCGATAACAGAAGAATGTCAGAAATGTGGTACTATAAACTATGGGTTAGATAAGAAAACATGTGGTACTGTAACTATGGCTTCAATAACCAAAACAAGCGCAGAAACGTGTCCTTAAAATATGGAATACTTACAGTACTGAATGACCAACAAGATCCACATTGTAGCTGAAAGATGAGAAATATAAAACTCAGAATAAAAATGAGTAGTGGGAAAAAAGACTGCATGTAATGTCTTCTATTATTGTTGTTTAAATCATTTGCGTTGAGCTAAATCTTGTTTTTTTTGGTAGTAGGTTACAGCGGCTCTTCATATACCCTCAGGCATACTTGACAAGGTGGGCCGCGCCCCCACCCCTCCTCGCTGTAGTGCAATGCAAGATGTTTAGTAAACTCACCCCTAAGCGAATTACGGTGTCAACTACCACCTCATTGTGGTGTCAATTACTGCCTCATCGGTCAGGTCGCTAAGACAGTCAGATTACATGAGTATGACTTGGATGTGAAAGGGGAGGGGGGGGGGGGGGTGGCCTTGATTTCTCTTGACCCTGATGTTAGCCTATTCTCCAAGTAGAAGCTGTTTAACGCAACCAATAAATCCTCATTCCTCTTTAACCAGGTATTTGACAGGCGGACAGTAGTAGAAAAGTAAAGCTTTATTCCAAGACGAAGATTCTGTGGCAAAGGGATTGGGAGCTTGGTTAACAACCCCATCGAATCATGTCATGCTCGGTTTGAAAGACCGGGTACGTCTGTCTTTTTTTCATGGTATGATCGCTTCTTCCTGTTGACCCAGCTGTAAATGGGTACCTGACTGAGTCAAGGGAAAATTTCAATGTAATGAAAGGGACTGATCACATATGGAGGCATTCAGGTTCTTCTGTTTCTAAAAATCTACATCACTGCACGGATGCTGATGGTCCCTGTAGCTCGCTGGTTGTACAACTCTCCTGCTCCATCCTCTCATACTTCGGTCGAACCTCGTTTAATGACTCAGGTGCAATGAAAGGGACTGAGCACATATAGAGGCACCAGGGACAATAAAGTCTGTTTTGAGAACCATTTTTTTCCCTTTATTCTAAAATCTCCCGTCATTGGTTCTGAAAGTATATCCTTTGTAAGAAGTTTTATATTTTTCTTTCACTTTCTCTAAAGTTCCTTGGTTTAATCTGAATGATCTACTCTAACTTTTTTTCCTGCATACTTCTAAAAATATTTTCCTTTGAGTTAGAAATGTAATTACTTAACTATTTCAGCAATGCCCCTGCCTCATTGAGATAACTTTCTGTACTTTGTAAATAAAGTCTTAGGTTTGTTTGGTGAAATATTTCTGATGACCAAATAGCAAGAAGTACAAGAATTACACCACTGACCCACAGAAAGTATGTCGTAAGAAGCAACTAACTGTGTGACGTGGCATGACACCGGCCATGGATAGGTGGTTTGTTAAGAGCAGCATAGATGGTGCCTAACAGGCTGCGGGTCTACTTTTCTCTAGTGTTAAAGTTTATTAAGATGGACTCGCTTATTACTCAACCACCCTCTGCGGCACTTGTCCCAGAACAGCAGAGTAATAAGTTGCTCGGGCCTAGCGCGCTAAGAGGGAAATCCTCCTCCCGGCTACATTCAGCTCACCCCAGAGCTCGGACCTGCACAGAGGCATCTGTCCCTGTTGAAGTAAAGACAACTATGACTAAATTGATGATCAAACCACCAAGAGTCAGGTGTCTTTCTGACGCCAGCATACGCAGACTAGCACACATCAGTGAGTCTTTCCACAACAAATAAACCCCTAGAGCATCAAGTAGAAATGCTCATTTTAAAAATTCAATAGTTGCAAAGATATTGCCAACAGCAGAAACTGAGTGTATCGCCGTCGCTGAGGACCACCAACATCATCACATGTCATACTGCATCCTTGAGTATGTGGGCGCACTTGTGACTGATCAAGCCAATGCGAGCACTGAAAGTTCTATGATACGACTGGCATACAAAGTACGCAGCTGCCTCTAGTATTCTCTCGGCTCTAGACTGTATCTTCTTCTTCGTTCGTTCTCAATCTCCCGCTACCAAACCCTGAAAGGGCTTAAGTAGCAGAATATAGTCCAGAGAACGGAATGCGTTGTATTGTAGTTTACAGCTTGGATGCGATATTTGCACCTTTCGGTCTACCACATCCGACTTCAGCAAGCATTTTTTGAGTACCGGGTTGGCATTCCCTCTTCGACCCCTTCTCCTTAGAAAGTCTGCCCTGCTGCGGCCTGCTATCCAGGATATGGAGGTGTAGAAGGGTCTTGGCAGCTATGGTTCGCTGGCGCTGACGCTAGCAGTCAGCTATGGGTCACTGACCACTGCAGCATCTTGATCCCTCTAGACTGTATGATTGTGTCTCTTTCCTGGGCTGCCTGAACACGGAGGCTTTCGCTGATTTCAACACCATCTATAATCGCACTCTTCCAGGTTGAACAATTTTGAGCCAGATTTTCCCAGGTGTTAATGTATATTTAACAGCACAAGGGACTCATTCAGACCATCCTTGGGGATCAAGATGCTGAGCAGCGCATGAGCTGCAGTGGTCAGCAACCCATAGCTGACTGCTAGCGTCAGGGCCAGCGAACCATAGCTGCCAAGACCCTTCTACACCTCCACGCGGTGATCCTGGATAACAGGCTGCAGCAGGACAGACTGGCTAAGGAGAAGGGATCGAAGAGGGAATGCTAACCCGGTATTAAAAAAATGCTTGCTGAAGTCGGATGTGTTGAACGGAAAGGTGCAAATATTGCAGCCAAGCTGTAAACTACAACACAACGCATTCCATTCTCTGGACTACATTCTGCAACTTGCGCCCTTTCAGGGTTTGGTAGTGGGAGATTGAGAACGAATGAAGAAGAAGACCATCCTTGAAACACTTTTTGGACATCCCTGTGATTGATCTCCTTCACTGAGTTCACCATTCAGCTGCCTCTTTGGAAGTTTTTTACCCGACAAGGTAGCCAGGATCGCACTTCATTATCTGTGATATCATCCTGCCAGCGATTATGCAGCAAGTATCTCAGACAGTTCATGTGGAAGTGATTTCGCCTACTGGCCTCACCATGGCAGATAGTCCAGCTCTCACACACGTAGAGTAAGGTGGTGAGAATGGCGGTACGTTAGAACTTCACCTTAGTCGTTATGCCGATTCCTCATCATTCCCACACTGTTGAGCGCACTCGACAAAAAGCTGCGCTGGCCTTTGATATTCTATTAACCAGGTCATCAGAAATAGTCACTAATCTGGACAGCGTACTTCTGAGGTATACGCAGGTATATAGCAGGTTATATAAACCTCCTATACTGTTGAGCGCACCCAACAAAAAGCTGCGCTGGCCTTTGATATTCCATTAGCCAGGTCATCAGAAATAGTCACTAATCTGGACAGTGTACTTCTGAGGTATACACATTTTTCAACTGATTGTAATTTCTGTCTCCCTCACTGTTTATACACAACGCCTGGTGCTGGTGGATACATGATCTCAGTTTTCTTTGTGCTAATAGTCAAACAAGAGTTGTCACAAGCAGCAGAAAACTAGTCCATGCTCTCCTGCTCTGAGCAGTCATCCACAAACAAGAATTTGCATATCCCATTGCGCACCACTTTGGTTTTCGCATTCAGTCTGCACGGATTGATAAGACCAGCATCCACGCGGAACACCAAACGTGTTATATATTCAACAAAATAATTTTCCTAACAAACTTGTAAGCCTGTATATTTCTTGTTCATATATGACACATTATCATACGAATGTCCTCTACAATTGACTATGCCGTTCTTTTCTAAAGAGGCCTTGTGGCTCTATTTTGCAACAATGTGACATCACGATGAACTGTGTAAATCTCTCAACTGGATCACACATCTGCAAGAACACATGACGTCTTTTGCTGTCACTCTAATCACATTGTTACTATTTGAAACCCAGGTTTGTGATTGTGCATTATTATATGTTGTATGTATTTGTAGACATATACACACAGCATGCACGCCACAATTCACGAAGACATAAAACAGCAACCAAATCTAAAGTTCGGCACAGTGCACAAATAATGTTATGGAAAATAAAACGTTTAATGTACTGTTTTTATTTGGCTGCAATGTATTTTAAGCAACCCTTTTTAGAACGTTATGAAAACAATTGCAAAGTTTAACAATTGTTGTTGTTGTTGAATGTTCACAATGAGTAGGATTACTCTTTTGTGCGTCCTAAAAAGGACGTTACGTGCAGATGAAGGTTGACCGTGATCCTCCAGGTGGCTGTGCTAGGCTTGGTTTGATCTGCATGTCGCTCACTACTGCGGGGATCGCGTCGATCCCTCATCTCAATAGCCAGTCTGTCGTGAAAACAGTCTGTTTCCAGGGACGGCTACTAGGAAGCCAAGGTGAGGGTCTTGTCCAGTACGTTTTGTCTTCCTTCCCCAAAGTGTAATTCTTTTCCTATTGAACAAATGAAAGAGCCTATATTTTTTTTAGCATATGCACATGCCAACCAAAGGCCTCAGGAGCCTTAGGCTTACTAGATATTCAGGCCCTGCCTCGATACCATTTGATAGAAAAGTAGGAACTAAATCAACCAAGTCATTGTTACAAATAATTACCTGATTTTTAATGGGAGTCACAAGATTCTTGGCTCTCCAGTCCTCAGAATCTGGAACAGATGTGGTTGGGGGGCTGTACTGACTACACTGGGAATTAGTGCTGCGTGTCTTGTTCACACCAAAGCCATTCAGAGTACGGTACTCCTGGTTGGTCTGTGAGCAATAGCAAAATGGTGAGAATTTTAGAAAAAAGTACTACAGAAGTATATCATAATTGGTGATAAATTCTCTCCCCAACTTTCTGCTGTTGTGAGGATTGTGGATTCATTTTTTGTAGCGCCATATGTAGATTAATAATAATAATAAGTTTGCTCAGTTGTTTGAGGCCAGTTGCGTCGTCGGCCACATCCATGATGCACTGCTGCAGCATGGTTCCAGGCCTCGTCCACAGCGGAGATAGAGGCTACTATCTGCTGAAGCCATACTGTGGGAGGACGGCCTCTTCTGCATCTCCAGTCGGTCGGGGGAAGACTTTTTGCGCTGAGGAACGACCTGTGTAAGCATCTTGTGGCCAGGTTTTCCTGGTCCAGCCGTACGACACGACCGAACAAAGATACTCAGTGACAGTCAAGTGTTTCTGACGTTGGGTAGAGGCTTGTTTTAGCAGAGACCCCCATGTTGCGGATATAGTCATGCCATCGGATACTCTGGATATGCCGCTGTTTGCGCATGTGGGGGTCCTCCAGTCTCAACATGTCATATTTCCTTTATGTCCAGGTTTCCGACCTGTAAAGCAGAACTGGAACCACGTAGGACTGATAGATGCAGATTGCAGATGCTTAAATAGGACGATGTGTTTCTGGACATCCTGTCCCTACCTTTTTTTTGTCCAATTTACTTAAGAAACATGATAGCGCAGTGGTTAGTGTATATATATAATCCAGTGGCCATCATCTAGGAGGGGATGGCAGAATGCATTGAATGACAGTCTCTTAAACAATGGAAGCCAAGACATTTGCTCTCATGGTCTATGTCAAAGGTTCCCACTTTCAGTTCAGTTCAAGTGCCATCTCTGCATCGAAGATCGGCTGCAATGGATCTCCAGTGTACTCTATCTCTTGCCGTAATGAGGCAATCCGAGAGGCTTTTTCCAGTCCACCTCCTGATGTTATCCACCCACTTAAAACGTCTGCCTCTTGAACGACTTCCTTCCACCCTACTCTCCAGTATGTTCTTCATCAGGGAGGTATGTCCTAATATATGACAAAAATAACGTTACTGTTTAACCCTGATTTCAGTCATTAACTATCTTTATTACCCCTGACTTTTTCAATACCTCTAAATTTGTTTTCTTATCTTTCCAAGAAATGCAACCCAACCTTCTATATATCCACATTTAGAAGGCTTCAATACTCTTTTCCAATTTGTTATACATTGTCCATGTTTCTGTGCAATAAAATAGTGACGAGTATACATAACACCTGACATTTCTCATTCTCAAATTATGATTTATGAAAAATTAAAATCTCACTTTAGGCACATGCAAAGTCTACATAAAAACTCATTCATTGTCATAAATGTCAGTATAACAAGGACACTGGATTCACACGTTTACTGAAGATTATAGGGCTCTTACATCTGCTTTGCTCCCTGTGTAGATCTCAGGGCCTCTTACAGTGGAAGACGGAATTGCACTACTGCACCCTATATTCTTGGTGGGGAGAGCTATCAACATTAACACTACCCACGGGATTAATATCATCATACAGTGGATCCCTGGACACAGAGGGCTACCAGGGAATTGAAATCGCTGACAGATTGGCAAAATTAGGAGCCTCCAAACAACAATTGGATAGACCCTGCAGTAACCAGACAGTAAAACAAATTATTAAGAATAATACCATGAAAATCTGGATGAACAGGTGGGCGACGGAAACAACTGGTTGCAGTGTATTTAGTGAAATGTCAGAGTCAAAATGTAATGATGACATTAATAAACTACATAGAAGAGATCTTCTTCTTCTTCGTTCGTTCTCAATCTCCCGCTGCCAAACCATGAAAGGGCTTAAGTAGCAGAATGTAGTCCAGAGAACGGAATGCGTTGTGTCGTAGTTTACAGCTTAACTGCAATATTTGCACCTTTCAGTCCAACACATCCGACTTCAGCAAGCATTTTTTGAGTACTGGGTTAGCATTCCCTCTTCGATCCCTTCTCCTTAGCCAGTCTGCTCTGCTGCAGCCTGTTATCCAGGATCACCGCGTGGAGGTGTAGAAGGGTCTTGGCCGCTATGGTTTGCTGGCCCTGACACTAGCAGTCAGCTATGGGTTGCTGACCACTGCAGCTCATGCGCTGCTCAGCATCTTGATCCCCATAGAAGAGATCAAAGTTCCATCTTTCAGTTCCAAACAGGACACACCCGAGTTAATAGCCACTTGAATCGTATCAATCCACAACATATGTTCTTATGCAGACACGAGGATCAAATTCTTAGAAAGCACTGAAGACAATTACCAACACACTGTACGAAGCAGTGAAACAACTGAAGAAGACTTGTATCTATATAAGAATGGCATTGAGCTGTCAAGAGATTACGTGGCGAAGTGGTTAAGCCGTCGCCCTAGTGATCAGGTGGTGTGAGTTTCGACTCTGGACTCCGCCGTCTTTTTCACAGGTGCTTGATGGAGTTCCCTTCATCTCGTAGTTGTCTTGTCCTTGACTTGCCACTGGGGTCGGGTGGCTCGAGGCGAGAGAGCGAGGATAAAAAGTAGCGCAGTTAATCCCTTACTAAAAATAGCGCTAGCAAAATAAATTATACCATCATCGTTTGCGATGGGTGGTGGCCTTTGCTTTGCTTTTTACTATACATAGGGAGCCGCATAGCACAGTGGTTAGCGAGCTGGCTTTGCATCTGAGTGGTCCTGGGGGTTCATTCCCCAGCTGGAGGCGGAAATGTTTTTTTTCAGACCGCAATGGCGCTCGGGTCGACCCAGCCTTAAATGGGTACCTGTTCAGTTCGGGCAGTAAAAGTGGCGAGGGATAGGAGATGGCTACCGCCCTCATATAGCCGAGCCTTTGAAATGTGAGATCGCTAACACCTCACACCTCTACGGCAGTAATGCTACTGGTTACTTTATTTTTACTATATGTCACCATCATGCCATTGGAATCCAGTTGTTGATGCTGTATTTGGCGTCTAACCTTAACCCTTTATAAGGAGGCCTAAAGCACAATCAATCGCTGTGACTGTTTTGAAGCAATGGTTTTTACATGATGAGGTAGCCAGCTTTATGCACAACTCTCTGCAGTTGTCTTTGACACCATACTAGAAAATTGGTGGTGGTCATTTTCTCTTCATCCCAGGTACCATTCAACGGATAAATGAGTGCAACAGTTGTTCCTGCAAGGAGGCAGTCAACAGTGGTGCCCTTGCTCCTATCGCAGCGAAAGGAAGATGATGAAGAGATCCGACAAGTAACCAACCCACCAGATCTGAGAACTGGTTAATGTCCATGTAGAATGTGGTATGTCCGTTGTGGTACTTCCAGTTGTGGTACTCTATCAAGTTGACGGTCTCCATGAAGATTCGGTATCTATTACTCTCCACCTCTTCAGTTGCATACTGCTTGTCTGGGGAATAGATTGTAGTGAAGAATGTAAGGGCAGATGGAAATAAGAATGTAGGTAAGAGTCAATATACAGGCAGAAAGATGAGACATTATAACGAAGATGTAGGAAGGGACATGTCACAACAATGATGACAGTAGAAAGATAAATGACACATGGTAATGAAGCAGACAAAAATAAATGATGTGGTAATTAAACAGGCCCAAAATAAATGACATGTGGTAATGAAGCAGACAAAGATAAATGACATGTGGTAATTGAACAGGCACACAGATAAATGACATGTGGTAATGAAGCAGATACAAAGATAAATGACACATGGTAATGAAGCAGATATAAAGATAAACAACACATGGTAATGTAGCAGGCATACAGATAAATGACACATGGTAATGAAGCAGGCATAAAGATAAATGACACATTGTAATGAAGGAAACATAAAAATAAGTGACACTTGGTAATGAAGCAGGCATAAAGATAAATGACACATGGTAATGAAGCAGGCATAGAGATAAATGACACATGGTAATGAAGCAGGCATAATGATAAATGACACATGGTAATGAAGCAGACATAGAGATAAATGACACATGGTAATGAAGCAGGCATAGAGATAAATGACACTTGGTAATGAAGGAAACATAAAAATAAATGACACTTGGTAATGAAGCAGGCATAGAGATAAATGACACATGGTAATGAAGCAGGCATAGAGATAAATGACACATGGTAATGAAGCAGGCAAAGAGATAAATGACACATGGTAATGAAGCAGGCATAGAGATAAATGACACATGGTAATGAAGCAGGCATAGAGATAAATGACACTTGGTAATGAAGCAGGCATAAAAATAAATGACACATGGTAATGAAGCAGGCATAGAGATAAATGCAAATTGATAAGATTAATGGAAATGACATCCAGAATTCAATCCTTCACCAAAAGATTTTTCTGTAGCAGAGTCAAATGTAATACATTTGCATCAAAGAGCACGAGAACAATCAGTATATCTAGAGAGTAAGAAGAGGTAGTTAAGATGAATAGAACACCTCCAGAAAATATTACAACAATATAACCAGACATGCACTGGATTAGAACCAACACGAGAAGAGAAATATGGTAAGACCAAACAACAAGGCAAAGAACAATAAATGAAAAAGCAAGAACCACTACATCATCGCTGGTGGATATAAAAACAGTTTGAAATTGAAATTATCTCTGGATATCGACTGTAGCAGTTATATGTTACAGGGCAGCTGTTGTCGAGGGGTAAGGCACTCGCCGCTCAAAGCAATGAACGGAAATGGTGGGTGATTGAATCCTGCAAGTTTAAAGTGACCCCTGATCTCAAGAGAGGTAGGACTAGAGTGCCAGCATACTGAGTTATCTCCAGTCATCTTGACTTATGTCTTGTCACTGATCCAAAGTAGCTCGGGATTGATGACCAGCTGTTTCTTCCTCACAACAATCCAAATACAGCGCAAGTCACATCATCAAGACAAAACCATCTGATATCGCCACCATTGCTTGCAATGGGTGACTAACTTTTTTTTCTTTGTATGTTACAAAGGGAACTAGAATAGAATGATAAAAGTTAATCGTGTTTATCCGAACGCGCGTCGCTTTACAATTAAAGTGGTTAGGCAGGTTGAGCGTCCTGGGAACCACTAAAGCTATGCCAGTAGACATTTTACTCCTGGTAGATTCTACCCAGCTGGGATTGTCTGCATATGTAAGAGTGAGACTAAAGCATGTCCCCCAGGTTATGTTTTAGCACATGGATGACATTCTGGTCTGCGTAAGACGTATTTATGCTACAGAAACAGCAACCAATAAAACAAATTTGCTGCAAGATGGATGTCCGGATTATGAAACACATGTCTGCAGAAAATATATTAGGTCTCATCAGGGATTTGAACCATGGGTTTCAAGCTTCTTACACCATAGGTGAGAATCACATGATTTACTTAGCCAATCAAATCAGCCCTGCAAATTTGGGATATACAGAGTGACAAACGAGAACTAATAGTCTTCTTTTTTCGTATGCTGTCAGACGTCAACTTGAATTTTTTTTAAGAAAGCAGAGGTCATCCTGAGACTGTCAACACAGCCATAGAGCTTGTCTAGTGTTGGCCTCATGTACTTTCTCCGCATCTTGCATGTCGAGAAATGTTGCAGATGTTCAGGGGTAATTTTCCCGGTACCACAGATGCATTTGTCAGTAGTACCTATCTTCAGTTTATTGACTAGATGGTACCTCAGTCTGTTGTGACCTGTGCGGAGTCTGAAGACCACCACCTGCTCTCTTCTGTTCAACTGGTAATAAGCATGCATCATTTTTTGTGTAGTCAGTATGCCCTGTTTCCCATTTGTCCATATATCTGGCCCTAATACACTTTTCGGACTCTTCGTAGATTACACTAGAATCTTATTGTTGTAACCTTCCACCTTTTTTTGCCAGTCTGTCTGGCTCCTCGTTGCCTTGGATGTTACAGTGGGATGGAACCTACTGTACCTCTTTTGAGTGTGGACTGCTGCCATAGTTGACAGAGTACTGATCTTAAATCATTTAGTTCTGTATTTTGCTGGCTTGTTAGTGCTGAATTAATAGTAAGATTGTCATCAATATAGCTGGCGGTGCATGAAAAAAATGTGACAGTTTGCTATAAATGTAAACATTATAGGTGATAAATTATCCTAATTATTTCCTTTCTTCTTCTGCATCTCCCGCTACAGGAGAACGGAATGCGGTGTGTCGCTAGTTTACAGTTTGACTGCAATATTTGCACCTTTCGGTCCGACACATCCGTCTTCAGCAGGAATTATTTCCCTATAATCCTGGTTGTTATTCTCACTTTAGCAGTGGAACAGTCAGCGGGCAGATGCCGAATGTCGTAGACAAATTCACATATCTGGGCAGCACGCTGTCGAGATCTGTCAGCCTAGACGATGAGGTGGCAAGCAGAATAGCAAAGGCCAGCACAGCCTTTGGTAGAATGCGCTTGATGGTCTGGGCACGTCGTAGCATCAGCGTCAAGACCAAACTCAAAGTCTACCGTGCAACCATCATTCCAACCCCACTATACGCTTGCGAAAGCTGGACTGTATACTCTGGACATGCAAGGAGGTTAAACCACTTCCACACAGGTTGCCTGAGGCGAATATTCCACATCCGATGGCAGGATTGTGTCACTGACATCGAGGTTCTCTCAAGGGCTAACATGCCCAGCATCCATGCACTGCTAGAGAAAGCACGACTAGGATGGGCCGGACACCTCGTCCGTATGTCAGACGAGTGGCTCCCAAAGAAGCTTCTCTACGGCGAGCTGAGGGATGGCGCGAGAGAGGCCGCCCAAAGAAACGTTTTAAAGACGGTCTGAAGGACTCACTGAAAAGTTGCCAGATAGACATCGACACCTGGGAATGTCTTGCGCAAAACAGATCTGACTGGAGAAGCGCAGTCAAATCGGGTGTAGCTGCCGGTGAAGACGACCGTGTTGTGAAAGCCCAGAGCAGACGCGGAAATCCCGAGCAGCGGGAACACCATCCCCTTCTACAAATCTTGTGTGCCCGATATGTAGCAGATGTTTTCATGCCCGCATTGGCCTGTTCAGCCACATGCGCACCCACACCCAACAGGGAAGTCTGTGACAAGGATGATGTCGGCGGTCCTCATCGACAACGATGGACAGCTATTATTATAGTAGTGGTACTGGAATGAGGTTCAGAGTCTTCTGGCAACTAAAACTGACTTACAAAATTGCCAGTTTAGTCACACTGAAAGGTGTATATCCTTATCCTGTCACTTTGATTTAATGTAGTTTACTGTTAGACCTGGTAAACAGATGCTAGTCCAGTCAGGCAGAATATACTGACCAGGACGTCGCATCAGGCATAATACACTGATCAAGACCACAATCTCTCTTCTATTTAGTGTTCCCTGGAAACATGCTATTTTCAAGGCAGCCTAGCTGATGCGATGTGATCCCCGTAGTAGTGAGAACCATGCACATGAGGCCAAGCCAAGTATAGCACAACTGCCTGGAGGACAGCTGTCCACCTTCCTCAAGATGCGAGAAAAGCTACTTCAACCCACTACTTAACATCCTTTCCAGGCACACAAATTACTCGAATCGGTAAAGAACACAAAAATGAGGACATAATACATAAAATCAGAACAGAACTAAATGCCTTACAAAAGATCTCAAAGATAACACTCCAGTGACTGCCCTTTCATTGTGGAATTATGGGAAACGAGAGAGAGAGAAGATGCACTTTCCAAAGCAGGTGGAAAAATGGAACAATACACCATAAAGTGTCATATAAGGAGACTTAAAACCAGCATTCGTTTCCAATATAAAATAAAATGTGAGAAAGAAATGGGAGAGAGTTACAGTGCAGACCCAATACACCAGCCAACTGCAATCTTCCACATGAGAACAGGCCACAGCAGACTACTGAGCCACCTATATTGGCTCAAAAGCTCCCAAACAAATGAATGTTCATGTGGGACAGGAGTCCAGACTCGGGAACACGTACTTCAAGAATGCAGAGCCTATGAAGAACTAAGCAACAAGACCTGGCCAGATGAAGCAAAACTGAGGCAAAAACTATGGGGTCACCGCTCTGACCTGGAAAGGACTGTGGACTTCATCCTGGCAATAGGACTGAAGATTTAGCATGATATAAAAAAAACCAGAACGCAGATGAAGAAGGAGGGCGCACAAAAGAATAAACTTACTCATTGTGGACATTAACAACAATGACCTTTTAGACCTGAAAGATTATTCCAGTTCATGCTGGCAAATACAGTTAATGGCACTCTAGGAAAATATGGCAGTAAAAAGACACAATTCAATCATCGAGTACCATACAGAAAGATCTAGAACATCATCAGAAATGAGTTTAAACACTAATGGAGAGAAAACATGAACATAAGACCCAATTCAACAACTCAGAAGAAACTATTTGGCATGAGAACTAGTCACTGCAGACTACTAAAACATCTATACCGATTAAAGATCTCACACACCGATGAATGTCCATGTGGAACAAGGAGACAGAATACTGAACACGTTCTACAGGAATGCCCCCTCTATAGAGATGAGATACCAGGCCTGGCCATAGGGCGTGGAGCTGAGACAAAAGCTGTGGAGCAGCCGCTCCGACCTGGTGAAGACTACAGAATTCATCATGGTGACTGGCCTGCAGATATATCATTGACCAAAGATCCTGAAAGCAAAAAACGAAGGAAAGAAAATATTATTGCTTATAATACAAATTTCATTAATATAATATTGTGCTATATTTGGGCCATTACTGTATTTATTTCAGAAACTGAAAATAAGTTTAAAATTTTACGATTTGTGTGTCAGACATCTCATAAACATACTTTCTGTGGGTGAACTTACTATGTGTACTCTTAAAAGACTTCCATGTTTCATCATAGTCTGCATATGACAGCTTGTACAAACCATCTCTTGTAGGTGCACGAGGATAGGCTGGCTTCAGATTGTTCAGATCAGACTTTCTCAAGGGCTCCTCAATCTTGAAATACTTCATGAAGGCTGGCCCAGCCAGAGCATGGCTCAGGGTTGCAAGCACTACAATGTAAGTCAGCAGCATGGTGGTGATTGAATGCTAGAATCTGAGAGGAGAAATGTCAATAAATAATTAACTGACTCCGCTTATTTGCCCATCTTCTGCCATGGGGTGTACAGGTTTTCTTTTAACTTCCGCTGAACCATTGGTCCTGTCTCTGTCTACTCACCGGTGAATTCGTTGTGTTAACACCAGTTCTGATTGAAAAACGGTTGAATTGAAAATTAGACCAATTTCCGACTGCCCAGAAAACAATACAATGGGGATTTTTACCTAAGATAATTTGTTATCCTTTTTGTTCTGTTTGATGTGGATTTGGAAGTTTATCCCATTATTAGTTGTGATGAAGTTGTTGCAACAGATTGTTTTGAGGTAGGTCTGTTTAGTTTGTTTATCTAGATGTTATAAATACGTTTGTAGATGAAACTAACAGATATGCCGATCTGGTCAAGAACACTATCAGTGCTTTGTGGTAATTTCATGATTTTCAAACAACTAGTGTACCCAAAAAATGGGAAAGTCTAAATGTTTGTGACATATTTTTTTTAATGTGGAAACTAGACGATTAATTTTTAAAATAATATTTTCTACAGGATGGAGTAGCTGGCCTCATGTCCTGCCCTCTTAAGTCACGTGTCAATCATTTATAGCAGATTACAACGTTTCTATCCATTGATTTCCAATTCTCTACATTTACCCTATATCCCAAACTCCAGGATATCACATGTGCTGACCTGACCTACTTTTAATATTGCACTATGTGCCTTGATCACAAAAGCAAATGTAGTTGTTTAGACCACATTTGATTCAGATGTCTTAAAGTTTCAGCAAAGTATAACTTTTAGCAACAACGCTCACAAGACAATTATATTTCTGCACACGAGAAACATACAACAAACAGAAAATAAAGTGAATTAGCAAATTCAGGATTTAAACCAAGGACCTCCAGGTGACGAAAGTGCTTTGCCACATGAAAAGGATTCAGCCAGGCAAACACCTCCCCAAAAAAGTGGTTTTTAACTGGTCAAAATTTTCGTCACTCATCACTAGCAACTGTGGGATATAGGACAAGTTAGGATCGACATATCTATGGAATATCAGCTAAGTTAGGCTCAACAGTTCTATGGAATATATGCTAAGTTAGGCTAAACATATCTATGGAATATATGCTATGTTAGGCTCAACATATCTATGGAATATATGCTAAGTTAGGCTCAACAGTTCTATGGAATATCAGCTAAGTTAGGCTCAACAGTTCTATGGAATATCAGCTAAGTTAGGCTCTATATATTTCTTAGTGGACCTGTACTTCTACAAGGCAAATGCTTCTGTACAGGTCCTAGGTCTGGCGTGAGCTGGATGTAGCCGGGAGGATGAAATCCAGCTCAGATGCTAGACTCGAGCAGCTTATTACTCCTGTGCAAGTGCCGCGGAGGGTGGTTAACTGATGTGCGAGTCCATCTTAATAGACTCTAACACTAGAGCAAAGTAGAACCGCAGCCTGTTAGGCGCCATCTATGCTGCTCTAAACAAACCACTTAACCATGTCCGGTGTTATGCCATGACCATATAAATTTCCTATCATCGAGCATAGATCACATCATATAATGAAAAGTAAAGTAAAGATCCGGTACCCATGTCCCTGATATATTGGGAATATGGAGTTAGGCCCATATTTTCTTGACCAACGACATACTAGGTGTGATCTGGGCAACACCACACCTGACACCTTTATTTCCTAGACTTGTTCTGGTACAAAATTTTAGAGACTCAGTCAACACAAGGGTAATTTGCGGTAGAAAGAATATCCTGCATCAATTGAGGATTGAACCTAGGTTGTTCAGCTGGGAAGCTAGTGTACTAGCCACTACACTTTATACACAAGCCTAAATGCTTGTGTCATGTCAGAGATAGACAAACTATGAACTTAAATGTGTGTGTCATGTCAGAGATTGATAAACTATGAACTTAAATGATTGTGTTATGCCAGAGAGAAAGACAAATTATGAACTTAAATTCATGTGAAATGTAAGAGAAAGCACAGACAAACTTTGAAAAGTTTACTTTCAAATTAAAAATAAATAGAAATAAAATAAATATGAAATGTAGCAAGGAAATGTAGAAACTTCAAGGCAGAATTGTAAACAAAACATGCTTGTCAATACTTATTAGTTTAACTGTATATTTTAGTATTCAATATATACCGAGCCTATGATCACAATCACAAGTATTGTTCTGCATTCTGAAGACATTTACAAACAGAAAACAAGTGAAGGAAATAATAAGCAACCCAGATTTGAACCTCAGACTTCCACCAGGAATTCAGCCAACAGAACTTGACGAATCATCTCTCTATTGTTACTTGTTGAAAGGCAGTTTCGTCACCTAGAGGTCCCTAACCTTAATCCTAGCCGCCTATCCTGTTAGTAACAGCCTGTTACTTCACTTTCTATTAAACATACTAATAGTAATACTAATATTAGTAATATCAATTACTAATAGTAATTTACTATATCTGATCAATAATAATAGTATTACTTTTTAAACAAGGGATCTCGGAGACAGTTTCAGTGTAACATAATTGGAAGAGTCCCTCCATGATAAAACAAAAGGCTGGCCTCATTATGACTTAAGTAGGATTAGTGATTGCAGCCCCGAGAGTCAACTGACAGCTCAATCTCATGTGACCTGATCTGAGGTTCAAGTTGGCTAAATAACATTTAATGATTAATCTGATAATAATATCGCGTGAATGTTCCTAGTAGACAAAATGTGAATGATTTACTTCCTTGAAATATTCAGACCACGACACTGTTTGTAAAAGGGGTTAATTAATTTTAAATACCAGGATAGTCGCTAATCTAGTAAGTTAGGTAAGGTACTTAGTCTTCTCAGAATTTAGATCCTGGTTCTAACTGAGTGGTTGACATTCTTATCTAATCTTTCAATTAATCGAATGAACTAAATCATGACTCAGCAGTAAAGTCCTATAACTAAATAAATATAAAATACAAGCGTGTGTAAATGAAAGGAAATCTAATGATTAACCACAAGGGATCCTGAATTACGTTAAGATAAATAAAGCTGTTCTGTGTAGGATGCAAGACGAGAATATTTCTCACCAGTTCCAGGTTGTTGTTTAGTTGGTCTAGTACGCCTGCTCTGGAATGGTCATGTGACCGTAATTCTTGAGTCACGTGTGTAGTTACGTGTCTACTTTACCACAAATAACCGAATATTACCATTACGTAAGGAACTACTAATTGACAGGCCACCAGACAAGTACGTCTGCCTGTCACTGTCATTATGACGTGGGTTGCGTTTCACTGTGTTATGTTACTCAGGGTTTATGGGCTGTTCTTCTTCTTCTTCTGCGTACACAGTCAGACAGTAACCATTATTTTTTCGAAAAAAGCGGCGGTCATCCTGAGACTCTCGCCACTACCATAGAGCTTGTCTTGCAGTTCCACTGGCAATGGCCACATCTGCTCTCTCTGATCCTCGTATGTCGGGCAGTTCTGCAGCAGATGTTCAGTGGTCATTTTACCAGTACCGCACGGGCATTCGTCGGTACACCCTATCTTCAATTTGTTGAAGAGGTGGTACCTCAGTCTGTTGTGGCCAGTGCGAAGTCTGAAGACAACGACCTGCTCTCTTCGGTTCAACTGGTAATAGGCATCGTTTTTGGTGTAACCAGTATGTTCGGTTTCCCATTTGGACATGTACCTGGCTTTGATAAGCCGTTTTGACTCTTCGTACGTCATACTGGTATCTATTTGTGGTAGCCTTGCACCTTCTTTTGCCAGTCTGTCTGCCTCCTCGTTGCCTTGGATGTTGCAGTGTGACGGAACCCACTGTACCACTACCCTTTTTGGTGCGGACTGTTGGCACAGTTTGCAGAGTGCTGCTCTTAAGTCATTAAGCTCAGTGTTTTTCTGGCTTTTTAGCGCTGTGACTACTTCGAGAGCATCTGTCAGCAGGACTATATGGCTCTCATTTTCACTGTGTGTTGCCATTTCTTCCACTGCCGCCCTCAGTGCCTCTGCCTCTGCTCTGAAATTGCTCGTGTACTTACCAGTAGCGAATGACAGTGTTATTTTTCTGCCATTTGGTAGGTTCAGGAATGCTCCTGCCCCTCCGTTCTGTGTAGTGTTTGTTACAGAACCGTCGGTGTATGCATGGGTCCAGTACATGCTTGGGTAGCTTTTCGTTATGAAGCTTAGGGTAGTGTCTCTCCTTTCTTTTTCGGTCTGGCAGTTTTTGTTTGCAATACCTGGTATATTTTCTACCACCTCTGGAAATATATCCTGCCTCCAAGTAGGTTTTCGTACAGTATTGATGGGTTTTGGTGTTGTTAGTGCGTTTATGGGATCTTCGTGCATCTTTGCTTTGGCTATTTCTGCAAAGTTTCTCCGCTTTAGTTTCCCAGTTCCCAGATTGTTTAGCCTCTGGTACATTGGATGGTCCGTCAGTCTTCGGAGTTTCTCTGACTGCAGCTGGGCTCTGCAGTCTCTTCTGTCGGTCATGGATTGCAGTTTTGTAATCTTTTCAAGTTCTACAATTGGCGTTGACTTCATGCCACCTGTTATGATTCTCATGGCTTGGTTTTGAAGTTTGTTAACTTTATCGAAGTTCGCCTTCGCTGCTGTTGTCCATGCCGCGATGCCATACTCGAGAACTGGTCTCACTCTTCCAGTGTACAGTTTCTTTAGTATGCCTTCGTCTGCTCCCCAGCTTGTGCCAGCAAGTTTCCTCATGATCGCCATTCTTTCTCTGGCTTTCATTCGGTTTCTCTCAATCTGACTTTTCCATGTCATGCGCCGATCAACTCCCAGATAGGTTGGGTTGTCGTTTGGCTGCAGGATTTTGCCATTTAGGCTTAGTTTGGTACTTTGGGGTTTTAATGAGAGCGAGAATATTGTGCACGTGGTTTTCTCCTCGTTTATTTTGACCAGCCATGAGTTCGCCCACTCTTCCAGCGATGTTAGGGCCGTTTGCATCCGATTTCTTGCTATGGTGAGATTCTTTTCAGAGGTCCACATAGCCAGATCGTCTGCAAACATTGAGCTATGGACTCTTCTTGGTATATTCTCTGTAATATCTTTTATATATACCAGGAAGAGTGTGGGTGACAGTACTCCCCCTTGGGGTACTCCCTGCTCGAGTGTCACCTTTTTGCTCATCTGCCCTTGTACTTGGACTCTGGCCGTTCTTTGTTTGAGGTAGTGGTTGATCCACTTGTACATCTTCCCACAAACATCACTTCTTCTTAGCTTGACTCTAAGTCCATCCTTCCAGACTTTGTCAAATGCCTTTTCCAGATCCACCCAAACAGCTACTGTGTGTTTCTGTGCCTGGTAGGCATCTTCTATCTCTTGGGCTATGAGGATGACCTGGTCCTCAGTGGATCTGTGCTGTCTAAAGCCGGCTTGCTGTGGAATTAGTATTCGTTTTTCTTCCAGATGCCACATCAGTCTGGTGTTTATCATCCGTTCCATCAGCTTGCCGACACAGCTCAGTAGGCTTATGGGCCTGTATCCATTCGGATCTGTTTTGTCCTTTCCTGTTTTTGGTACTGGTACCAGTATTGCATCTTTCCATGCCTGGGGTACAATACCCCTTTTCCAGCTTTGGTTCAGGACTGATAGTAGTTTTTTCTTCGCTGTTTGGCCCAGCCCCATCAGCATTTCGTTTGTTATCCCGTCTTTTCCGGGAGATTTCCTTCTCTTTAGTGTTCTCATAGCCTCTTCCATTTATGGGCTGTTCGAGTGAGAGGTCGTGACTTGGCGCTCCTTCTCACTTTTTGGAATCCAGTGCTGGGTTTTTTTGGTTTTTTTTTTTTTTCCCGTTCGCCTTATCTCTATTCCCCAAGGCGGTGTGCGTTGCACTGTGGTTTTTATTTTGCGCCCGTCGGTCCAATGCATCCGACTCCAGCATGCATTTTATGTAAGGGTCTGCTTCCTCCTGCATTTTCTAAGGGTTTGCTTCCCCGGGGTAACGGTCGGTGCTGTGATGGGGATCGAACCCAGCACCTACGGATTGTTAGCCGTGTCACTTATCCACTAGCCCACGCCGTCCCCTTCAGTGCTGTGTTTGATTAGCTTGGACCTGTGGTTTCTTTCTGTGTTGTAATATATATATATATATATATATATACATAGCGATATAAATTGATTTCTAAAACCCTGAGAAGTTCACGGATGATGGTAATGTGTTCTGTAAAGCAGCACTTACCATCACAGACACAGACAACCAGCAAAGTCTGTCCTACCCGCAAATGTGTAGTATTCTTGCCGGGCCAGTGGGCATTGGGCCCTCCGGAATTACAGCCATCTACAATTTTCAAATCCCCAGGTGTGAAATGTGCGGCCGACTCAGTCAGCCTACATACTACACTACAAGAGCCTGCATGGCAGGCGTGTAGACTGCGTGCAGTCATAGGTATCAATCACCATCGAACACCAAGAACTAGAACGGGAGATTGAATCAAGATGCTGAGCAGCGCATGAGCTGCAGTGGTTAGCGACCCATAGCTGACTGCTAGCGTCAGGGCCAGCGAACCAGAGCTGCCAAGACCCTTCTACACCTCCACGTGGTGATCCTGGATAACAGGCTGCAGTAGGACAGACTGGCTAAGGAGAAGGGATCGAAGAGGGAATGCTAACCCGGTACTCAAAAAATGCTTGCTGAAGTCGGATGTGTTGGACCGAAAGGTGCAAATATGGCAGCCAAGCTGTAAACTACGACACAACGCATTCCGTTCTCTGGACTACATTCTGCTACTTAAACCCTTTAATGGTTTGGTAGTGGGAGATTGAGAACGAAGAAGAAGAAGAACGGGAGATAGGAGTCTTGATTTGGATACCAGAAACAACAAAGCTGAAGTCGATGAAGACAATCACAGTGGCGCTTACAAGAGACAAGAATGCCGATGTGTTTCCCCAAAGGAACATCTTGGACAAGTGGGCTTTCGCCTTCAAGAACAGCAAATTTGAGGTCTCCCATTACATAATCGAGAGGTTTACGAATGGGAAGGCCAAACCCATGAAGCAGTGGGTGATCATCACTGGCTGCCGTACCCCGTGTGAAGGATGCGGCGAAAACACAAACAGGTCAAGCCAGTGCACAAAGAGAAGACTATCAGAGATTGTGAAAAAGGCCAAGCGACTGCCGGGCCCTCAGCCGGTAGAAGCCCACACACCATCACCTCCTGCCCGCCCACCTACACCGTACCTAATGACTGGGGAGCAGCACTCCACCTCGGATGACGGGTACACCGAGGTGGACAGAAGAAGAAAGCGATAGAGGAACTCCAGGAAGAGGAGTTCCTCTCCTGCTACTAGAATGGGGGTCCGGCACCACAAAGCTGGCCCAAGAGAGAGAGAGAGAGAGATAGAGAGAGATAGATAGAGAGAGATAGAGAGAGACAGAGAGAGATAAAGATAGCGAGAGATGTAGAGAGAGAGATAGAGATAGATAGAGAGAGGTATAGAGAGAGATAGAGAGAGATAGAGATAGAAAGAGAGAGAATACAGAAGCATCGCAATGTAAAGAGACGACCCCAGAGCTTTCACCAGAGCCCTTGTCGCAGCCATCACCAGAGCAGCCAGACATCGCCTTCTCAGTGCCCCCCCCCCTGGCCCCCCCAAGAAAGGAGAAGCACTGGCGACGGCCAAGTGTCACCCTTACCCTTGCCGGTAGTGGAGGACATCAGCCCGGACGAGGGGGAACCTGTCCGTCTGCTGTCAACCACGATGATGGATAGCCTAGAGCTAGACAAGGATTCTATCTCCAAGAGCGTTGCTTTTCGTCCTTGTCTAACCCCCTCATGTGGACAATCAACTTTGTTCGCAGTGGCAGGAGTTCCGACAGGCCAAGAACAAGAAAACCTTCAGACTGTATATGAAGTGTAAATGTGTGTAGTTGTTTTGGTATTATATTTACTGCAACTGTATTATCGCCCCCCCCTCCCCCCCCCCCCCCCCCAGATATTATAATTTCATGTACCCCTCTGCCATTTTTATTTATTATTATACTTTACCTCTCTTAAAAAATGTATTCATGTACTCACCCCCGGGAATGACGTTTAGCGTGCCTCAGCCCCCAAATACAATGTTTTCATGTACCCCCTGGCCTTTACTAATGTTAGTCATGTGCGTGTATCACCCCCCCCCCCCCCATAATCCCACCCCACCCCGCCACCTGTATTAGAGCAGCCCTACCTGACCTGTGTCAGTGTGAAGCTGTTCTACTTAACCTTCTTCGACAGTATTGGACCCACCCTTTTAAAAGTTTGAAATGAAGCATTTGAAAGAGGCGAATTGCCAAATAGCCTTAATGAAGCTTATATCACACTCATCCCTAAACCGGACAGTGATAAGCTAGAGGTAAAAAACTACAGACCAATTTCTCTCCTGAAAGTAGGCAACAAAATTCTGACCAAAGCCCTCACACTAAAGCTTAGGTTCTTTATGCAACATAAGGACCAAGAATGTAGCGTAAAGGATAGGAAAATCAGTAAACATGCACATTTCCTACGAGACAATATACTTCATACGAGCGACAAAAACATCCAATCTGCCATTCTTTCAATTGATCAAGAAAAAGCTTTCGACAGAGTCTCACATTCTTTTCGTCATGAAATACTAAATAAAAATAACATTGGGGAATATTTTACTAAATGGATAAAAGTAATATATAAGAGACTGGATAAACATAATTTATAAGAGATCCGAAAGCACAATAATGATTAATCAAAATTGAAGAGATAGTTTCCCCCTAACAAGATCAGTCAGACAAGGATGTCCGCTGTCCCCAACGCTCTATACCTTAGTATTGGAGCCCGTACTAGATAAGATTAGGCAAGACACTAGATAATATGTTGAGTGTGTAAGTGTGCACACATGTGCGAGGAAGTGTATATTTATGTGTATAGTTTATAGTTTTGTACATGCGGATAAATATCTATGCATACATAACTGTGTATGTAGGCACATGAGATGAATCAGCAATGTAGGAATGTGTATGCAAGCTTATGCTGATGTGAGGGATAGATGAAGGTATAGGTGGAAACAGACCCGCCTCCGTGTTGCCTGAACCTGTAATATTTGTGTGTGTGGGTGTGTGTGTGTGTGTGCATGTGTGTCTGCATGAGTATGGGTGGGTGTGGAATTATCTCATAATAATAATTTGTTTTAATTTAGTAGTTTGTACATATGTATTCAATATTGTACAATGGCAGCATTGATTACATGCAATTTATTAAAATTTATTTAAATTGTCAATGTATTTTTGAAAATTTTAACGTTTAATAAACAACATTAAAAACCGGTTATGTTTCACTGTGTTAGGCTACTCAGGTCCGGTGTAGCTAGCTGTCTTTTAGCAGGAAATTTGTTTTGGTAATAATAATAATTACTACAAGAGGAAGTCACTGTTTTGGAATCATCAAGGTAAGAAAGACTGGGCCGGAGAAGAGTCGAGACAAACCTGAAAACATTAGGGAAAGCGTGAGAGTTGGAAATGATGACCCATGGCAGGGAAGACGGCTAGTATTTGTTAATGACATATGCTCTACAGGAAATTGAAGAGCTTTGATTGAAAAATAATAATACACATTTGTTGATACCGCTTCTCTAACCTTTGGCTGCCCACAGATTGTCTGCAATGCTGTAGGTGTTTGTTATCGGTGTTAATGTATCTCCTTGAAAAGTTATCTAACTGGTCGAGTGTTTTCTGCTCAAGAATGGTTTCTTACAAAGGGGTACTATGTAATTTGTAAATAGGTCTAGATTTACCAGGGGATGTCCACAACTATCAGTAGCATATGGGAACTGCCCACAGCCATTATGGAGAACTAGACTAGTCTTTGGTGGAAAGGTGAATGTCTCATCAACATAAGGCAACAATACATTATAAACATAAATCATTATGTATTTTGTAATGTAAGACATTAGTAATCATGCCAAGCAATTAAGACGGCAAATGGAGTTAATGTAGATAAATGTACAGCCATCCACATGGGTACATCCAATATGGAACATGATTACAGAATGGGAGAGGACAATATTAGAATGATAGACAAGGAAAGGGACCTAGCAGATATATAATAGAGCATACAGGTAAAATGAGTGAGCAAGCCCAGGTAGCAGTGAATAAGGCAAATACAATGTTAGGTATGATAAAAAGACATTTTAAACATTGGAGTAAGGAATTGATAGTCAAACTGTATGAAGCATTGGTTAGACCTAGATTGGAGTACTGTGTACAGGTGTGGAGTCCTTTTCGTAGAGGAGATATAAACATGCTGAAAAGAATACAAAGAAGAGTGACAAAACTGACAGTGGGATTCCAGAATTACAGTTATGAGGAAAGACTCATAGAGTGTCTGGAAAAGAGAAGAATTCGAGGTGACTGTATACAGGTTTATAAGATAATCACAGGAAAGGTTAAATTGGACTATAAAAAGTTTTTTTTTCTTCAAAATTCAACCACCAACGAGAACAAGAAAACACAGATACACATTAATTAAAGAAAGGTCCAGATTGGATATTAGGAAATACATTTTTAGTCAAAGAGTGGTGAATACTTGAAACGCATTGCCACAGGAAGTAGTGGAGGGAGGGACAATTAATGCATTTAAGAATAGATTGGATGGGCATAACTTATAGAGCAAGGTAATGTAAATGAACTGGTTGTATACATACTGCAGAGTCTTCTAAACCAGTATAAAAGCGTTAAGTCAAGTTAAGTTAAGTTAAGAGGTTTGGTTGAGAGGTTTGGTTAGAGATGTTTGGTTGTTTGTCTACTCATCACAAGGTAATACAGATGAAAAAGAAGAGGAAGAAGAAGAAGAAGAAGAAGCAGAAGAAGAAGAAGACCTTATGGAACTCTCATCGGGATCAAGATGCTGAGCAGTGTATGAGCTACAGTTTGCTCAGCGACCCAAAGTTGACTGCAGTAGGGTCACCGACTCAGAGCTGACAAGACCCTTCTACCACTTCTATCGATGAGGAAAGACTAGCCCAGTACCAACAATGCCAGCTGAAGTCCGACGTGTTCAACCACCAAAAGGTGCAAATATGGCAGTCAAGTTGTAAACTACGACACAACGCCTTCGGTTCTCCTGATTACATCCTGCCACTTGCAAAGCCCTTTTCAGAGCTTGTTAGCGGGAGTTTGAGAACGAATGAAGAACTCTCAACAGGTCAAATTTTACAATTTTTCCTTTAAAGCATCTATAGTGCACATGTTTTTGCTGAAAAAGATGCAACACCTATGAATCTCCCCGAAGTGCAATGATTTCCATTATGTTTAACCTAACATAACATACAACTTACTGATAAATTAAATAAGTGTACTCATTGTTAAAGATCCCTGAACCAGCCAAATTGAAAGAAATACTCAAACGACTACATATTCGCACACACACACGCACACACAATTAACGAAATCTCGTTACCAATAATTGTAACGAGAGTTTGTCGTTAAAGGCTAGCACATCCCTCTAAGGTCAGAAGTCACACATTGTTAAAGACATTCCATGATTTTTAACGATTTAAAAAAAAATCAAGTTCCTGATTAGCTCGCTGGCTTCTTGTGAAAGCTCAGTCTACGTATCAGCTCGGGACGATGAGGCTATCGTCTGGTCAGACAAAAGACACTGATCAAACAATGTTAGCCAGAGTTAGGGGAAATATACTGGCCAAGACCCTCACCTGACCTCCTCGTTGGTCGTCCTGGAAACGGGCTGTTGTCGAGGACAACTGTCTGACTAACAAGGTGATGTTCAATGAGATCCCCATTGTAGTGAGTGACTCGCGGAGGAAGCAAAGCGTTGCACAACCGCCTGGAGGACACCGGTCCACTTCAACAGCCCGCTTGGGATGTTAGGAAAGCTAGTACATTCTTCCACAAGTTCCGACCTTTTTAGGGCGCACAAAAGAGTAACCTACTCATTGTGGGCATTCGCAAACAAGAGCAACAACAACAACACTTTACAGTCATGTCAAATTGAATAGATTCGTTTCTTAATATTTTATAGTCCTGTCAAACTGTATATATTCGCGTCTTAATCTCTTACAGTCGGGCATAGTAAATAAGATTCATGTCTCTAGAAACAAATCTATTCAATTAGGTTGGACTGTAAAGGGTTAAGCAATAGTTGAAGCTGAAACACGGGAAGTGAAATCCTTTTCAGATATTGCCGATACATTTATAGACAGAGGAACTAACACAAACATCATGATTAACCTTCAAGATACCATCAAGTAAAGATTATTTACCGAGGTTGATGGAGGATGGCGTGGGCTAGTTGTTAATTAACAAGGCTCACAAGCCGCAGGTGCTGGGTTCGCTCCCCACCACAGCACCGGCCGTTACCCCAAGAAAGCTAACCCTTAGAAAATGCAGGAGGAAGCAGACATTCTAAAAAAATGCATGCCGAAAACGGATGTGTCGGACCGAAAAGGGCAAATATCGCAGTCAAGTTGTACACTAGCGACACAACGCATTCCGTTCTCCGGACTAAACATCCTGCTACTTGCAAAGCCCTGTTCAGGGTTTGGTAGCGGGAGATTGAGGACGAACAGAGAAGAAGAAGATTATTTTTAAGATTTTTTCTTTTCAAAATGTCGGTCTCTGAATATTCTAATATTATTTATCACAGACATACGAGTATAACTTAAACCTAGCTATCATTACGACGTTTATTCTCACTGAACAGGCCATCAGCTATTCATGCAGCAACTAAGATTCTTTTCAGTCAAAACTCAACTACAAGGTGAAAGGTCACTCTAACAGACTCCTGGAGCGTACTCCAAGCCATCTCAAGCCTCAAACAAGATAGACTCAAACGAAATAAAATATAACATTGGATTGCTGTCCCCCCAAAAAACAAAAAACAAAAAACAAAACCAAAAAAAAACAAAACAAACTATATCTATTCCTCCAGTGGATTTCCGATCGCTGTGGGATCTTTGGAAACGAGAAGGCAGATGAGCTAGCAAAAGTCAGAAGTGACGCACACCAAGAAACAAAGACACTCATCTAATGGCGATCCATGAGGACGGAATGAAGAGACCAGCACTAAAAATTCAAGCCAGAAAATGACAGCACAGACAAACTTGGCAGAGATGGACAGACACAGATCTTCAGTCTCAGAACGGGACACAGCAGACTCACGTCACACCACCATAAAATCGGTATTATAGACACTGCAACGTGCGATTGTGGAGTAACGAAGCAAACACAAGAACATATCCTGCAGTACTGTCCCACTTATGTAGACCAACGATAGTCAATCTGTTCCCTGGGAGCGACCATGTGAAGACCTAGAAGGTACTGTCTCTTTCGTAAACTTCAACTAATCTTCATGAGTTTAAAACATGATTTTTCTGCTATGATGACTTGTTGACTGTCTTGCCTTGTTGATTGTCATCATGTAATACGCCAATCACAGATCGTCGTTCTTGCAAAATCAAACTTGTCGTCATATGCTCTTTTTGCCACCAAATGAATCTTGATGTGGTTTGTTTTTCCATCACATTTGTCTTTAAATTTTCTTTTTGCCATCAAATTTGGCTTTATGTCGTCTTTTTTCAATGACACATTCCAAGATTCGGCTTTTTTGCCATCACATTTGTTTTGATTCGGTCTTCATACAATCACATTTGTTTTGATACAGCCTTTTAGCCATCATATTTGTTTTTTATGTAGTCGTTTGTCATCAAGTTTGTTCTTCGCAGGATAGTTCTACTATCATATGTGTCTTGTTGCCATCACATTTATCTTGATATATTTTCATTCTGTCTTTTTGCCATCAGGTGTTTTTTATGTAGTCTTTTTGTCATCAAATTTTTCTTATATAATGTTTCAGCCGTCAAATTTATTTTCATGCGGTAGTTTTTTTTAATGCAGTCTTTTTGCCATAACATATGTCTTCATTTCATTTTTCTGTCATCACATTTGTTTTCATTGCTCTTGTTACGAGCAAATGTCTTCACGTGACTCTCATGTGGTCTACGTTTGGAGACACCTGGAGTCTCCTATAGACAGCCTGATATCATAGTGAATTTAAATAATATAAAACAGATCTGAGAGCCGTTAAGATAGAATTTCGGTTGCATAGTTAACTTCGGTAACATGTGTCTTGGTTCGGTTATTGTTTCAACACCATCTGTTGCCAGGTTGGCTTTCCGTGATAACAAATGTGCTAAAAAAATGTTTTGTTAGTAGGGTGTGAACATGTCAATTTCGTCTTCGAAATGTCAAATTATTCTTGTGGTCGGCGTTCCTGGACTGAATATTCAGTAGTAAAAAATGGGACCATTACACCATAAAAAACTATGTAGAAGTTATGTCTATACTTTCTGTGTGCTATTGTTGTGATGTGGCGATAAAAGTTCCACTGAAATTCTAGAAATGCACACCAACTATTGGAGTTACTAGCAACGGACAGCAATGCTGACACTGCAGCTGAACTTTGTGCTTTAAACGATGTGCGTGCGTGTGTGTGTATGTGTGTGCGTTCGTGTGCGTGCATGCGTTTGTATGTGTATGTGTGTGTACGCGTGTGTGTGTATGTGTGTATGAAAAAGTAGTAACACATTCCCCGACATACTCTTATGAAATGATGCGCAACCTGGTTTCCTCGAAACATCTCAAGAGTTTCGAGTAGAGTTGAGAATTATTTGTTAGAAAAACATCCAAAATGGTTTCACGTGCAAGTCCCGCAGCCTTCCGTTATTCTATCATTTATCGACACTTTTGTACGACATGTATGTATGATTGCTGATCCAGCGGTCTATGGGCTCCTGCCCTTTAATGAATTGCCATATAGTGGTATCTGCAAGTGTTTGTGAGTTGTTGTTTAGTTCCGTACAAAGTGTTCCATTTGTCTGGCCACGAAGGAAGAAGTGCTTTCTTAATACCGGTAAGCGCGACATTACAAACGATGATGTTTGAGTTTCATAGGGATCTTTACACAGCCGGCACTCTGGAGTATGTTCTGGTTGGATTCTGTTCAAGTAACTGTTAAGTTCTATGTGTTGAGTGCGAACTCGGAAAATGGTGCTTTGTTCTCTTCTTTTCATGAGGTTGATGTTGTCTTTGGGATTTGAGATGGCTATATGTTTGTAGATTTTTCTCCCAGTATTCCCCATTCCCAATACATTCAGCCAGGCCTCTTTGTATCGAGGACAACGGTTTGGAACTGCATGCGCGATCTTGGAAACAGCTCAACGAAATTTATAACAACACTGGTTCCCCAAGCGCCAACCACTTCATTGGTTCTGAACACAGTGGTAAGGTTGATGTCAGTGTCACATGCATTGTCTTTCACTCCTTTGGTGATCGGCACCGATTCTTGGTTAACAGATTAATATTCTGCGTGGGCTGCCGTCAGTCGGACGGCATCAACATTTTCTGTACCTGTACCATCAATCAGATCCTCTTATCTTGATGATCGTTTATCTATACAACAAATACAGATACACTATCCTTTATGCTAATGCTTTGAGACCAAATAGGTTTTGGAATTACAATTTTCATGTATTTGAAATCTTCTTCTTCCTCGTTCGTCTTTACACTTCGACTTGGATGACTCTAACGAAGGCAGGAGTCGATTTGAGGGTTCGTGCACTTCCGTACAGTTTCACAGGAAGGGACACTGGCTGTTGTCAAAGGCTACTTCATTTATCGCCTGATCTAGCCTGGAGAGTTTTTGGTAGGCAACGTTTTCTATGCCTGGGGAGTTGGTGGTAGGCAACGTTTTCTATGACTGGGGAGTTGGTGGTAGGCAACGTTTTCTATGACTGGGGAGTTGGTGGTAGGCAACGTTTTCTATGACTGGGGAGTTGGTGGTAGGCAACAGTTTCTATGTGGCCACGGTGTTTTTCCTCCATCTTTCACTACACGTGACCCTGAGTTTCATTGTATGTAGCTGCTGTATCGCTCTGCTGCAACATTCCTCGCTCTCTGGCGAGTCTGTCCGCACCCTCCTTGTTCGGACTGTTGCAGTGGTCCAGTATCCCTTGGACTGACTTTTGTTTGTTATGAAGCCCTGAGACAGACGTTCGAGTGAGTCTCGAAGGGCACAGAGATCGTTTTTGTGCTGTTTCTTGAGAGCCGTTACCGTTTGCTAATCTGCTTGTACATTATGGTCCATAATGGTTTCAGCTGCTTGTACATGCAATAGTAGTTTGAAGGAAAATGTTGTTGTTGCTTAGATTTTTGCCTCACTAGTTTCTACTGGCGGAGGCGCGCGAATTCCACCCCAGACCGTAGTCCTTTGGGGGATATCAGGACGCATAAACCAGTGCTTGGATGCATGTGTGCATCTGTATGTTCCTATGCTAGGTTTGTGCGCCCTCAGAAGCTAGCCCAACCAAAGTGCAATGGAAGGGCCTCACCCATTTGAAGGACAAGAGGTTAGGAGCTACGTCAATGAACTGTATTATTTGTAGGTGATTACTCTTTTATGAATTTTTAATAACTTACTTGCAAAATTATCAGTGATCATTACGTCTGATGGTAACTTTAAGGGAATCAAAGAACTCTCGCTACTTCAACCGATCTACGATTACCTTCCATATCGTGTACCAGCTCTGGTTAATGATTTTCTTTTCGGCT
Organism: Ariolimax columbianus; assembly: GCA_036924085.1. Classification (NCBI taxonomy): domain Eukaryota; kingdom Metazoa; phylum Mollusca; class Gastropoda; order Stylommatophora; family Arionidae; genus Ariolimax; species Ariolimax columbianus. Next base: position 31,788,698 of record JAVGWX010000023.1, read on the forward strand.
TCAATGGTTTTATGCGAAGTAGTCCCAGGTATCGCCTCCCTCTTCAGTACTAATGTGTAAATACTGTTGATAACTTCGTCCATGTTCAGTGATATTGTCGTTGTCACTATGATGATCATATTAATGATCCACACCTCGATGGACAGGCTGCTGTAACGCAGCTAGTTTCCAGGAGCAAGGTGTGGACGTGAGATGAGGGTCTATGTCAGCAAGTTACACAGGGGGTGAATAAGCTGTCAGCAGCCAGCAACCTAAAGCTGGCTGGTTGCATTCGGGTCAGCGAATCCTAGGTGACCAAGGCTCTATTCTGCCTCCATGTGGCGGACGTTGAAATAAGACTTCACCCATGCAGCCCCGCTGAGAGAAAGAGACCGAAAAGGGAGACCAAGTCTGGTCCTCAAAAATGTCTTACTGTATCAGGATGAAACAGGGCCGAATGGTGCAGGTATCGCAGTAAACTACATCACGACTTTCTTTACAGGTCGAACGCCTAAAGAGAAGGAAGGGGTATGTAACGACTGAGCCATCATCAAAGCCCGTCGCTCCTCTCTGTGCACAGGCCAACGACAACATCTCGCCAGCGTACACGGTCCTGGGTCGCTCCTCTCAGTGCACAGGCCAACGACAACATCTCACCAGCGTACACGGTCCTGGGTTGCTCCTCTCAGTGCATAGGCCAACGACAACATCTCACCAGCGTACACGGTCCTGGGTTGCTCCTCTCTGTGCATAGGCCAACGACAACATCTCACCAGCGTACACGGTCCTGGGTCGCTCCTCTCTGTGCATAGGCCAACGACAACATCTCACCAGCGTACACGGTCCTGGGTCGCTCCTCTCTGTGCATAGGCCAACGACAACATCTCACCAGCGTACACGGTCCTGGGTTGCTCTCTCATAGGCCAACGACAACATCTCACCAGCGTACATGGTCCTGGGTCGCTCCTCTCTGTGCATAGGCCAACGACAACATCTCACCAGCGTACACGGTCCTGGGTCGCTCCTCTCTGTGCATAGGCCAACGACAACATCTCGCCAGCGTACACGGTCCTGGGTTGCTCTCTCATAGGCCAACGACAACATCTCACCAGCGTACACGGTCCTGGGTTGCTCTCTCATAGGCTAACGACAACATCTTACCAGCGTACACGGTTCTGGGCTACTCTCTCACAGGCCCACGACAACATCTCACCAGCGTACACGGTCCTGGGTTGCTCTCTCATAGGCTAACGACAACATCTCACCAGCGTACACGGTCCTGGGTTGCTCTCTCATAGGCTAACGACAACATCTTACCAGCGTACACGGTCCTGGGTTGCTCTCTCATAGGCCAACGACAACATCTCACCAGCGTACACGGTCCTGGGTTGCTCTCTCATAGGCCAACGACAACATCTCACCAGCGTACACGGTCCTGGGTTGCTCTCTCATAGGCCAACGACAACATATCGCCAGCGTACACGGTTCTGGGCTACTCTCTCACAGGCCCACGACAACATCTCGCCAGCGTACACGGTCCTGGGTTGCTCTCTCATAGGCCAACGACAACATCTCACCAGCGTACACGGTCCTGGTTTGCTCTCTCATAGGCTAACGACAACATCTTACCAGCGTACACGGTCCTGGGTTGCTCTCTCATAGGCCAACGACAACATCTCACCAGCGTACACGGTCCTGGGTTGCTCTCTCATAGGCCAACGACAACATCTCGCCAGCGTACACGGTTCTGGGCTACTCTCTCATAGGCCATCGACAATATCTCGCCAGCGTACACCGTCCTGGGCTACTCTCTCATAGGCCAACGACAACATCTCGCCAGCGTACACGGTTCTGGGCTACTCTCTCATAGGCCAACGACAACATCTCGCCAGCGTACACGGTTCTGGGCTACTCTCTCATAGACCATCGACAATATCTCGCCAGCATACACGGTTCTGTGCTACTCTCTCACAGGCCATCGACAACATCTCCCCAGCGTACACGGTCCTGGGCTACTCTCTCATAGGCAATCGACAACATCTCGCCAGCGTACACGGTCCTGGGCTACTCTCTCATAGGCCATCGACAACATCTCACCAGCGTACACGATCCTGGGCTACTCTCTCATAGGCCATCGACAACATCTCACGAGCGTACACCGTCCTGGGCTACTCTCTCATAGGCCATCGACAACATCTCACGAGCGTACACCGTCCTGGGCTACTCTTTCTGCCTCTCTCCAGGTGTAATTATTTAATTTTAGCTCCTTCTCACATTCTCTATTTTTGGGTCTACCTCTCTCTTTTTTCCCCTGATGATTCCATGTAAGAGCCTGTCTGGGCATGTTAGGCTGTGCCTTCCAAAGCGTATGTCCTATCCAGCCCCATTTTCTTGCTTTTTTAATTTGTTGTTCCAATTGATGTTGTTGGCTCCTTTCCCACAAGTCTTCATTCCTCACCATGTCCTGCCACATAATGAACACAAGTCTTCATTCCTCACCATGTCCTGCCACTTTATGAACACAAGTCTTCATTCCTCACCATGTCCTGCCACTTTATGAACACAAGTCTTCATTCCTCACCATGTCCTGCCACTTTATGAACACAAGTCTTCATTCCTCACCATGTCCTGCCACTTTATGAACACAAGTCTTCATTACTCACCATGTCCTGCCACTTTATGAACACAAGTCTTCATTCCTCACCATGTCCTGCCACTTTATGAACACAAGTCTTCATTCCTCACCATGTCCTGCCACTTTATGAACACAAGTCTTCATTCCTCACCATGTCCTGCCACTTTATGAACACAAGTCTTCATTCCTCACCATGTCCTGCCACTTTATGAACACAAGTCTTCATTCCTCACCATGTCCTGCCACTTTATGAACACAAGTCTTCATTCCTCACCATGTCCTGCCACTTTATGAACACAAGTCTTCATTCCTCACCATGTCCTGCCACTTTATGAACACAAGTCTTCATTACTCACCATGTCCTGCCACTTTATGAACACAAGTCTTCATTCCTCACCATGTCCTGCCACTTTATGAACACAAGTCTTCATTCCTCACCATGTCCTGCCACTTTATGAACACAAGTCTTCATTCCTCACCATGTCCTGCCACTTTATGAACACAAGTCTTCATTCCTCACCATGTCCTGCCAGTCTTCATTCCTCACCATGTCCTGCCACTTTATGAACACAAGTCTTCATTCCTCACCATGTCCTGCCACTTTATGAACACAAGTCTTCATTCCTCACCATGTCCTGCCACTTTATGAACACAAGTCTTCATTCCTCACCATGTCCTGCCAGTCTTCATTCCTCACCATGTCCTGCCACTTTATGAACACAAGTCTTCATTCCTCACCATGTCCTGCCACTTTATGAACACAAGTCTTCATTCCTCACAATGTCCTGCCACTTTATGAACACAAGTCTTCATTCCTCACCATGTCCTGCCACTTTATGAACACAAGTCTTCATTCCTCACCATGTCCTGCCACTTTATGAACACAAGTCTTCATTCCTCACCATGTCCTGCCAGTCTTCATTCCTCACCATGTCCTGCCACTTTATGAACACAAGTCTTCATTCCTCACCATGTCCTGCCACTTTATGAACACAAGTCTTCATTCCTCACCATGTCCTGCCACTTTATGAACACAAGTCTTCATTCCTCACCATGTCCTGCCACTTTATGAACACAAGTCTTCATTCCTCACCATGTCCTGCCACTTTATGAACACAAGTCTTCATTCCTCACCATGTCCTGCCACTTTATGAACACAAGTCTTCATTCCTCACCATGTCCTGCCACTTTATGAACACAAGTCTTCATTCCTCACCATGTCCTGCCACTTTATGAACACAAGTCTTCATTCCTCACCATGTCCTGCCACTTTATGAACACAAGTCTTCATTACTCACCATGTCCTGCCACTTTATGAACACAAGTCTTCATTCCTCACCATGTCCTGCCACTTTATGAACACAAGTCTTCATTCCTCACCATGTCCTGCCACTTTATGAACACAAGTCTTCATTCCTCACCATGTCCTGCCACTTTATGAACACAAGTCTTCATTCCTCACCATGTCCTGCCACTTTTTGCCCATTTTCATTCGTAGGCATCTGCTAACGAAGGCATGGCGTCTTTGTTGTATAACCTTGGTCGTTCTCCATGTCTCCGCTCCATACAGCAGCACCGACTTGACACGCGTTGAATATTCTAATTTTGGTGTGGATCTTGATATCTCTGGGTCTCCATATATTGTTTAGTGTCAGGAATGTCCCTCGTGTCTTTCCAATTCTGATCCTTACATCTGCATCTGTACCTCCTAATGTGTCTATTGTGCTGCCTAAATAGGTAAAGGTAACCACTTCTCTCCAGCATGATTGTTCTTTGCTGTTAGTGTTGTGTTTAAGGAGATTGGTTTTCTTCATATTGATATTCAGTCTCAGTTTGGCCGATTCTTCTTTCACCGTATCAAGGTTATCTTGCATTTGACTATAACTGTGTGACAAAGTACCAGATCATCTGCGTAATCCATGTAATCCAATTGTGTCAATAGCGTCCACTGAAGACCCATTTGTTTTGCCTTCTATTGATGTCTTCATTATCCCATAAGTAGCCAACACTTACAGGGAAGGTGAGAGCAGGCATCCCTGTCTCACCCCTGTCTGTACCCGGAAGCTGTCAGTCAGTACTCCTTCATGTACCATTCTACTAACTTTGTCTTTTACATATTCTGGATGAGGGTTGTGTACGTCTTTTGTATTCCATAGTGTCTCAACAGTTGACATAGAGTACTTCGATCGACTCTGTCAAAAGCCTATTCATAGTCTATACAATTTGTGTATAGGGATGATTTCCATTCAATGGTTTGTTCTACTATGAAGCGTAGCGTAGCTATATGATCTGTACATGATCTTCCCTGGCGAAATCCTGCCTGTTCCTCTCTGAGCTTTTTTTCTACTTCAGTTTTAAAATCTGTTCATTACGTTTAATGTTAATATCGTGCCTGGCACTGACAACAATGTAATCCCCCTGTAATTGCTGCAATCTGCCAGGCCTCCCTTCTTAGGCAGTTTAATCAGATCTCCTTCTTCCCATTCTGTTGGCCCTCTCTCCTCTTCCCATATCTTCTTGAATAATCCTTGCAATGTATCAGTGGCTTTATCTATATCTGTCAATATGGCTTCTGTTGCTATTCGACCTGGTCCTGCCATTTTCCCTTTCTTGAGCTTGGAAATGGCCCTTTGGAGTTCTATCTTTCTTGGTGGGTTTCCGTCCAAGTTCAGGGTCTCCTCTGCTGGTAGGATGTTTGGTGTTTCTTGTGGTAGAGGTCTGGTTGGACTTTCTTTGAAATACTCAACCCATCGTTTCTGTTGTTCCTCCGACGATGTGAATATTTTTCCTTCTATATCTTTGATTGGCCTGTCTGTCTGTATTGTATCTATTTGCCATTTTCTTTGTTAATGAGCAGAGATCTCTCATATTTCCCCTCTCTGTTGCCTCTTCTACCTCCTGTGCCAGCTTGTCAATATATTCCCTTTTATTTTTCCTTATACATGTCTTAACCGCCTTGTCTGTAACAGTATAATTACTTTGTGCTTCTGCTTTGGTGACTCGGATTCGGCAATTGTTGAGTATAGATTTCTTCTTTTTCCTTTTTTCTATTTTATGTTATGTCTCTGTTATGATCCATTCTTTGTGTTGGTTTCTCTTATTCCACATCTCTTTAGCCTGATCCCACACACTATTAATGCCCATTTCTTCATTCTCATTTTGCTCTTGTAGCACTTGATATCTGTTATTAAGATTTAAGCTAAATTCTGTCTTCTTCTCCTGGTGTTGCAATAAGGTGTACGTTACAAGTATATCTTCTTCTCCTGGTGTTGCAATAAGGTGTACGTTACAAGTATATCTTGTTCTCCTGGTGTTGCAATAAGGTGTACGTTACAAGTATATCTTCTTCTCCTGGTGTTGCAATAAGGTGTACGTTATATCTTATTCTCCTTGCGCCATGTACTGTGTACTTTTTTAGTTTGAGCTGCAAAATCCTCAGCAACATGTGGTGGTCTGACGCTACATCTGCACCTCGCTTTACTCTCACATCTTGTAGAGAACCTCTGGACGATTGACTGACACAGATGTGATCAATCTGATTTTCCGTTACGTGGTCTGGAGATCTTCACGTGGCCTTATGTATCTTTTTATGTGGAGACATGCTTCCTCTAGTTATCATTTCGAGTAGGGCACATAACTCTGTAAACATTTCTTCATTTTCGTTCATCTGTCCCATTCCTTGTCTTCCCATAATTTGTTCGTAGCCTCGGTTGTCTGCTCCCACTTTAGCATTGAATTCTCCCATTAAAATTATGAGATCTTTCTTTTTCTGTATGCCAATGATTTCTTCCAGCTTTTTTAGAACTCTTTCTTTTTTATCATCGTTAGTTAGGGCATGTCACTGAATGATGTTTAAATCGATGTGTTTGTTCCTCATTCTAAAGTTTGCGATCATGACTCGGTTGGTAATAGCATCCCACTTTATGAGCGCCCGCTGTGCTTCTCTGAAGAGCATCAGTGCCACTACCTCTTTATGTTGAGCATCAGTTCCTTCGTTTCCAGAATACATTATCATATCCCCAGTAGTCAGTCTCATCTTTCCTGATTGTGTCCATCTTGTCTCGCACAGCCCTAGCACTGTCAATTTGGAGTTCCTCATCTGTTTAGATATCTGGGTTGTTTTACCTGCCTGGTATATTGTTCTAACATTCCATGCCGCTATATTTGTTTTCTTCTTGGTATTCAGACGGGCAGTCAGTCGTGGAGCTTCCTTGCAGCTTTCACTCGACTACGTTATTCTTCTCGTTTCCGAAGTCCCTTCCTTTCCTAAGGCCATTAGCTTTTGCATTGTTATCAATGTTTTCTTAACCGACTTTAAAAACAATATATTTGGGTGGTCGGCCCCAACTTAACATATTATACTCTGGGTGAGTTTTCTGTGATTAGTCTATTCTCTCCCCATGACCTATCCAACTTTGGTGACACTTCTGGAAGTTTTAATTTCCGTTCGCTGAGCTCAAGACATGCAAGCTCCCTCAATACAATTTCAAGGTAACGGACTTGAGAGAGATGTAACGACTGACCTTGACATCAATCCCGTGTCCCGTGCACCATGTTAGTCAAACACCGCTCATAACAAAAACTATCCCAAACATACATATCTCAATGAGACAAAACCACACACTTGCTTATGAGTCATGATATAACCAAAGAAACTGCATGAAGTTAAAATGTGTGCACCTTCGCCGCAGGTGTGAGGTAGACAATCAGAACAAAGAAGACACTAATAGAGACGCTGCTGTTCGGTAGGGAGTTTAGGAAACTTTATTGTGCTAGGTTTTCATTGGTGGGGAGGGAATTTAGGAAACTTTATTGTCCTAGGTTTTCATTGATGGGGAGGGAGTTTAGGAAACTTTATTGTCCTAGGTTTTCATTGGTGAGGAGGGAGTTTAGGAAACTTTATTGTCCTAGGTTTTCATTGGTGGGGAGGGAGTTTAGGAAACTTTATTGTACTAGGTTTTCATTGGTGGGGAGGGGGTTTAGGAAACTTTATTGTCCTAGGTTTTCATCGGTGGAGAGGGAGTTTAGGAAACTTTATTGTGCTAGGTTTTCATTGTTGGGGAGGGAGTTTAGAAAACTTTATTGTGCTAGGTTTTCATTGGTGGAGAGGGAGTTTAGGAAACTTTATTGTTCTAGGGATTGACTGTTACTACATGGGGCTACCACTGTCTCCCTCGCTGTTTGCCTATCCTAACAGTAAGTCAGATATCACCTTATAGCAAAGTAGACTGGAGCGTAACGAAATCAGGAATTGAACCCGGAAACTTTCTAGTAAGAGGTAATCATTCCAACCATTTTGAATCTTTTAATTCTTGTCCATTTTTCGTTCCAGCAGGAGTATAGGATCACAACTACAACTGGCCACCTATAGGAAACCTGCACCTGCACACTTTGTGTGACTTTATAGTGGCGGTGTTTCTGTTGCATTTTGATCTTCCTTATGATGTCGCTAGCCACATGCACGACTCTCTTTAATCACCTCTTGAGACATTCATGGTTTTACTATCCCCCCCCCCCCCCCCCCCCCCCCCAATGGGCACTGTTACACTCGCGAACTTATTGTTACACAGATAAATAAATACAAGAGAAAATGAAAACATTTGTAAAACAATTTTTTTCAATATATTGTAGACTCAGCATGGCTGACAGAGGTAAGCTCACTATAACTTTCCAAGCATGTGGTTTAACACAACTGAAGACGGCTGTATTATTCAAGGTAAGGGACCTTAAGGAGATGTAACGACTGACCTTGACATCAATCCTATCTCCCGTGCACCTTTCTTAAAGTCAAATACCGCGCATAACAAAAAACATTCCATACATACATATCACAATGAGACACAACCACACACTTGCTTATGAGTCATGATATAACCAAAGCGACTGCATGAAGTTAAAATGTGTGCAACTTCGTTTCAGGTTAGGTAGACGATCAGAACAGAAAAGACACTAAAAGAGACGCTGCCGTTCGGTAGAGAGCTTAAGGGCTTGCAACTTCTTTAGGGGCTAGCAACTTATTTAGGGGCTAACAAATTCTTTAGGGGCTAGCATCTTCTTTAGGGGCTAACAAATTCTTTAGGGGCTAGCAACTTATTTAGGGGCTAACAAATTCTTTAGGGGCTAGCATCTTCTTTAGGGGCTAACAAATTCTTTAGGGGCTAGCATCTTCTTTAGGAGCTAACAAATTCTTTAGGGGCTAACAAATTCTTTAGGGGCTAGCATCTTCTTTAGGAGCTAACAAATTCTTTAGGGGCTAACAACTTCTTTAGGGGCTAGCATCTTCTTTAGGAGCTAACAAATTCTTTAGGGGCTAACAACTTCTTTAGGGGCTAGCATCTTCTTTAGGGGCTAACAACTTCTTTAGGGGCTAGCAACTTCTTTAGGGGCTAACAACTTCTTTAGGGGCTAGCATCTTCTTTAGGGGCTAGCAACTTCTTTAGGAAGCTGGCAACTTCTTTAGGGGCTAACAACTTCTTTAGGGGCCAGCAACTTCTTTAGGGGCCAGCAACTTCTTTAGGGGCTAGCAACTTCTTTAGGGGCTAACAACTTCTTTAGGGGCTAACATCTTCTTTAGGGGCTAGCAACTTCTTTAGGAGTTAGCAACTTTTTTAGGAAGCTGGCAACTTCTTTAGGGGTTAGCAACTTCTTTAGGGGTTAGCAACTTCTTTAGGGGTTAGCAACTTCTTTAGGGGTTAGCAACTTCTTTAGGAAGCTGGCAACTTCTTTAGGGGCTAGCAACTTCTTTAGGGGCTAACAACTTCTTTAGGGGCTAGCAACTTCTTTAGGGGCTAGCAACTTCTTTAGGGGCTAACAACTTCTTTAGGGGCTAGCAACTTCTTTAGGGGCTAGCAACTTCTTTAGGAGCTAGCAACTTCTTTAGGAACCTAGCAACTTCTTTAGGGTCTAGCAACTTCTTTAGGGGCTAACAACTTCTTTAGGGGCTAACATCTTCTTTAGGGGCTAGCAACTTCTTTAGGAGTTAGCAACTTTTTTAGGAAGCTGGCAACTTCTTTAGGGGTTAGCAACTTCTTTAGGGGTTAGCAACTTCTTTAGGGGTTAGCAACTTCTTTAGGGGTTAGCAACTTCTTTAGGAAGCTGGCAACTTCTTTAGGGGCTAGCAACTTCTTTAGGGGCTAACAACTTCTTTAGGGGCTAGCAACTTCTTTAGGGGCTAGCAACTTCTTTAGGGGCTAACAACTTCTTTAGGGGCTAGCAACTTCTTTAGGGGCTAGCAACTTCTTTAGGAGCTAGCAACTTCTTTAGGAACCTAGCAACTTCTTTAGGGGCTAGCAACTTCTTTAGGAGTTAGCATCTTCTTTAGAGGCTAGCATCTTCTTTAGGGGCTAGCAACTTCTTTAGGGGTTAGCAACTTCTTTAGGAAGCTGGCAACTTCTTTAGGAAGCTGGCAACTTCTTTAGGGGTTAGCAACTTCTTTAGGGGTTAGCAACTTCTTTAGGGGTTAGTAACTTCTTTAGGGGTTAGCAACTTCTTTAGGGGCTAGCAACTTCTTTAGGGGCTAGCAACTTCTTTAGGGGTTAGCAACTTCTTTAGGGGCTAGCAACTTCATTAGGGGTTAGCAACTTCTTCAGGGGTTTGCAACTTCTTTAGGGGTTTGCAACTTCTTTAGGAAGCTGGCAACTTCTTCATGCAAAATTAATGTAATTGAAACTGTTACTAAACCTAACTTAAAGTCTTTATACTGGTTTAGAAGACTGCAGAATATGTATACAACCATTATCTTTTACGTTCCCCTGATCTGAAGAGAAAAAAAACCTAGATGCATCCTATATATTCTTGAATGCATTAATCAACCCTGCCTACACGATTTCCTATCACTAGCAAATGTTAGGAGAAGGGTTCAAGGAGAAGAGACTTTTGTAGTGGGGGCACTATACTTCAGGGGAACATAATTAGGCCAATCTGCTTCCTTTTTCCTATACCAAAGGCCATTGTCACGAACCCACACACATTTTGGGAATCGCTGGTTGAAATGAAAACATTTACATATTTCAAACGATAGATTTGTCCCCTGAAGCAGATTAACAATAGAAGCAACAGCTTCTGGTACAATGATTCTCAAAGGGTGTGTAGAAGAACATTTCTTAAATGTACCGTGGCATTTTTATAGTTTATGAAAATATCACTGGGATGAAAACGTGGGAAGCTTCCAACTCGACACATGCCACAACAGATTGACATACCATTTGTCCATAAAATCAAAGATAGGAACTTGCGATGAAGGTGTCTACAGAATTGATACATGACTGCTGATCGTCTGCTACAAATGTGTTCAATATGGCGGGAACAGAGAAAGGACATATGACCAACATTTCTGGATAAGCTTTAAAGGCAGGTAGGCAATTCGATTAGGCCACAAGAGCCTATTGCTCCCACCGTCCATGGGCACAATGAGGGGCTGAGTTTAGTCTTTCCCATTTGGTATGACCAGATGGTGCGTGGACAAAGACGGGGTCGGGGCCATGGTGGACAGGATCGTTTTTCAGTTTTGATGTTCATGGTCTGCTTTAAGAAATGGTTGGCGCCGACGTTATCGACAAGGAGAGGAAGATGTCCGAATAAGGTCAAGCGGCGACGATTTAACATTGTGAGTGTGCTCTCCACTGAATGCTTCTAGTGAGTGTACTCTCCACTGAATGCTTCTAGTGAGTGTGCTCCCCACTGAATGCTTCTAGTGAGTGTGCTCTCCACTGAATGCTTCTAGTGAGTGTGCTCTCCACTGAATGCTTCTAATAAGTGTGCTCTCGACTGAATGCTTCTAGTGAGTGTGCTCTCCACTGAATGCTTCTAGTGAGTGTGCTCTCCACTGAATGCTTCTAATAAGTGTGCTCTCGACTGAATGCTTCTATTAAGTGTGCTCTCGACTGAATGCTTCTAGTGAGTGTGCTCTCCACTGAATGCTTCTAGTGAGTGTGCTCTCCACTGAATGCTTCTAGTGAGTGTGCTCTCCACTGAATGCTTCTAGTGAGTGTGCTCTCTACTGAATGCTTCTAGTGAGTGTGCTCTCCACTGAATGCCTCTGGCAGCGCATGTGGGGCTTCACTGTTCTTCTGTTCAGAAAAGTCTAGACTTTGAATCCGTACACAGTGACGGTATATGCTTTGCAAATCCATAGCTTTATTTTTGGTGAGAGTCAATGCTGGATCCAAACTCGACTCAGCGCATTTATAGAGGAGGCATAAGCGCTATAGAGATACAAACAACCTCAAGTCAATCACCATTTTGACAGAGAAATGCATCCGAAGAAATCAATCATCGGATGTATATCCTCCTGTGACTAAAGTGTCTCAGACTTTTTCCTGATACTCCGAAGTGAAACCGGATCGCTAGGAACATGTCTCCCAAATACCACCCCAAGTATTGCCGATAGTTTTTACCTTCCCTGTTAAAGACTACACCTTCTGGCTGCCATGCGGAAGTCCTATCCATGTATTCAGCTCGAAGCCACGATGAACCGAATCTAGTAAATATATATAGGGAGCACATGAGAGGACGGCGCAGGAGAGTGCTCAACCAGCTAGCTACAGGGACCATCAGCAGCCATAGCTTTCGCCATTTGATGTGAGAGATCGAGCACCGGAGTGCAGTGACGTCCGTTCTTAGAAACATAAACAGCATATATATACATACACACACATACACACACACACATACATGCACTTAACTTAAATTAACTTAACGTCTTTATACTGGGTTAGAAGGCTCGGCTGAGTCTGTATACTGCCATTTTCTTTCACATTCATTTGATAAAAAATACTTATGCGCATCCCATCTATTCTTGAACGCATTAACTGACCCTGCCTCCACTATTTCTTGTTTGCAACGCATTCCAAGCATTCACCACTGTCTGACTACAAAAATATTTCATATATGCGGGGTATAGAAAATATGGTGTTAGGCCCATATTAGGCTGGGTCGACCAGACGGACCGGGAAATTAAAAAAAAAATTGGCTTCGGTGCGGCATCTCTTGAATTTGTCCCTAGAGAGCAGCAGTGAGAAAAGACCCAACCCTTCATAGATTCCTCAACATGGCCGCCACGAAACACCTGGTTCAGACATATCGCCTCCACTCCATCTGCTGTGAATGCTCTCTGAGACTCCTCAAGCAACCGTGATCATAGAATGTCAGCGCGACGGATCTTCGTTGCCAAGACAAATTACTGGATCTGACAAACGTCCCAATGTTCTAGTATTATATCCTTGTTATTATAACGTTGTTATTATAACACTTCGGTCTAGGTTCTTTATCACCAGTAACTAAGCGGGATGCAAATTTTAGGGTTAGCTGAGTTATGGACATGAATGGGCACACTTAACGATGTCGAGAATAAGTGAAAAGTTCTTCCTGTTTGTGCAGAATGAGGTAGTTGACACCCATGCTGTGAACATATGTCTGCAGCTGTATACATTTTCTTGTAAATCGGTTATAAGCGTTTTTGTTTCATTTCTGAAAAAAGTATATATATATATATATATATATATATATATATATATATATATATATATATATATATATATATACTTTTTCATATATCACCGTCTCCTTTCACACGTGATCAAATCGCAATCAAATAAACTGAAGATAGGTGGCACTGACGAATGCACTTGTGGTACAGGGAAAATGACCGCTGAACATCTGCTGTAAAACTGCCCGACATACGAGGACCAGAGAAAGCACATGTGGCCATCACCAGTGGCAACACTAGACAAGCTCTATGGCAGTGTCGACAGCCTCAGGATGACAGCTACTTGCTTCGAACAAATACAGGTTGACGTCTGACAGCGTACGAAGAAGAAGAAAAAGAAGAAAAAGAATAAGAAGAAATAGCAATCACAAAACTGAACAAACTTTCACTTAAATAACACTTTCAGCACACTTCGAGAGCTTGGAACGTAACAATTTCAGCCAAGAAAGGGCGGCCTAATTTGTGGATAGTTGGCGGTGAGCGAAAAATAGCGCCGTAATGACCGTCTCCTAGCTACCAATTGACCTCATTTCTACGCTGTGTTAGGCTGAACGCAATTAGCTTACTTTTCTAATGGTAACTAATAAATTCACATTGCTGCTTCGCGCGTTTGCTAACACGTCACTACGCTTAAACTAAAATGATCATTACAATTTCAATTTCTAATTTATTTCACATCTGTTATGCAAAGAGATGTCTTCTATAATTCTTCAAAGCCGTTTGGGAAAGCTCAGCTTATCTTATCGATTTTAACGCTTCGCTACGACTATCGTACAAATCATATTCCTAGATTTGACCAACATCACAATGTTCCAGTATCACAACTTAACATATAGGCCTGTGTACCTACCTAATCACGTGAATGAAATAACTAATGCCAAAGCATTCCCTGAAAGAGAAACTGTAGTTGTGACCTTAAACAGAAAACACGAGAAGATGAACTTTATTTGATAAAATATGTGTGTGGCGGAATAACAAAAGTAATAGTAATATTAGCTGCAACCGCAAGCGAAGATAGCGACAACCGCAGACATGTGCTGGGATATGTGATAAAAACCTTCATTATTTGATAACAATATATTGCGTTCAACCCGAGGCTGTAACTTGCACGTGAATAGATTAAAGTGGCGTGATTTGCGTTGCATCAGCACAACTCTCTCGTCCTCTGCTACTTTTATCCGGTGGCCAAACGTAGTCAAGATGAATGGAGAATTTTCGTCAGGGCTTATTTCAGAAGTCTTTCTCGTAAACAGGGGACTCAAAAGGCTGCAGGAAAAGACGTAGTAACCCAATAGGCCAAGTATAAAATATTACTATAATTTAACTAAAGGGCCGAGAACATTAATGTACTTTGAGCTACTGTGCCCTGAAGTGAGAAAGGTTGAAAGCCACTGTTAAGTAACAAGATCTTAATGACCATATTCCAACACACGAATCAGAAGCCAGCCCTTACAACAGAAATCGACAACGTAAGACCGTCTGGTCAGAAACGGACCAAAAGCTGGAAATATCATGCCTGCAATCCCAAAATCGAGTAATTTCCTTTAACATTAAAAACCGGCCTATAGTGTTTAAAAAAAGAGAAGACTTCGAGGTGACTTAATACAAGTTTATAAGATGATCAAAGGAATAGATAAATTAGACAAGTTTTTTTCTTCAAAATACAGCCACCCACAAGAACAAGAGGGCATAGTTACAAATTAACTAAAGAGAGGTCCAGATTAGATATTATAAAAATTTTTTTTAAGTCAGAGAGTGAGAAATGCTTGGAATGCATTGCCACAGGAGGTAGTGGAGGCAGGGGAAACTCATGCATCTTAGAATACATTGGATACTCATAGCTTTTATAGCAAGGTAATGTAAATGAAACTAGTTGTGTACAGACTGCAGAATCTTCTAAACCATTATAAAGACGTTACGTTAATTTAGTTAATTAGGTGGGTCTAACAATATTCTTCTTTCTCTTCGTTGTCTTCTTCTTTTTCTTCTTCTTGTTCTTTTTCTTGTTCTTCTTCTACACCTACTACAACTACTACTTGTTCTTTCTCTATTTCTTTTTCTCCTTCTGCATTCCTCCTGAAGACATTGTGTCGTAGTTTACAGCGAGGTTGCGATATCTGTGCCTCTCGGATCGACTTATCCGAATTCAGCACGACATTTTTTGAACAGGGTTTTCGATTCCAATTTTCTCTGAGCCAGACTGCATGGCCGCAGCCTGTTTCCAGATCTGCTACATGTAAGCGGAATACCGTCGTGTCCATCTCTGGTTCGCTGGTCCTCATCCAAGCAGCCATTTATAAGTCCATGGCTGCTGTCAGGTCATTCACTGCTGCGCAGTCGGTCCCAAACAATAATTCATGTGTGCTTTCCCAGATCTATTGGAGAACTGTGTGTTTGTATTTGCAACATGGAATGCCGTCGACTTTGATGAAGTTTTAGAGACTTCATTGTACAAAGTCACAGCTTATGAGGTAGATTTGCCAGTTCCCGTACTCGCAGCCTAACTTCCCTAACAGCATACCTGGTACCCATTTACAGCTGAGTATATTGGAGCACACTGGTAACCCAATATCCTTTTTAAGAAAAGCGAGTGCTCTACCTTAACCATAATGAGACGCTCTAATGTGATCCTGTAATGGTAGCAGCCTAGTATTACACACCGTTCAAGAGCATTCAATACTATCTTCATTAGTAAGCCTGGTAATATAAGAAGAGCCACTGTAACCTGCTACCAGAAAACATCACTAAGGGGGAAGAACTCGATACTGTTAGCTTGGAAGAACAACAGCAGTTGCTGTCCTTTCAAACTGCAGAGCTGGAGTGTAACCAATTATCTATTGATGTACATGAATATAAATACTGACAGAATATACAACAATGATGTTCACAAACATAAAATGACAAAAATATACACAAAAAGTCGAATTCGGATTAGACATAAACATAAAGAAAACACAGACTATGATAATTGGGACAAGTGACAAGAAACCATGTATACAGACACAATTAAAAGATCAAGTACTCGAACAGGTACAGAGTTTCTCCTATCTAGGTCATATAATAACGGAAGAAGAAAGCTGTGAAAAAGAAATCAGAAAGAGAATAGGTATGGCCAAGATGGTATTCAGCAACATGCGACACATACTGACATCCAAACAGATAAATCAGAATTTGAAAATGAGAATTGTCAGGTGTTATGTATACTCGTCATTACCTTATAGCCCAGAAACATGGACAATGAATAACAAGTTGGAAAAGAGTATTGAAGCCTTCGAAATGTGGGTATATAGAAGATTGGCTCGCATTTCTTGGAAAGAGAAGAAAACACATTTGGGGGTATTGAAAAAGTTGGGGTGAAAATATAATTAATGACCGAAATCAGCGTTAGACCATGGTCATCCGTATTTTAGAGTTGGATATGGTTAGACAGTTGCGTTATTTTGATCAGATAACAAGACATACCTTCTTGTTGAAGAGCATACTGGAGGGTTGGGTGGAAGGCAGTCGTTCAAGGGGCAGACAACGCTTTAAGTGGGTGGATAACATCAGGAGATGGACTGGAAAAAGTCTCTCAGAATGCACAATTACTGCAAGACTGGGGTCTTGCAGAGTACACTGGAGATCCATTGAGACGCCCTTCGATTCGGAGATGGCCTCCTGAACTGAACAGAATATTCAAGACACGTTAGTAAATTGGTGAGCTGTACATGCAGCAATGCAAATTCTTATCATGAAAAAATACAGCCGCAAGGAAAAAGGTCGCTCTAACGTACTGCAAGAGCGTAGTCCAAGCCATCACAAACCTCAAACCAGATAGACTCTCACACGAAATAAAATTAAATATCGGGTTTCTGTCCAACAAAACAGATCTAGTCCTACAGTGGACTCCAGGCCGCTGTGGGATCCTTGGACACGAGAAGGGAGATGAGCTTGCACAAGCAGGACATGGCGGCAGCAGACTCGCCATCCACGTGGATATAAAGAAGCAACGGCACTCTCAAAACGATCCAGAGGACGGAATGGATACACCAGCACAAAGAATACAAGCCAGAAAATGACAGCATAGACAATCTGGTTAGAGATGGGCAGATACAGATTTTCAGATTCAGAACGGGACATTGCAGACACAATGTACATCTTCACGCGTGATTGCGGAGCATAAACCAGAAGATATACCGCTGGACTGCTCCATTTATACAGACCAAAGAGAGGCAGTCTTGTCCGGAGGAGAGACCATTCTCGAAAAGCTGTAGGGGACTGGCTAAGACCTGAAACACTTTTGTGAATCTCAAATGGGAAAGAAGCATAGCATCAAGTGATCGAAGAAGAAGAAGAAGAAGAAAAAGAAGAAGAAAAAGATGAAGAAAAAGAAAAAGATGAAGAAGAAGCAAATAGGTAACAAATAGGTATCTAAAACAAATCCAACTAAATGAGATACGAAATTGAAAACCCTTTGTTATTGCACTTATACTGTCTTTATTTATCAATGCTATCGCTGTAGTCAAGAGGTTAAAGCACTCACCTCTCACGGTGATGAACGGAAACGGTGTGCGATCGAATCCCGCAAATTTCAAGCGCGGGAGGTAAGACCAGAGTGCCTGCATTCCGAGTTACCTCCAGTCGTCTCGACCAATAGTCTTGCCACTGATCCAAGGTAACTCGGGATAAGAGTGAGATTGATGACCAACGCAGCTTCTTCCTCACTATAATTCAAATACAGCGCACATCAAATTATTAAGAAAAACCCGTCTGATATTTGTTTTATCCCATCGCGTTATCAGTGCAAGGACAGGCCAGTTCGTTTCATTTTATGTTCGCTAATTAGTTGTATAGGTACACTCAGTGAACACACTTTCCGAAAATTCAATCGATTATACATTATGATGCAGGCTAAACCATGCGAAAACTCTGTTGCAGCTGCTGCACTGTCGTACCTGCCAGTCAGCTCGATGCACCTACTCCATTCGCCATGCAGATGTTTCTGTTGCAGTCTGAACAGTACAAAACGATCTACCTTTATCGACATTTGTTTTAGCGTCCTTGAGAAAATTACATTACAGGGTCAGGCACAACATACTCGTCAGACATGTTAGTCAGGGTCAGGCACAACATACTGATCAGATATGTTAGTCAGGGTCAGGCACAACATACTGATCAGACATGTTAGTCAGGGTCATGCAAAATGTACTGTTCAAAACCCTCACCTCGGCTTCCTCGTAGCCCTCCTTGGAAACGAGCTGTTTTCATGGCAGCCTGGCTAATGTGGTAAGGTATTGACGTACTACCTGTAGTAGTGAGCGACACGCAGATGAAGCCAAGCACACCACAACCGCCCGCAAGACCTCGGTCTGCCATCATCATGTGAGAAAAGCTACTGCAACCCGCAACTTAACGTCCTTTTGAGGGCGCACAAGAGATTAAACCTTCTCATTGTGGACATTAGAAACAACAACAAAAACTGACGGGCAGATGTTCAGCACGGGGTCTCCTAGAAGGAAACCAAAAACTAAGAAAGAATCAGACACGTTCATGTACACGGGAGGCACATTTACGTCAGCCAGGGAAACAGGCAAAGCCATCAAAAGCAGAATGAACTGTGTCAGGACAGTTCTTGTCAGCTTAACCAGCATTTATAACCAAGGATCACAGCGCCAATCCAAACCTAGTTGGGCATGCTGCCACAACATACTCTGCATCCAGAAGCATGATGTGCACGCATGTGCAAGGGGAGCGGGGGAGGGGGGGGGGTCTTGATTATTACATTTCATGTGACCCTGACCTTTAAAGACGCCCTCCCCCCACCCCCCCTCAACGTTCTCCGAAGAAAGTAATAAAATATTCTAGAAGAAATCTGCACTTTTATCAAACACAAATAATGACCATATTAACAGAAAAATGCCTCTCTAACTGGGGCAGTTGAAATGTGTTTGATAAATAAATAACACATACAAAAGTTTTATGTTCGAAAAGTAGCCACACACATACACACGCGCGCAAGCACGCACGCACGCAAACCCACCCAAACAAAAACCAAATCCCCCAATAAACCCACAAAAACCCCAAAACACCCCCCCGCCACCCATCCAAAACCCACCTACACACGCACACACACACCCACCCACCCACCCACCCAACCCACCCACCCACCCACCCACCCACACACACAAACACACACACACACGCACCCACCCACCCACCCACATAACCACCCAGCTCCCCACCCAACCACCCACCCACCCAACCCACCCACCCACACAAAACCCACCCACCCACACACACACACACACCCACACACCCACCCACCCACCCACCCACACACACACCCACCCACTCAAACCCACCCACACCCACCCACACCCACACACACACACACCCACCCACACAAACCCACCCACCCACTCAAACCCACCCACACCAACACACACACCCACCCACTCAAACCCACCCACACAACACACACACACCCACCCACTCAAACCCACCCACACCCACCCACACCCACACACACACACACCCACCCACACAAACCCACCCACCCACTCAAACCCACCCACACCCACACACACACCCACCCACTCAAACCCACCCACCCACACACACACACCCACCCACTCAAACCCACCCACACCCACACACACACACACACACACACACACACACACACACACCCACCCACACACACACCCACCCACTCAAACCCACCCACACCCACACACACCCACACACCCACCCACTCACCCACCCACCCACACACCCACACACACACACACACACAACAGTTTCGTAAAAATAGTCTTATGAAAGACGTAAGCAGGTATGACAGTAATGCGACCCAAGTGTAATTGCCTTTAAACGACTTTTTAACCGTAGAGTGAAGCTGTTACCGTGTGGTCTTTATACCAGAGATATTGTCGTTGTGCAGCCAATAGTCCATTAACTTCACCTCTTGTCCCTTTTAATCCACTAATTCTCCTTCAGGCGCAATTCTTTCTCATTAACAAATTATAATTTGTTGACAAACACCAACAAGAAAATGAGTTCCAAAAAACAACAAAAAGGGCTATCAGAAACAGAAGAGTAGACCATTTTTTCTTATATGTTGATTTGTTAGTTAAGTATTGTTGTCCCTGATGAAGACTTATTGGTCGTAACGTAGTTTTGTTTGTGTTCTCGTCTCGGTGCGGTATCTGACCATACCCCTTTTAAAATTTTGATTAAACTCAACCTTAATCAACTTTTACAAGTTTTTTTCATGTTTATTTCCCTGAGTTTAAAATTAAACCCCACAATAGCGTGCAATTGGCAAACACCAGAAAGGGCGGAGTTACAAAACTCCACCATAGTGGTCAATTGAAAAATACAAAAAAAAAGCTGAATTACAAAAAACAAAAAAAAACAAACAAAAAACAAACACCACCATAATGGTCTATTGAAAAAATTCAAGTAATGTCAGAAACAGCAAATAATAGCTGACTCAACAATATACAGTCGGATTAGTGATGCCTTCCAGAAAGTTCTGATATCGAGGAGAAGACCCAGGGACAGCAGCCTGGTCCCTAAAGTGGTGCTATGCTAACTGATTATGCACGTCAGACGCAGGCTCAAAGTATATTAAGAGCAGCCAAAGATTATCAAAGCAGGCAAGACAAGACGACGCATAATCAAATTTAGTAAAGATCTTCATCAGTCGAAACACCTTATGACATCCAAAAAGAATCAAGAATACACCGCCAAGAAGGATAGAGCGAAAAGATGTGAAGAGAGTTGAAGTATTTCCCCTCCTCTTCGCCTCGAAGTTTGTAATTAACACATTACGAAATACGAAATGTGTGCCAGTGACGAGGATATATGGATGAGATGGCGCCTAACATGCGTCGGTCTAATTCTGCTCCCGTGTTTTAGTCCATTGTAGATGCCGCCAGACCATGGTTGTGCCAGGAATTCACACAAGACAACGACTTACACGGAACAGTGTTGCTGCCTTCCATTTGGATTAGTTAGTTCATTTTGTGGTGTTTTTCTCTTAGATTATCCTGGCACTGTCATCGGTTATTTGAAATAGTTTTTCGGTTACCCTGTATCGTATTTCCACAGTCCAATGCACCCGGCTGAACTTAACGATGTTGATGCCCTTCGCCCTGTTTGCTAAAAGTGTCGGTTCCGGCGTGGCTAAGAAATGTACACTCTGGCCAGTAATGGCATAACACATCTCCAGGGATAGATTGGACTCTGCCGGGATAGCAAGATGACAAAGGTACACCGCTCTCACGTTCAGTGATGTCCCTACGACCTCTTGTGGTTTAGGAAGAGACAAGACATGATAAGGAGTAGAAGAAACTGTTTTCAGAGTCTTCTATACTAGTACAAAAAAGCTGACCTTCAACGAAGGATACAGGCCTTGGTGATGAGATGTTTCCGAAAACTTTTAAACGTCACGTACAAAGATCGAGTTACAAACGAGGAAATACGAGATAGAATTACAACAGCAATAGGGCCTTTCGAAGATCTCTTGGCAACTGTCAAAAGAAGGAAACTCACTTGGTACGGTCACATATCAAATGGTCTTGCAAACGCAATCCTCCACGAGAAGGTGCATGGCAGGCGACGAAGAGGCCGGCCCAAAAAGAGATGGGAGGACAACATAAAAGAATGGACCAGTCTCCGACCAGAAGAGTCACTGGCAGCGGCATCTGACAGAGAGGGATGGCGTGGAGTTGTGAGGATGTCTTCATGTGTGCCCCAACGACCTCACCGGTTACGGGATGACCTGACCTGATGTAACACGATCCATGACGTCATGTTCCCATGATTCCAAATCGATGCCTGCATCATTCATATCCCGCTTCCATACACCCTTGTACCGAAAGTAGTGGCCAGCCTCGAGATCTTTCCCCGCACTCTAATTCCCCATAGAAAAGATTTTGGTATTCTGCCATCATCTATACATTGAAATAATAACAGTGGTAAATTTCCTGAGAAATCAGGAAATCGAAGAAAATGACGCTCATCTGATAGAAGAGATAAAGTAGTGCCACATAATCGAGGTTACAATTTTTATCAGCCAATCAAATCTACATACCAATACAACTCGGCGTAATAATCTCGGCAAAACGCTTCACAAGCGGCTGTGGAGGAAGTTTTTTTAGAAAACTAAATTTGGAAGATAAGGACTTCAACATGGACTGAGAAATAATCCCTTATCTAAGGTTTGCTGATGATACATCGTCGATACGCATAGCAATGCCTGAATGAGCTCAAAGAAGCAAACGAGACAGTAGGAATTTAAATTACAAAAAGAAAAGAAAACCAAAACGCAAACTGAACACTTTTATTTTTGCACACGAGGAATTCCTGCTAGAAAATTATTCTGTCGAAAACGTGAATTCGAATATTTACATGAGGAAAGAAATTAGAAATTCTCTCATTTTAAATCGTGAGATATCAGATGCGATAACAGTCGGGTGGTTCAGGTTCAAGTGCAGGAGAATCAAACTCATACTTCAAACTGTTAAGAAATTATTAGGCTGGAGCTCATGCCTTCAACAGCGAGGTGTTTTCAGTCATAATGTGTGACTGCTGGGCATGGAATTTACGAAACACAGATGGAGAGAAGCTACGAGTCGCTCACATGGTAATGAAGAGAAGAACATTAACTCAGTCTCTACTGGATCAAATTTGCAACTCAGAAGAGCCAAACCATTGTGAGGAAACAATGATGGGTCGAACATGTGATGCTTCCTGACATTAGATGGGTCGATCATGTGATGCTTCCTGACATTAGATGGGTCGAGCATGTGATGCGTCTTGACAATTGATGGGTCGGGCATGTGATGCGTCTTGACAATAGATGGGTCGAGCATGTGATGAGTCCTGACATTAGATAGATCGAACATGTGATGAGTCCTGACATTAGATGGGTCGAACATGTGATGAGCCCAGGCAACAGGTCAGCAGGGCATGTGATACGTATATCAAACCAGAAATGTGTCAGCCATGTGATACGTATATCAAACCAGAAATGTGTCAGTATGTGATACGTATATCAAACCAGAAATGTGTCATTCATGTGATACGTATATCAAACCAGAAATGTGTCAGGCATGCGATACTTTTATCAAACCAGAAATGTGTCAGGCATGTGATACGTATATCAAACCAGAAATGTGTCAGTCATGTGATACGTATATCAAACCAGAAAGGAGTCAGGCATGTGATACGTAAATCAAACCAGAAATGTGTCATGCATGTGATACTTTTATCAAACCAGAAATGTGTCAGGCATGTGATACGTATATCAAACCAGAAATGTGTCAGGCATGCGATGCGTATATCAAACCAGAAATGTGTCGGACATGTGATACGTATATCAAACCAGAAATGTGTCAGGCATGTGATACGTATATCAAACCAGAAATGTGTCAGGCATGTGATACGTATATCAAACCAGAAATGTGTCGGACATGTGATACGTATATCAAACCAGAAATGTGTCAGGCGTGTGATACGTATATCAAACCAGAAATGTGTCAGGCATGTGATACGTATATCAAACCAGAAATGTGTCATGCATGCGATACTTTTATCAAACCAGAAATGTGTCAGGCATGTGATACGTATATCAAACCAGAAATGTATGAGGCATGTGATACGTATATCAAACCAGAAATGTGTCGGACATGTGATACGTATATCAAACCAGAAATGTGTCAGGCATGTGATACGTATATCAAACCAGAAATGTGTCAGGCATGCGATACGTATATCAAACCAGAAATGTGTCGGACATGTGATACGTATATCAAACCAGAAATGTGTCAGGCATGTGATACGTATATCAAACCAGAAATGTGTCAGGCATGTGATACGTATATTAAACCAGAAATGTGTCAGGAATGCGATACGTATATCAAACCAGAAATGTGTCGGACATGTGATACGTATATCAAACCAGAAATGTGTCAGGCATGTGATACGTATATCAAACCAGAAATGTGTTAGGCATGCGATACTTTTATCAAACCAGAAATGTGTAAGGCATGTGATACGTATATCAAACCAGAAATGTGTCAGTCATGTGATACGTATATCAAACCAGAAAGGAGTCAGGCATGTGATACGTAAATCAAACCAGAAATGTGTCATGCATGCGATACTTTTATCAAACCAGAAATGTGTCAGGCATGTGATACGTATATCAAACCAGAAATGTGTCAGGCATGCGATGCGTATATCCAACCAGAAATGTGTCGGACATGTGATACGTATATCAAACCAGAAATGTGTCAGGCATGTGATACGTATATCAAACCAGAAATGTGTCAGGCATGTGATACGTATATCAAACCAGAAATGTGTCGGACATGTGATACGTATATCAAACCAGAAATGTGTCAGGCATGTGATACGTATATCAAACCAGAAATGTGTCAGGCATGCGATACGTATTACAAACCAGAAATGTGTCGGACATGTGATACGTATATCAAACCAGAAATGTGTCAGGCATGTGATACGTATATCAAACCAGAAATGTGTCAGGCATGTGATACGTATATCAAACCAGAAATGTGTCATGCATGCGATACTTTTATCAAACCAGAAATGTGTCAGGCATGTGATACGTATATCAAACCAGAAATGTGTCAGGCATTCGATGCGTATATCAAACCAGAAATGTGTCGGACATGTGATACGTATATCAAACCAGAAATGTGTCAGGCGTGTGATACGTATATCAAACCAGAAATGTACCAGGCATGTGATACGTATATCAAACCAGAAATGTGTCGGACATGTGATACGTATATCAAACCAGAAATGTGTCAGGCATGTGATACGTATATCAAACCAGAAATGTGTCAGGCATGCGATACGTATATCAAACCAGAAATGTGTCGGACATGTGATACGTATATCAAACCAGAAATGTGTCAGGCATGTGATACGTATATCAAACCAGAAATGTGTCAGGCATGTGATACGTATATCAAACCAGAAATGTGTCAGGAATGCGATACGTATATCAAACCAGAAATGTGTCGGACATGTGATACGTATATCAAACCAGAAATGTGTCAGGCATGTGATACGTATATCAAACCAGAAATGTGTTAGGCATGCGATACTTTTATCAAACCAGAAATGTGTAAGGCATGTGATACGTATATCAAACCAGAAATGTGTCAGGCATGCGATACGTATATCAAACCAGAAATGTGTCGGACATGTGATACGTAAATCAAACCAGAAATGTGTCGGACATGTGATACGTATATCAAACCAGAAATGTGTCAAGCATGTGATACGTATATCAAACCAGAAATGTGTCAGGCATGTGATACGTATATCAAACCAGAAATGTGTCGGACATGTGATACGTATATCAAACCAGAAATGTGTCAGGCATGTGATACGTATATCAAACCAGAAATGTGTCAGGCATGCGATACGTATATCAAACCAGAAATGTGTCGGACATGTGATACGTATATCAAACCAGAAATGTGTCAGGCATGTGATACGTATATCAAACCAGAAATGTGTCAGGCATGTGATACGTATATCAAACCAGAAATGTGTCATGCATGCGATACTTTTATCAAACCAGAAATGTGTCAGGCATGTGATACGTATATCAAACCAGAAATGTGTCAGGCATGCGATGCGAATATCAAACCAGAAATGTGTCGGACATGTGATACGTATATCAAACCAGAAATGTGTCAGGCATGTGATACGTATATCAAACCAGAAATGTGTCAGGCATGTGATACGTATATCAAACCAGAAATGTGTCGGACATGTGATACGTATATCAAACCAGAAATGTGTCAGGCATGTGATACGTATATCAAACCAGAAATGTGTCAGGCATGCGATACGTATATCAAACCAGAAATGTGTCGGACATGTGATACGTATATCAAACCAGAAATGTGTCGGACATGTGATACGTATATCAAACCAGAAATGTGTCAGGCATGTGATACGTATATCAAACCAGAAATGTGTTAGGCATGCGATACTTTTATCAAACCAGAAATGTGTAAGGCATGTGATACGTATATCAAACCAGAAATGTGTCAGTCATGCGATACGTATATCAAACCAGAAATGTGTCGGACATGTGATACGTATATCAAACCAGAAATGTGTTGGACATGTGATACGTATATCAAACCAGAAATGTGTCAGGCATGCGATACTTTTATCAAACCAGAAATGTGTCAGGCATGCGATACGTATATCAAACCAGAAATGTGTCAGGCATGCGATACGTATATCAAACCATAAATGTGTCAGGCATGCGATACGTATATCAAACCAGAAATGTGTTACAAATGTGATACGTATATTAAACCAGAAATGTGTCAGAAATGTGATACGTATTTCAAACCAGAAATGTGTCAGAAATATGATACGTATATCAAACCAGAAATGTGTCAGAAATGTGATACGTATACCAGACACCAGATGGACGATAACAATGTCGTTCTTGTGGCCTTACAGCTTCTTAGAGCCGTTCTGGACGTTCACAAACCAGATGGAGAGATGACCTGTACACGGTTATTTAGTCCAGGTACTCCAAGACATCGGATTTCATTAGTTAAAATAACATTTGGCTACCTGGTATCCGGCATTTCATGTGTCTGATTGAAAAATCCACCGAAACAATAAAATGTCAGCATAAATTTACAGTGGGTGGTGAGAAAATAGACCAGGTCGCTCATTTTCAATATCTGGGCTCCAGAATTGACAAAAATGGCTACTGCTCAAATCAGAAGAAGACTAGTCATGTAATACAGAGAGTGAACAGCCTGAAGAAATTATGGCAAGCACCAACAAAACGATAAAAGTAAAAGTCTTGAGAGCCTGTGTTTTTCAAAAAAACAAACTTCCAGACAAAGAATCGAATCCTTTGAGTCAAAATGTCACAGAAAAATCCTCAGAATACCCTGGACAGAAAAAAAGACAAATATAGACATTCGGCAAGAGTTGAGAATAGAGAAGAACTGGTTTATTAATTCCATTTTGGCCAGAAAATACAAATACTTTTGTCACATCAAGAGACAACAATCTGGAGAGAACAGTGATGGAAGGTATGGTTCCAGGTAAAAGAGAAAGGGGTAGACCAAGAAGACGACGGCACCAAGATATCCAGGAATGCCTGAGTACGACTGTGGCGGAGGCTGGAGTTTTAGCAGGGAAACGAGTTTCTTTCAGACAGACTGTGATGGGACGTTCTATAAAGGACATGCTTCATGATGATGATGATGGTTGAAAAAGCCAATTAAATATGCACGACAATTTGAAAAATAACAGAAATATTACAGTAGAAACAACACAAAAAACGTAAGAGCTATAACTATAACATAACACTGGCCAGAGTTGAACCACAACATAATTCACAGAGCTAAAAATATACCATAACGTTAGCCAGAGAATTTAAAAGAAGTTACAGTTAAAATACAAAATAAATATCAAACCTCAAATTCAGCAAAAGAAATTACAGCTGAAAAAAACACATACTTCTTCTTCTTCTTCATAGTACGCTGTCAGACATCAACCTATATTTTTTCGAAAAAAGTGGCGGTCATCCTGAGGCTGTTGACACTGCCATAGAGCTTGTCTAGTGTTGCCACTGGTGATGGCCACATCTGCTCTCTCTGATCCTCGTATGTCGAGCAGTTTTGCAGAAAATGCTCAGCGGTCATTTTCCCGGTACCACACGGGCATTCGTCAGTGCCACCTATCTTCAATTTGTTGAATAGGTGGTACCTCAGTCTAATGTGGCCAGTGCGAAGTCTGAAGACCACGACCTGCTCTCTTCTGTTCAACTGGTAATAGGCATCGTTTTTTGTGTAAAAACACATACAAAAGATAATAAAGTGGAGGCACATCACATAACAATTTCATTTAATATAATCTTGTTATTTCACTAGACGCAGTTATTTCACACATACGAGGCGTGTTCAAATGAAACCAGACCAGACGGCACCAAGTGTACATACGTACGATGCGCACGATGACGTCACTTCTGGTGTAAACAGCACATACCAAACGTCATGTTTGCAAAATTGCATTATCCCCCCTGACTCATAGTTTCCTCGGCAGACCGTTGAAAACATGGCGTGTGTGATACGGAATCCGTCCAGAGTTGATCAGTGAGCTGTGATTCAATTTCTAACAGCTGAAGGATGTCGAACAGTTGGTATTCATCGCAGAATGCAGGCAGTGTATGGTGACAAAAGTGTGTCGATGACAACACTGAAGAACTGGACAACGATGTATAAAGAAGGACATGAGTTAACACAACAATATGCACCTGACCTGGTCTCGGAAGATCTTTCGTTAACTTACGTCCTTCTTTAAACATCGTTGTCCAGTTTTTCACTGTTGTCTTCGACACACTTTTGTCATCCTATAATGCCTGCATTCTGCGATGAATTTCAACTGGTCGACATCCTTCAGCTGTAAGAAACCGAATCACCGCTCGCTGATCAACTCTGGACGCATTCCGTATCACAGCCGCAGTGTTTTCAACTGTCTGCTGAGGAAACTATGACTCGGAAGATAATGAAATTCTGCAAACCTTACAGTTGGTATATGTTGTTTACACCAGACGTGACGTCATCGTGCGTATCGTACGTATGCTCACTTGTTGCGGTTTAGTCCGCTTTCATTTGAACACGCATCGTAGATAGATTCGCAAAATTTGCTGATGACACAAAACTATGCAGCAGTGTCTCATCTAAAGCAGAAGTGGATATATTGAGGTCGGATTTAGATAAAATTCGAGAATGTTCTGTAAGCTGGCAAATGGAGTTTAATGTAGATAAATGTACAGTCATCCACATGGGTAGATCCAATATGGAACATAATTACAGAATGGGAGAGAACAATAGTAGAAAGATAGATAAGGAAAGGGACCTAGGGGTTATAATAGATCATACATGAAAGGTGAGTGAGCAAGTCCAGGTAGCAGTGAAAAAGGCAAATGCAATGTTAGGGATGCTAAAAAGAAATATTAAACATAGGAGCAAGGAAGTGATAGTCAAACTGTATAAAGCATTAGTTAGACCTAGATTGGAGTACTGTGTACAGGTGTGGAGTCCTTATCAGAGAGGGGATATAAATATGCTGGAAAGAATAAAAAAAAGAGCGACAAAGCTGATAGTGGGATTCCAGAATTACAGTTATGAGGAAAGATTAAAAAGAACCGACTAGAAGAGAGAAGAATTCGTGGTGACTTAATATAGGTGTATAAGATGATCAGAGGAATGGACTATTAAAAAGTTTGAAAAAAATACAACCACCAACAAGAACAAGAGGGCACAGCTACAAGTTGACTAAGAAGAGGTCCAGATTAGATATAAGGAAGTATTTTTTTTAGCCAGAGAGTTGTGAATGCTTGGAATACATTGCCAGGGGAGGTAGTGGAGGCTGGGACGGTTAATGCATTTAAGAATAGATTGGATGCTTACGACTTCTAGAACAAGGTGATGTAAATGGAACTGGTTGTATACAGACTCTGAAGAGTCTTCTAAACCAGTATAAAGACGTTAAGTTAATTTAAGTTAGAAACAAATGTAAAGAAAGGAAATGAAATTGACGTGCGAACAACTATTATAGTTCGTGGGCCCTCGCTTTTCCCGTATTATTGAACCGGCGACACTTCCATGTCTTTAAAATATCACTGCCTCGACTCGACAGGAACCGATCGGGACTTACACGTAGTTAGCGGTTTATTGACGCGTCGGAATATCGGCAGTTCTGTACGCGTCTTTGCGGGATTTGAGCGGACTGCGCGTTGTCTGTGCTTTCATTATACTGTCCCCTCTAGCGTTGCGCGAATAGGGACTACTGTTCAATGGAGTAATAGTAATATATTTTAATATTCCGTCTGTCTGTCTATATATTCTTAATTTGTTTCTTCTTTTTAAAATGTACCCATATTGAACGAAATCCTTCCCAATAGGTGGAATTAATTCAAATTTATTATATAAGCCGCATAAAGTGTTAGAACGTACATTTAGACTACACAAAATTTTACACCTGAGTTTTTCGATTATTATCTTATTTCTGATATCATTTTTGACATGTTAAAGGCTGTCCCGTATTATATTAAAGTTTATGACGCTAGTATATACCAATGAGCGCTTGATATATAAACAAATTTATATATATATATAAATTAGTGTTCTGTGAACCATGCTTTTTTAAATCTCGCAACACAAGAATGTGAATTGTTCTCACAAGTGCCTGCGACATGTATGTCTAGATTTCAAACTAATCACTGGATTCGACACTAGCTGCGTGTGTTTGCGCTTGGGTGTCTCAAGAGCAGTGGGAACACAATATTGTGTATGTTTTTTATTGTGACCAATTTTATGGTGATTTACATTAGACGTGTGTGAGATTCACTGTGGTGTTGGAATAATGTAACATACTTGGAGGTAAGGTAAGTTTATGTTTGTTGTGACACTTTTAATGGTTAGTAAATGCTTTGATTTAATGTAAATGTTTCTTCTGACAATATATATACAAACTGTTTAATCGTGTATATGGCATGTATTATTCAAGGGTTTGGGCTTCAGCATGGAGTTGGTCTATCTGATGAGATGAACACTGGACAATCCCATGATGTAGGTGACGTTGTGTCGCAGTATACAGCGAGGATGCAAAAACCTGCGCTTTTCGGCCCTACATATCCGATTTCAGCACATAATTTTTGCGACCAGGTTTGCCTTTCGTATACGATGACTTTTTCTTAACCAAGCTGAACGGTTGCAGTCTGTTACCAGTGCCGTCACTTCGAAGAAGAATGGTGCTTGGTCAGATATGAGTCACTGATCCTGATGCAAGCAGCCAGCCGTGTCTCGCTGGCTTCTGTCAACACTTTGACAGCTGAATCTTGAGGTTACTGCGGATGTTAGTCCAGCACATAAGTCTTGAACAAATTCCATAACGATCCGCTGTGTTCTTACTCGTGTGCGTGCACACACACACACTCACACATACTCGCACACACATTTTCTTTCCAGTTTTATTATCACACTCCACTGATATATTTTATAACTCGCTTTATTCCTATGTTCCACATTAAATCCACTCCAAATGTGAAATCCACAAAAAACGCTCTAATTCATTGCTCCTACACCGAATACACAAATGTTTCACACATCCACATCTAAATTGAAATCCCTATCCACACATCAATTACTGGTTCCCTCTCCAGACATCCGGTCAGAATAATGTCACAGTTAAGACCTTCTATGCTCATCATAGTGCGGCAGACTTAATGTGCAATCCTGGTCCGTAATGAATGGCAATCGAGTTGTTGGACCACTCTGGTGCATTTACTTGGTCCCAGACAGAGAAGATTGCCTTCCTCCATTACGCAGCTTGTGGATATGCTACAAGATTTTGAGTATTGGTATGATCATACAAGTTATACACAAACATTCACCTAGACCCCCAGTTTGAGTGTAAAACTTCAGAACGAAATTTCCTGAATGTAAAACGCAAGTAAGACATACTTTTGAGTATAAAAACGTTATAAAGATACATTATGAGTGTGAAAATGTAAGCTACATTCTTCTTCTTCTTCTTCTTCTTCTTCTTTTTCTTGTTGTTGTTGTTGTTGTTGTTGTTGTTGTTGTTGTTCTTCTTCTTCTTCTTCTTCTTCTTCTTCTTCTTCTTCTTCTTCTTCTTCTTCTTCTTCCTTCCTTCCTTCCTTCCTTCCTTCCTTCCTTCCTTCCTTCCTTCCTTCCTTCCTTCCTTCCTTCCTTCCTTCCTCCCTCCCTCCCTCCCTCCCTCCCTCCCTCCCTCCCTCCCTCCCTCCCTCCCTCCCTCCCTCCCTCCCTCCCTCCCTCCCTCCCTCCCTCCCTCCCTCCCTCCCTCCCTCCCTCCCTCCCTCCCTTCCTTCCTTCCTTCCTTCCTTCCTTCCTTCCTTCCTTCCTTCCTTCCTTCCTTCCTTCCTTCCCTCCTTCCTTCCTTCCTTCCTTCCTTCCCTCCTTCCTTCCTTCCCTCCCTCCCTCCCTCCCTCCCTCCCTCCCTCCCTCCCTTCCTCCCTTCCTCCCTTCCTCCCTCCCTCCCTCCCTCCCTCCCTCCCTTCCTCCCTTCCTCCCTTCCTCCCTTCCTCCCTTCCTTCCTTCCTTCCTTCCTTCCGTCCTTCCTTCCTTCCTTCCTTCCTGCCTGCCTGCCTGCCTGCCTGCCTGCCTGCCTGCCTGCCTGCCTGCCTGTCTGTCTGTCTGTCTGTCTGTCTGTCTGTCTGTCTTTCTTTCTTTCTTTCTTTCTTTCTTTCTTTCTTCTTCTTCTTCCTTCTTCCTTCTTCCTTCTTCCTTCTTTCTCCTTCCTCCTTCTTTCTTCTTTCTCCTTCCTCCTTCTTCTTCCTTCTTCTTCCTTCCTTCTTCAACTTGTGTAAGTTAGAGTGGCCAGCTCCCTTCCTCCCTGCATTTCTTTCTTTCTCTAATCATAGGTCAGGTACCAATTTACAGACTCCCCCCCCCCCCCCCCCCCCTCCCGCCTATAAAACTGGTCGACTGGAACGTAAGTTGAATATACTGACAAATCTGTACAATTGATTAACATCACGAGGTTACACACATGTCATAAAATGCACACATGGAATTTCATTTAGGACGACCACATGCAGAGGATAAGGTATTTAGTTTTGGGATTACCGGCGGGATGTCTCCCTCAGCGGGCCGCAGCTTACCGCCTTCCGCCACTTTTAGACACATTCCCGCCTTTTACTCATTCTCTCCCGCTTTACTCCCTCCCCCACATATATAAGCACATCCATACACACACTCGCACATCTACTTTTGTATTCTTCGTAATCTTCTTCGTTCATCCTCAGATCAAGGTTCCGGTTTCTCTTACAAAGGACACCGTTGTTTGTAAGGCTGTTCCATCTCCATACAGTTTTTGTCTCATATCTGTCTCACGAGGCCAGTATTGTTCTCTCTTTTCCTGCGTGAGCATGCAGCTTTGCAGGATGTGTTCCACGGTCATGATATGCTCCCCACATGAGAACCTGTCATTTGTCCCAATCCTCATTTTGTTGTAAAGATGACCCTTGAGTCTGTTATGCCCAGTTCTCAGTCTGAAGATGATGACTTTCTCTTCTCTAGTTAAGTTAAAATATCTGTCTTCTGTTCGACATTTGATCAGCCCACATTACCCCGAAGTTGGCTTTAATTATGGTCTTGGCCTCATTGTATGTGATACTCAGGTCTGTTTGTGGGGATGCTCCTCCACTCTTTGCTAGTTTGTTTGCAGCTTCATTGCCTTCAATATTGCAGTGTTTGGCCAACCTTGGGTATTCTACTGAGAGCTGTGTCAGGGACAACATACACCGCTCGAGATCTTCATCTTTATGTTGTTTTAGCGCTGCTAATACTGACGCGGCATCAGTCAGGGGTACTATGTTTTCTTGGTGGATATCTTTATCTTGGATTACAAGCTCAGCTGCGGACTTCAGTGCCTCTGCTTCTGCACTGAAATTATTGGAATATGTTCCCGTTGTTAATTCTCGATAATATTCCTCCCTAGTGGAGGAAGACTAACGTCGGGTCAGGAAAAATATACTGATCAGACATGTTAGTCAGGGTCAGGCAAAACATACTGATCAGACATGTTAGTCAGGGTCAGGCAAAACATACTGATCAGACATGTTAGTCAGGGTCAGGCAAAATATACTGATCAGACATGTTAGTCAGGGTCAGGCAAAACATACTGTCCAAGGCCCTCACCACAGCTTCCTAGTAGCCCTGCCTTGAAACGGGCTGTTGTCATGACAGCCTGGCTAACACTATGAGGATCGACGTGATCCTTGCAGTCGTGAATGGCACGCAGATGAAGCCAATCATAGCACAGCCATAGGACCTCGGTCCACTTTCATTAGCACGCTCGGAATGTGAAGAAAGCAACTGCAACCCGCCCCTTAACGTGCTTTTCAGGACACCCTAAAGAGTAACCTACTCATTATGGGCATTCGACAACAACAACAACAACAACAACAACAACAACAACATTTATCCCTACACACAAACACACCCATTTTACTCATTCACCCCACCCCCCCTCCATTTCCCCCAACGAACAAACACACCATATCACATTCACGAATTCTCTCCCCCGTCCTCAGACACATACACACGTTCGTACACCTTACTCACACATCCCCACAAACACACCAACATCTACTCATCTATCAAACGCATATTTATCCAAATATCCCCGGAACGTATCTGCCCGCCGGTCTGTTATCAAAGCCTGGATGATCCTCGCACCTCCCCGACATTTACCACGTCAGCCCGAAGATGATCCCTGTAGTCAATGCTTTATCGACGCCCCCTGCTGCTTCCAAAGTCCATAATCTTTATTTCCATAAATTTATCTTCATTTGAACAGAGATAGAGCGAGAGACGTATCTTCATTTGAACAGAGAGAGAGAGAGGGAAACGTATCTTCATTTGAACAGAGAGAGAGAGAGAGAGAGAAACGTACCTTCATTTGAACAGAGAGAGAGAGACAGACAGAAACGTATCTTCGTTTGAACAGAGAGAGAGAGAGAGAAAGAGAGAGAGAGCGAGAGAGAAACAGAAACATATCTTCATTTGAACTGAGAGAGAGAGACAGAGAGAGAGACAAAAACTTATCTTCATTTGAACATATAGAGAGAGCGCGCGAGAGAGAGAGAAAAACGTATCTTGATTTGAACAGAGAGAGAGAGAGAGAAACGTATCTTCATTTGAATGAGAGAGAGAGAGAGAGAGAAACGTATCTTCATTTGAATGAGAGAGAGAGAGAGAGAGAAACGTATCTTCATTTGAATGAGAGAGAGAGAGAGAGACAGAAACGTGTCTTTATTTGAACAGAGAGAGAGAGAGAGAGAAAGACAGAAACGTATCTTCATTTGAACAGAGAGAGAGAGAGAGACAGAAACGTATCTTCATTTGAACAGAGAGAGAGAGAGACAGAAACGTATCTTTATTTGAACAGAGAGAGAGAGAGAGAGAAAGAGAAAGAGAGCGAGAGAGAGACAGAAACGTATCTTCATTTGAACAGATAGAGAGAGAGAAAGAGAGGGAGCGAGAGAGAGAGACAGAAACGTATCTTCATTTGGAAGAGAGCAGGTCGTGGTCTTCAGACTTCGCACTGGCCACAATAGACTGAGGTAGCACCTATTCAACAAATTGAAGATAGGTGGCACTGACGAATGCTCGTGTGGTACCGAGAAAATGACCGCTGAGCATTTGCTGCAAAACTGCCCGATATACGAGGATCAGAGAGAGCAGATGTGGCCATCACCAGTGGCAACACTAGACAAGTTCTATGGCAGTGTCGACAGCCTCAGGATGACCGCTGCTTTTTTCGAAAAAAATAAAGGTCGACGTCTGACAGCGTAAGAAGAAGAAGAAGAAGTATCTTAATTTGAACGGATAGAGAGAGAGAGAGAGAGAGAGAGAGAGCGAGAGTGAGAGAGAGAGAGAGAGATAGAAACGTATTTTTATTTGAACAGAGACAGAGAGAGACAGAAACGTATCTTCATTTGATCAGAGAGAGAGAGAGAAATGTATCTTCATTTGAACAGAGAAAGAGAGACAGAAACGTATCTTCTATTGAACAGAGAGAGAGAGAGAGACAGAAACGTATCTTCATTTGAACAGAGAGTGAGAGACAGAAACGTATCTTCATTTGAACAGAGAGAGAGCGAGAGGGAGACAGAAACATATCTTCATTTGAACGGAGAGAGAGAGAAAGAGAAATAGAGAGAGCGAGAGAGAGAGACAGAAAGCGAGAGAGAGACAGAAACGTATCTTCATTTTAACGGAGAGAGAGAGACAAAAACGTATCTTCATTTGAACAGAGAGAGAGAGAGCGAGAGGGAGATAGAAACATATCTTCATTTGAATGGAGAGAGAGAGAAAGAGAAATACAGAGAGCGACAGAAAGTGAGAGAGAGACAGAAACGTATCTTCATTTGAACAGAGAGAGAGAAACGCATCTTCATTTCAACGGACAGAGAGACAGAAACGTATTTTCATTTGAACAGAGAGAGAGAGAGAGAGAAACGCATCTTCATTTCAACGGACAGAGAGACAGAAACGTATCTTCATTTGAACAGAGAGAGAGAGAGAGAAACGCATCTTCATTTCAACGGACAGAGAGACAGAAACGTATTTTCATTTGAACAGAGAGAGAGAGAGAGAGAAACGCATCTTCATTTGAACAGAGAGAGAGCAAGAGAGAGAGAGCGAGAGAGAGACAGAAACGTATATTCATTTGAACAGAGAGAGAGAGAGAGAGCAAGAGAGAGAGAGAGAGAGCGAGAGAGAGACAGAAACGTTTCTTCATTTGAACAGAGAGAGAGCGAGACAGAAACATATCTTCATTTGAACGGAGAGAGAGAGAAAGAGAGATAGAGCGAGAGAGAGACAGAAGGCGGGAGAGAGAGACAGAAACGTATCTTCATTTTAACAGAGAGAGAGAGAGAAACGCATCTTCATTTGAACGGACAGAGAGACAGAAACGTATCTTAATTTGAACAGAGAGAGAGAGAGAGAGAAAGAGAGAGAGAGCGAGTGAGAGACAGAACCGTATCTTCATTTGAACGGAGAGAGAGAGAGAAAGAAGGGGGCGAGAGAGAGACAGAAACGTATCTTCATTTGAATGGAGAGAGAGACAGAGAGAGAGAGAGAGAGAGAGAGAAAGAAGGGGGCGAGAGAGAGACAGAAACGTATCTTCATTTGAACGGAGAGAGAGACAGAGAGAGAGAGAGAGAGAGGAAGAAGGGGGCGAGAGAGAGACAGAAACGTATCTTCATTTGAACGGAGAGAGAGACAGAGAGAGAGAGAGAGAGAGAGAGAGAAAGACTGAGCCAGTTAGATTTGAGAGTGAAATAAACTTTTATGTATGTATATGTATATATGTTGGTATTTATGTATGTATATATGCATGCATACCTGCCTGTCTGTATGTCTGTCTGTTGTGCTGTCTGTCTGTTGTGCTGTCTGTCTGTTGTGCTGTGCTGTGTTATACTGTGCTGTGTTATACTGTGCTGTGGTGGGGTGGGGTGGAATTGGT
Source organism: Ariolimax columbianus (assembly GCA_036924085.1). Lineage (NCBI taxonomy): Eukaryota > Metazoa > Mollusca > Gastropoda > Stylommatophora > Arionidae > Ariolimax > Ariolimax columbianus. The sequence goes on from JAVGWX010000023.1 coordinate 31,825,894, forward strand.
TTGTGGGGTGGGGTGGTGTGAGGTGTGGTGTGGGAATATGGGGGAATGGTGATAGTGATGTACTAGAGGCAGGATTTATGTGCTGGCATGCAGGCAGGGGAAGCCAAGATGCAGACTCCAAACGTTTGCAATGAAAGCAGGAGCAACAACTCAGTAAGACCCCTAGTGTGACTTCCACAGTCCCTCGATATTGGTACGATGCCAGTTAACAATTATTATATGTGTATGCGCGCGCACGCGTGCGAACCTGCACACATGTGATGCATGTTTGCATGTATGTACTCTTTTGTTCCCCCTGAAAAATGCGTTAAGTGGTGGGTTGCAGGAGCTCTCCTCACATCACGAGTGTGTCGAAGAGGATGGACCGGGGTCCACCAGGTGGTTGTGATATGCTTGGCTTTATCTGCATGCCGCTCGCTAGCACGGGGATCACGTCGATCCCTCACCTTGTTAGCCAGACTGTCAAGAAATACAGCTCGTTTTCGGGGAGGACTGCGAGGAAGTCGAGGTGGTGGTCTTGGCCAGTATGTTTTGCCCGACCCTGACTATCATGTCCGATCAGTATGTTTTGCCTGACCCTGACTATTATGTCCGATTAGTTTGTTTTGCCTGACCTGACTATCATGTCCTATCAGTATGTTTTGCCTGACCTGACTATCATGTCCTATCAGTATGTTTTGACTGACCCTGACTATCATGTCCTATCAGTATGTTTTGCCTGACCTGACTATCATGTCCTATCGGTATGTTTTGACTGACCCTGACTATCATGTCCTATCAGTATGTTTTGCCTGACCTGACTATCATGTCCTATCAGTATGTTTTGCCTGACCCTGACTATCATGTCCTATCAGTATGTTTTGCCTGACCTGACTATCATGTCCTATCAGTATGTTTTGCCTGATCAGACATTAGTCTCCTCTCCGCCTGCAATTATATAAAACGAAGTTCTGCAAACATGCTTTTTACATTAAGGGAGTGCTCGTCCGAACTGCTTCGATGCCTGCCTGCCGACAAGGAGAGGAGAGGATCGAATCCTCGGAAAAAACTTGTTCTTTTTTCTGTTGGGGGTGAAATAAATAAACATCCAGCACACGACGTGACGACAGCAGTGGCTAAGCGGCCTGTAGTCGCCAGCCTAAAAACCCCTCGAGTACCCCAGTAGGAATAAAGTCGTACGATAGTTTTTTTTTCCACTGAGGAATTCACGCCTCTTTCAATTCAAGACCACAGTCTTTAAGATCATCATCATCAATGAACAGACTTCGAACTGGTGAGTCAAAATGAAGAGTGAACTTGAAGAAATGGGGATACTCAGACGTCGACACATGTGAATGCGGCGCAGTTCAGGACCAAAATCACCTGAAACCTGTGACATGAACGACATGATGGAGGCGAACGACAAGGCAGTTCAAGTTGCTGAATACTGGACGGATGCCGTGTGACATGGTGTTTGGACACGGAAAGTAAGTAAGTAAGATCAGTCCAGTTTTCTGCCTGTAGTTACCGTAGTTTGTAAGACAGGCCTTTGATTGGATGTTTTTTCTTTGCATTATGTAGGGACTGCCTTCATGTTGGCCTATGTGTTTTAGTCCACGGCTTGCTATCTTGTAATTGCAAAAGGAATTCCATTTAGCAATCTGATACCCAGTTGACTTACTTGCTGAGGGGATAGACTCCTCTGCTTATGCACCTGGTTTTAGAATAGACTTCTCTGCCGACGCCCCTGGTAGTAGGATGGACACATCTGCTGACGCACCTAGTAATAGGACAGACTCCTCTGCTGACGCATCTGGTGGTAGGACAGGTCAGACTCCTCTGCTGATGCAACTGGTAATAGGACAGTCTCCTCTGCTGACGCATCTGGTGGTAGGACAGTACAGACTCCTCTGCTGACGTACCTATTTGTAAAGCTTAATCGACTCCTCTGCTGGGGCACCTGGTAGTATGCCAGACTCCTCTGCTAACGCATCTGGTGGAAGGACAGTACAGACTCCTCTGCTGACGTACCTATTTGTAAAGCTTAATCGACTCCTCTGCTGGGGCACCTGGTAGTATGCCAGACTCCTCTGCTGACGCGCCAAGTAGTAGGACAGACTCCACTTCTGACGCCCCTGGTAGCAGGGCAGGACCGACTCCTCGCTGACTCGCTTGACAGTAGAACAGACTCTTCCGCTGACGCGCTAGATAGTAAGTAGGCCATGCTCCACCGCTGATGACATCCCTAAATATTAACACCAGTGGATGAACTGCCCTGATATGTAATGCCAGATAGGTGTGCAAAGGAAATCACCAAACCAATAACAGGAAACAACACGTGCAACGAGGTACAAATATACCCAGGAAGAAATTTAATAAGATCACGTGTATTCTTTTGTTGGCGATAACATCAATTATAAACAAAGACTCCTACCCAGGTCGACACCTGTCGTTCCCCCAGGCCTAGCAAGCCACAGGAAGTGAAACCACTAAAGATCACGTTTAGTCTTCGGTTACCATGGCAGCAGGCATTCACGTGCGTGTTTAAAAACTAGTGTTCCAAGTAAGTAAAAAAGGAGAGCACCTTAGAAATCGTTAGTGGGTTAACGGAACAAAAGAGGACAAGAATTCACTGGGAAGAGAACTGGAGAAGAATGAAGCATGGAGTTGTGTTGCGATTTTTCCGGTTATGAGGGTTCATTTGTTCGAGTAGCTGTCAATTTAAAAAAGAATATTATTGACAGGTGGGCGATATGGACATAATTCGAGGCCGTCTGTCGGCCACTAGACTGGTCAGTCTGACGAGTCTTGTCTGCCCATCTCACTTTACTTTGTCCAATGATATTTCATGTTACTGACTTCAAAATCGTTGGGGATTGGCTTAGCTTGGCTTGGTTTGGTTTGGCTTCGTTCGTTCTAAATCTCCCGCTACCAAACCCTGTAAGGGCTTAAGTAGCAGAATGTAGTCCAGAGAACGGAATAGGTTGTGTCGTAATTTACAGCTTGACTGCGAATTTACACTTTTTGGTCCAACACGTCCGACTTCAGCAAGCATTTTTTGAGTACTGGGTTAGCATTCCCTCTTCGATCCCTTTTCCTTAGCCAACCAACACCAACACAATCACCCTCCCCATCAACACCATCCCAATCAACACCATCACCATCGTTATAACCACCACTATAATCATCACCATCCATTTGCTAATCGAAAACTGATCTGGACCTCCAAATTTGATGACTTTTCCTTCCACAAGATGCAGCCTATTCTCCTGTGTATCTACATTCCAAAAACGTCAACTTTATCCACAAGGAGACAGCTTGGCCTAGTGGTTAAGTGACACGGCTCACAACCAGAAGATGCTGGGTTCGATCCCCATTACAGCACCGGCCGTTACCCCGGGGAAGCAAACCCTTAGAAAATGCAGGAGGAAGCAGACCCTTACATGAAATGCATGCTGAAGTCGGATGCATTTGGGCCGACAGGCGCAAAATAAAAACCACGGTGCAACGCACACCTCCTTGGGGATCAGAGAAATAAGGCGAACACAAAAAAACATAAAAAATTCCACAAGCTGTTAGTTCATCGCACATCCCGCAAAGATGACTATATAACACATGATGACTCTCATTTTTGGTGTATTTGTTTATTGGTATTCGAAGAAGTGTCGCAACAGAGATCGAACGAGAAAAACAGGAGCACGACCCAAGGCACCCAGTGGTTAGACATCAGGTACAGACGAAGATGCTGAGCAGCACATGAGCTGCAGTAGTCAGCGACCCATAGCTGCCAAGACCCTTCTACACATCCAAGCGGTGATCATAGATAACAGGCTGCAGAAGGGCAGAGCAAGGATCAAAGAGGGAATGCTAACCCGGTACTCAAAAAATGCTTGTTGAAGTCGGATGTGTTGGACTGAAAGGTACAAATATTGCAGTCAAGCTGTAAACTACGACACAACACATTCCGTTCTCTGGACTACATTGTGTTACTCAAGCCCTTTCAGGGTTTGGTAGCGGGAGATTGAGAACGAACGAAGCCAAGCCAAATCCAGACATAGCTTCCTAGAATCAACACAGCCCATACAGACAAACCCTGCAAGTCGCTGTGTCGAGAGATGGCTCGAACCGATGCAGGCCCCGGAGATGGAACTCCAGGAGGAACCTGCCCCCGGACAGCATCTACCATACACAACATGGAAGTCGCTGAACAAACTCCATACTGGCGTATCACTGTGCAAGATGAATTTAAAACCACAGGGATACACAGATGACACATGTGATTGTGGGGCAATTCAGGACCTAGACAACGTGATGACGCGCCCAATGTCCAGGATACTGGATACTGGATGCTTACTGTATAACGTGGTACGTGGACACGGAAAATTAATACGTGTATATGTTAACTGAGTGAATGTCAATCTATATTTCTTGCTCTTAAATTTGTTTTTGGCCATTTCTTTTTTCTGCTTCTCCTTCATCTTACATCTAATATAATCTGATCTGAACTGCTCAAAGTTGAAGACACTATTTACATGGTCCAGCACTTCTGTTTTCTGTGATGTTCACATTTGTTTGATTGACTATCATAGTTTTTGTTTTTAGAAAGTTAATGTCCAATCTAGAATATCCGATTCGATTGTTGACTGCTTACACAAGTCGATTCGATTGTTGACTGATTACACTAATCTATTCGATTGTTGACTGATTACACAAATCGATTCGATTGTTGACGGATTACACAATTCGATTCGATTGTTGACTGATTACACTAATCGATTCAATTGTTGACTGATTACACTAATCGATTCAATTGTTGACTGATTACACTAATCGATTCAATTGTTGACTGATTACACTAATCGATTCGATTGTTGACTGATTACACAAATCGATTCGATTGTTGACTGATTACACAAATCTACATTATCAAATTGTCCGAGTGGTCCGGGGACTGTGTGACATACACCGGCCATGGTTAGGTGGTTTGTTAAGAACAGGATAGATGGCGCCTAACAGGCTGCGAGTATACTTTGCTATAGTGTTTGAGTCTATCAAGATGGGCTGGCACATCAGTTAACCACCCTCGGCAAGAGCTTGTCCCAACGCAAAGGAGTATTAAGCTGCTCGAGCCTAGCCCACTAAGCAGAAAACCCGTCTCCCAGCTACATTCAGCTAACCCCACAGCTGAGACCTGCACAGGAGCATATGCCCCCGTAGAAGCACAGGTCAACTGAGAACGAATGAGAGCTATATCAAATATAAAATGTCGTCGTTATTCCTTAATGCAAGGGTCTTGTCGTAAGTCCCTACCCTGACCATGAAGGAGTAGGAGGAGAAAGTTGAAATGTAGCACATATGTAGCTCATTCAATTGGTACTAGACTTGAGAAGTATGAATTTCTCTCTTTTACGGGTTCGCCTGGTATGGTGTATGGCGCAACACACATTATTGACCGGATCTGCTACTCTTACGGTTTGTCAGAACAATGGAGAAATCAGAGGCCAGAACTGTAATACGATCTTTGATGTTGCAGGGAAAAAAACTACAGAAATACACAAGGAGATGGAACCAGTGTTTGAGGAATTCTGTTCTTCGTATGCTTCTGTAAACAACTGGTGTAGGCAGTTTTAAGTGTGGCCGTTCCCATGTTGCTGATCTTCCAAGATCAGGAAGACCATCCTCAGAGTGCAGCGATGAAAATGCTGCAAGAGGTAAGAAAATCATTGACCAGGATAGAAAAATAACATTTGCAGAGTTATCTAGGTCAGCAAAACTGTATTAAAGTACAGTTTTTAGAATTTTACACACCAGACTGAACATGAGAAAAGTGTGTGCCCGGTGGGTCCGGCGTCTGCTGACATGTGAACAGAAACAAACGAGGGTTGATTGCTGTGGCCAGACGCTCAAAATGTGTCGGTCGAAAAACATGTTGCTGACCATTGTGACAGTAGATGAGACTTTGGTTCGCCATTATGACCCAGATTTTTTTCTTTTCCCAAAACTTAAAATAACAGCTGAAAGGAAATCATTTTGACAGTGACTGGTTTATGATTTCGAAAAAAGGTTACTTTATTCTGAAGGTCTTTTCAAGGTCACGCAGAGATGGCAGAAATGTATAATTTCAGGTGGTGACTACATTGAGAAGGAATAAGCACTGTGCCAAATTTCAACTTTCTCCTCCTACTCCTTCATGGTCAGGTTAAAGACTTATCACACGCCCATTTTATTCTGTATTCAGTTCTGGGCTGTTTAATATGTAATATCTGATAGATATATTAGCTAGACTTTCATGGCGATCAATACGTCTCAAGGAAGTCATATTGTAGGGGACTTTAACCTCAGTAATTCTAAATACACCAAGTCCAGACTATTCAGGTCTAAAAAGCGAACGCCTGATTAAAAAAAAGAAAATAAATAAAAGCAATTCTGTTCAAAAAAATACAGATCGAAAGCCAGGCTCAAAGCGAGGTTTAAAAAAGCACGAGATTCTATAATTATATATTTTTTTACTGAAAAGAAGGGGATGGATGCTTGTAAAAACACAGGATGATGTCTGTAGCTCGCTCAATAAACAATATAAGAAGATCGATTAGTACGGACAGCATCAATTTCTCATTTATTTTCGTTTGTGTTGTTCTTTACCCCGATCAAGGACTTTTGATAGTAACAACGATTTAATTTATGTTTTCGTTCCGGCCCAGCGTTTCAAACATTCTTTTCCATATTATTATACTTTGCATTCTAACTGCACGTGATGCGACGGTCTGGTCTTATGTGTGTTAGGTCACTCAACAACGATACATAAAGCTACATAACTCTTAGTTTCTTATGTAAGGTGCACTACTCTGTTTTTGTGTCTTAGTCTTTTAGTCGATATGTACTTCTACAGTGGCTCAAATGTGTAGGTCCCAGCTCTGAGGTGAGCTGTATGTAGCCGGGTGGAGGATTTCTTCGTTAGCGGGCTCGACTCTATCAGCTTATTACTCCGCTGAGTTAGGATACGTGCCACTGAGGGTGTTTAACCGTCGGGCGAGTCCATCTTAATAGATACAAACACTAGAGGAAAGCAGACCCGCAGCCTGTTGTTGTTATTGTTGTTGTGGAATTCCCACAATGAGCGTACTCTTTTGTACGCCCTGAAAAAGACGTTAAGTGGTGGGTTGCAGTAGCTTTTCTCATATCCAGAGAGTGCTCATGAGGGTGAACCGCGGTTCATCTTCATGTCACTCATTACTAAGGGGATCACGTCGATATCTCACCTCGTTAGCTAGTCCTGTTAGACGCCATCTATGCTGCTCTTAAAAAAACCCACCTAACCATTGCAGATTTTATGACGTCACACAGTCGCCTATGACGACATGCTCTCTGTGTGGCAGTGGTGTTATTCTTGTCCTTGTCATACACAAAGACCTCGGTGGACCACTCGGGACCTGATGGGGTGTAAATACCTTTTTTGTTATACTTGCAGTCGAGTGAGCGGTCAGTATTGGTTATGAATGTCAGTACCCTTAGAAATATTCCTCAGACCGCAGACAACAGCCGGCTCTTTTCATTTCTCAACTGCCAAGAGTTATTTTACGTGCACAGTGTACATTGGATCTCCGAGTTTATTTCCGTCTTCGATAGGTATAGCTGTGGATTTCACCTCCTATGGGACGAGGGAACGCTTGAAACTAGAGATATTCGAACCACACATTGGTTCTTGTTCGCGTTCTTGTCTCTGAAAGACGAGAGACTTATCTTCCAGCTATTGCGACCTATCGAATGAGAGAATGTGCATAAATTTGTACACGTTGAAACTGTCTCTCATTTGAAAACATTATAAAATGGAGGGTCGATTTAGGTGAAATGTAACATGATTGCCTCTCAAATAATTAAAGAGCGAAATGGTGTGGGTTTGAATCTAGGGATGAAGATGCTGAGCAGTGCATGAGTTGTAGCTGCCAGCGACTCAAAGGTTGCTGCTAGTATCAGGATCATCGACCCAGAACTGCCAAGAGCCATCAGCACCTCCACGTGGTAATCCTAAATGACTGGCTGCAACAGAGCAGACTGACTAAATAAAGGGATCGAAGAGAGTACTTACAAATATCATGCTGAAGTCGGATGTGTCGGACCGAAAGGTGCAAATATCGCAGTCAAGCTGTAATCTGCGACACAACACATACCGTTCTTCTGAATACAGCCTACTACTCGTAAAGAGCTTTTCTGGGCTTGGTTGCGGCAGTTTGCAAACGAACGACGACGAAGAAGAAGACTAAGAGGAAGCAGTATGATACCAACTGGTTTGAAAACTGCTATCAAAATCAGATACAGTTCAACGTGTTATTCACTACCAGCATGAGACAGGGATGTGTTCTTTCTCCTCTGCTGTGTAACATCTACATGGACAAAATTGCATCAAAGGCCAGTTAAATTGAGATATCTGAAGCAGAGCCAACTCAATAAACGAATTACTCTTTGCAGACGATCAGTGTTTGCTGTATGACGATAAAAATAAACTGCAAAATCATATGAACGAGCTTGTGACTGACTACCTGTCCTAAATACAATATGCGAATTAATGAGACGAAAACAGAAACTTTGAGGATCAGTTGAACAAATGGGCCACTAAACATAAGTGAAAATTATATTGATTTTCAACAGGTCAATGAGTTCAAGTATTGGAGCATTATTTTCTCAGCAGACGGTAGGATCGACAGGAACATCGAGACTAGATGTCAGGAAGCATCAGATGTGACTCATCAGCTGTGACTCATCAGCTGTGTCCACTGCTTAAGCACTCGAGCATTAGTTTGGCAACAAAGCAACAGCTGATAACAGTATATTTATGCCGGCTCTCTGCTTCCAGTGTCAAACATGGCCTCTGTCCAGGATGCGCGGGTGCCGAATTTCGTCGTGTGAATTGAAGTGTTTGAGGAAGGTCATCGGTGTTACCAGAAGAGACAGAATGCGGAACGACGACATTCGCAGTATGGTCGGCACTACGGCTTGTGCAGAATACATTTCCAGGGAGAAAATAAGTTTGTTTGGTCATCTCATGAGAATGCACCCTCATCAACTTCCACTGATGGCTTACAATTCTGGAAGATCTGGCTACATGGCAAGTGGGAGTCCGCGAGGCTTTTTGATATATGGCATTAGAGTGGTCTCGACGTAAGACGTCGGCCTACATTGCTGGAGATCCCGTGTTCAAATCTCGGTGAAGATCGGGATTTTTTCACGCGCACTTTCTGGTGTTTCCCCGGATCTCTGGGTAGTGGAGATCAGGCACACGTGTACAGTGTCGTGCACGTTTAAAATCCATCAGCAGTTGGAAGTTAAAAGGAGTAGGCGTAACGGCCGCTGCCTGGGCAAAATTCACAATTATGTTAAACATCTACCCAATCTATTTTGGGGTCCTGACTGGTGCTACGAGGATCATTAACTGAGCTGAGATTCTCCAACAAATTGGAGAAGAACAGAGAACTTAGGAGCTAAACCGTGTGAAATGATTTATGTTCTTCTGAACTAATCTTGGCTGATTGTGCAGCGACACGGACTCACATTGACCTACGCATCGCCCTTGGAGCAGGGCAGACGACATAACCTCCCAATATGCTTAACGGCATAAGTGAAGAAAAAAAATGACTCTTCACTAACCAATTACTATGAAAACTAACTGAAACATCACTAACCAGTGACTAAGAAAACTAACTGACTCTTAACTAACCAATGACTAAGAGAACTGACTCATCACTAACCAAAGACTAAGAAAACTAACTGACTCTTCACTAACCAATGACTAAGAAAACTAACTGACTCTTCCCTAACCAATGACTAAGAAAACTAGCTGACTCTTCACTAACCAATGACAAAGAAAACTGACTCTTAACTAACCAATGACTAAGAAAACTAACTGACTCTTCACTAACCAATGACTAAGAAAACTAACTGACTCTTCACTAACCAATGACTAAGAAAACTAACTGACTCTTCACTAACCAATGACTAAGAAAACTGACTCTTAACTAACCAATGACTAAGAAAACTAACTGACTCTTCACTAACCAATGACTAAGAAAACTAACTGACTCTTAACTAATCAATGACTAAGAGAACTGACTCATCACTAACCAAAGACTAAGAAAACTAACTGACTCATCACTAACCAAAGACTAAGAAAACTAACTGACTCTTCACTAACCAATGACTAAGAAAACTAACTGACTCTTCACTAACCAATGACTAATAAAACTAACTGACTCTTCACTAACCAATGACTAAGAAAACTAGCTGACTCTTCCCTAACCAATGACTAAGAAAACTAGCTGACTCTTCACTAACCAATGACTAAGAAAACTGACTTTTCACTAACCAATGACTAAGAAAACTAACTGAATCTTAACTAACCAATGACTAAGAGAACTGACTCATCACTAACCAAAGACTAAGAAAACTAACTGACTCATCACTAACCAATGACTAAGAAAACTGACTCTTAACTAACCAATGACTAAGAAAACTGACTCATCACTAACCAATGACTAAGAAAACTAACTGACTCTTCACTAACCAATGACTAAGAAAACTAACTGACTCTTCACTAACCAATGACTAAGAAAACTAACTGACTTTTCACTAACCAATGACTAAGAAAACTGACTCTTAACTAACCAATGACTAAGAAAACTAGCTGACTCTTCACTAACCAATGACTAAGAAAACTAACTGACTCTTCACTAACCAATGACTAAGAAAACTAACTGACTCTTCACTAACCAAAGACTAAGAAAACTAACTGACTCTTCACTAACCAATGACTAAGAAAACTAACTGACTCTTAACTAACCAATGACTAAGAAAACTAACTGACTCTTCACTAACCAATGACTAAGAAAACTAACTGACTCTTCACTAACCAATGAGTAAGAAAACTAACTGACTCTTCACTAACCAATGACTAAGAAAACTAACTGACTCTTCACTAACCAATCACTAAGAAAACTAACTGACTCTTCACTAACCAATGACTGAGAAAACAAGCTGACTCTTCACTAACCAATGACTAAGAAAACTGACTCTTAACTAACCAATGACTAAGAGAACTAACTGACTCTTCACTAACCAATGACTAAGAAAACTAACTGAATCTTAACTAACCAATGACTAAGAGAACTGACTCATCACTAACCAAAGACTAAGAAAACTAACTGACTCATCACTAACCAATGACTAAGAAAACTGACTCTTAACTAACCAATGACTAATTGACTCTTCACTAAACAATGACTAAGAAAACTAACTGACTCTTCACTAACCAGTGACTAAGAAAACTGACTCATCACTAACCAATGACTAAGAAAACTAACTGACTTTTCACTAACCAATAACTAAGAAAACAAACTGACTCATCACTAACCAATGATTAAGAAAACTAACTGACTCTTCACTAACCAAAGACTAAGAAAACTAACTGACTCTTCACTAACCATAGACTAAGAAAACTAACTGACTCTTAACTAACCAATGACTAAGAAAACTAACTGACTCTTAACTAACCAATGACTAAGAAAACTAACTGACTCTTCACTAACCAATAACTAAGAAAACTAGCGAATGAAAAATTTTATACCAGCCTTAAAAAATAATCTCGAAGAAAGGAGAAAGAAAAACAATATAATTGCTATATACTATCTAGATGCTAAAACTGGCGATTATATTATCGATTTTGAAGTGATCATGGGGAAATATGAAATCGGGGCCAAAAATAAAATGCTGGATTTCTTGTGAACGAAGAAACTTTCAGAAACAAATAGGCAAGAAAATGACTTTTATAGAGATCGGTAGGAACATTTGATTAGCAACACAAATAAGCAATGACAAAATTGGGAAAACATTTGGAAGAACTTTTAAATAGATCAACTCTGCAAGATCCAACAGACATTCGGTTTGTAGACAAGGAACTTCAAGTTAATTACGAGAAACCAAACTTAAAATGCATTTTAAAAGCCATACTGCTTCTGACAGATGGTAGAGTAACTGACCCAGATAGCGTCGAAGGAGAATCAATGAGAGCAAACATTAACATTTCAACAGATTTTATGGGAACTACTTGGTAAAGTTTAAGAAAGAGAAGAAATACAACCAGCAGACTAAAACGAAGGATTTGTAGCCAAGCCGTTAACGAAGGGAGATCTGCAGCAGTGGGCATATTATAGAGTAACGAAGAACAATTAACAAGAGCTGTCTTACGGCTTTTCGCCAGTGCTGAGGTAGTCGAGGGGTTTTAAGGCTAAGAGTGTTCTTCTTCTTTGTGTTCAGGATCTTCTGGTCATGCTATATCTGCAGGCCAGTCGCCATGATGAAGTCTTTAGTCTTCACCAGGTCAGAGCGGCTGCCCCACAGCTTTTGTCTCAGCTCCGCACCCTCTGGCCGGGTCTGGCATCTCATTTCCCTATATATTAGGCATTTCTGTAGAATATGCTCAGGGTTCTGGCATCCTGTTCCACATGGGCACTTATCGGTGTGTGAGATCTTCAGTCGGTAAAGATGTTCTAGTAGTCTGCAGTGTCCAGTTCTCAGGCGAAATAAGGTAGTTTGTTGATTTCTTTTGAGTTGATGAATTGGGTCTGGCGTACTGCTTATGTTTCTGTCTTTTCTCCAGTGGTGTATATACTGATTTCTGATAATGTTCTTGATTTCTCTGTATGGTACTCGATGATTAAATTGTGCCTTTTTGATGCCCTCTTTTGCCAGAGCATCAGCTCTCTCATTTCCCGTGATTCCGCAATGGGAGGGTAGCCACTGGAGCACTATTGTTGAGGATCTCTGGAGTTTTCCCAGTTCTGCTCTGATTTCTGATAACAGTGATTCGTTGTTTGTTTTTTGTATTATCTCTAATAGTTCTCTGCAGTCCGTCAATACAGAGCTAGAGTAATAACGCTATTATAATTGCCTAGGAAAATAATGAAGAGGATCATGCAATAGAGATTTGAAAAGGGCAAAGACAAATAGACGAGAGAAGTACACGCAGGCTTTCGACAAAATAGATAGTGCACCGACCAGATAGCTAGACTGAGAATAATATTTGCACACAGCGTGGAGTGGAACTCACAACTTCATATCGGATTCATAGACTATGAAAACGAATTTGACAGCTTCAGAGGATCGCTCTGGACGTTACTTAGGCACTATGTAGTGCCCTTAAAGTTAATTAACATACGAGGCGTGTTCAAATAAAACTGGACCTAACTGCACCAAATGAACATACGTACGATGCGCATGATACCGTCACTTCTGATGGAAACAGCCCAAACCAGCCGTAAAATTCGCTCATTTGCATTATCCTCTGACTCATAGTTTCCCCAGCAGACCGTTGAGAACCTGGCCGATGTAATACGGAATCCGTCCAGAGTTGATCAGCGAGCGGTGATTCGGAATCTAACAGCTGAAGGATGTCGACCAGTTGACATTCATCGCAGAATACAGGCAGTGCATGGTGACAAAAGTGTAACATATCTAAGCTCCGGCGACGGTCCACCCGAATTAGTGCAACAATTTTGGCGATTGTATCTTCTAACGCAACAATATATGGCTGACCTGGTCTCGGAAGATCTTTCGTTAACTCGAGTCCTTCTTAAAACATCGCTGTCCAGTTTTCCACTGATATCTTCGACACCCATTTGTCACCATACACTGTCTGCATTCTGCAATGAATGTCAACTGGTCGACTCTTTCTAGCTGTTAGAAACCGAATCACCGCTCGCTAATCAACTAGGACGGATTCCGTATCACACCCGCCATGTTTTTAACGGTCTCCCGAGGAAACAGTAGGAGGATAATGAAATTCTGCAAACTTGACGGCTGCTATGTGCTGTTTACATCAGAACTGAAGTAATCAATCATGCGCATCGTACGCATGTTGACTTGGTTCGGTTAGGTACGGTTTCATTTAAACACGCCTCGTAATTTATCATATTTATGAAGAAATGAAATATAGCGTTCTGCACAAGGGTCAGCTGTCTGACCCTTGACTCTGTCGTGTCCCTGTATCGGCGTTTCTGTTCCGCTAACCTTTCATTAACCGCAATCAGGCGCAAAATGAAATAAGTATACTTGATGGAAGATCACATAAATGTGGAGTAAGAATGTAAAAAGTAAACAAAAACCCAAAAAGATTATGCGCTCCCATAATGGGCACACACTTGATGGATAGGAATGCCATTTTGAAATTAATCAACTACCGTCTGTTGGATGAGAAATAGATGAATCAGCAATCCACAGACTGCAAAGGTTAGACTTAAACGAGGTTCGTGCAGAGTAGAGCGCATGAGAGGACGGAGCAGGGGAGTGTACAACCAGCGAGCTACAGGGACCATTAGCATCCTTACCCTGCACCATTTGCTGAGAGAGACTCGGCACCTTTGGGTATGCCCGGAGTGCAGTGACGTCGATTCTTAGAAACAAAAACCGAAACAGTCAGACAATCTTCGAATAAAGACCACGTGATTCTGAATTTTGGTGAATAATGTGCATGAGTCAAAGATGGATGAAGACATTCATTCCAAACGTCCTGGCAGTCCGACGCTTAATTTTGCAAACATTTTCCCCGTAAAAATCAGAGTTTGTCTCTAGTTGCTATCTTCCGCTAAATATGTTTTTCCATCTTTCTCGAATCTTGTTTCTGCAGGACCGGAGGGCAACTTATGCAAACATTTACTGTAATATATATTGCGCCATCTGTCTTCCGGACATGTTTATTTATGTAAATTTTAAACGAAACTGTTCTCTTTCTTTCCTTCTGTCTATGCATTCCTGATCAGAATAGGGAAAATGCACGTTTAATAACTGTGGCGAGTTTTATTTCTCCGGGTGTATGCTTAATTTTTTCATGACCTTAACTAGATACATGCAATTAAAAAAATTAAAATACAACTTGTTTTTTCTTCTTCTCTCTTCTGCTTCTTCTTTCTTCTTTCTAATACATTTGTTTCTTCTTTATCTTAGCCTACACTATATTGTTTCTCTTGTTTCACTTAACTAATATCGTAATCATTATCAGCATGACCAATTTACTTCTACGTGCCTTTTTTCTTTAGAATCCTGAAAAAAGGAGTTTTTGTCGCTCTTCTTTCTATTCTTTCCAGCATGTTTATATCTCCTCTACGATAAGGACTTCCACACCTGTACACAGTACTCCAATCTAGGTCTAACTAATGCTTTATACAGTTTGACTATCACTTCCTTGCTCCTATGTTTAATGTTTCTTTTTATCATACCAAACATTGCATTTGCCTTTTTTCACTGCTACCTGGACATGCTCACTCACCTTACCTGTATGATCTATTATAACCTCTAGGTACATTACCTTCTTCATTCTTGAAGGTAAGGTAAGTTTATGTTTCTTGTGACAGTTTTAATGGTTCGTAAATGCTTTGATTTAATGTAAATGTTTCTTCAGACAATATATACACAAACTGTTTAAGCGTGTATAGGGCATGCATTTTTCAAGAGTTTGGGACTAAGCCTGGAGCTGCTCTATCTGATGAGCTAAACACTGGACTTAATCCCATGATGTAGGGGACGGAATGGGCTAGTGGTTGAGGGACACGGCTCACAATCTGAAGTTGCTGGGTTCAATCCCCATCACATCACTGATTGTTACTCCAGGGAAGCAATGCCTTAGAAAATGTAGGAGGAAGCAGACCATTACATAAAATGCATGCTGAAGTCAGATGCACTGGGCCGACAGGCGCAAAATACAAATCACAGTGCAACGCACACCGCCTTGGGGAGTAGATAAATAAGACGAACGAAAAAAATTACCTTGTCTACTTTTCTAATATTATTCTTCCCAATCCTGTATGTATATTGGATATTGGATCTATCCATGTGGATGACTGTACACTTATCTATATTATCCTTTATCTGCCAGCGCTCAAACTTGTGTCATGAAAGATAACTTCTAAAATCTCACGTATTTTACCAAGACAATGTCTCAGTGGTTTCAAAACATGGACCAGAATTTCCCAGTGTGTTTCACGCAATGACTTAACATTAATGCAAAATGGAAAGAAGACCACCCTGGCCACATAGAAAACGATGCCTACCATCAACTCTCCAGGCAAGACCATGTGATAAATCTCTGGCTACGCACAGGTCACAACAGACTTAGACGCCATCTGTACAACAAGTTCAAGATTGGCACTACAGACCTTTGTGCCTGCGGCACAGCCCCCATGAAGGCAGAACATATTTTGCAGTCCTGTCCACTGCATACCGACAAAAGAAGTGGCATTTGGCAACAGCCAGTGTCCTTTCATGAGAAGCTGAACGGAAGCGTACAGAGCCTTGAGTCGACTGCTGCCGTCGTTAGAGTCATTGAAGATGAGGTCTGAAGATGAACGAGGAAGAAGAAGAAGATTCAAAACATGGACCAGACTCTCCCAGCGTATTTCACTCAATGGCTTAACATTAATTCGTAAGTTTGTTTCGTGGCAACTTAGGATATTTTGACGTAAAGTCCATACCGAGAAATAATAATACATCTTAGTCTACGTGGATGCCCTGTGTAGGTCCCACCTATGGCGTGAGCTGGATGTAGCCGGCAACAGGATTTCCTGCTTAGCGGGCTAGGTTCGAGCAGTTTATTACTCCGCTGCGTTGGGACAAGAACCACGGAAGATGGTTAACCGACGTGCGAGTTCATCTTAATAGACTCAAACACTCGAGCAATGTAGACCCCCAGCCTGTTAGACGCCATATTTTCTGCTCCTAACAAACCACCCAATTATGGCCGGTGTTATACCATGTCACAAACTTCGTCGCCTCTTTGGGCAAGCTCTCTGTGGGGCAGTAGTGTTTTTAATTGTCCGTGTCTTACACAGAGACCTCGGGTTGAAACAAAACGAAGAACGTATTTTCTCCCACACAACAATTAGCAGCATCAGTTTAGAGAGTACAGGGCATGTGGGAATAAGTAGTCCAGGGCTTTTTTTGTACTCTATTCCATTACCTTGTCGCGTGACTCACATCAACGAAACCTTGACCACACAGACACTCACCACGTAATTCATTTAACCCCAGTTGTTCATGTAATTCCTTTAACCCCAGTTGTCCATGTAATTCCTTTAACCCCAGTTGTCCATGTAATTCCTTTAACCCCAGTTGTCCATGTAATTCCTTTAACCCCAGTTGTCCAGGTAGTTCCTTTATCCCCAGCAGTCCAGGTAGTTCCTTTATCTCCAGCTGTCCAGATAGTTGCCTTATCCCCAGCTGTTCAGGTAATTCCTTTAGCCCCAGCAGTCCAGGTAGTTCCTTTATCCCCAGCTGTCCAGATAATTGCCTTATCCCCAGCTGTCCAGGTAATGCCTTTATCCCCAGCTGTCAATATAGTTGCCTTATCCCCAGCAGTCCAGGTAATTCCTTTATCCCCACCTGTCCAGGTAATTCCTTTATCCCCACCTGTCCAGGTAATTTCTTTATCCCCACCTGTCCAGGTAATTCCTTTATCCCCACCTGTCCAGGTAATTCCTTTATCCCCACCTGTCCAGGTAATTCCTTTATCCCCACCTGTCCAGGTAATTCCTTTATCCCCAGCTGTCCACGCTGCTCATTTAGTCCCAACTGTCCAGATAATTTATGTGGCAATCCAACCTGTACTCTCATTTACCCTCCTTTTCTTTCCTCTTCTTTACTCTAACTATCCTATACTTTCCTCTCCTCTCCTCTCCTCTCCTCTCCTCTCCTCTAGTGAAACACAACCCAAGAAATGTTCTCAAGAAATAAAAGTGCCCCAATATTTGCACCCAACCCACCCACTCACCCCCACCCCTATATTTCACATTGTCTCTGGGACGATGAAGCCAAAGTCTGGTCAGACAAACAAAAGACTGATCAGACAATGTGTTTAGCCAGATTCAGGAGACATATACTGGCCAAAACTGTCACCTGACCTCCACGTTGGTCATCCTGGAAATTGGCTGTTGTCGAGAACAACAGTCTAACTAACAATCTGAGGTTCGACGTGATCCCCGTAGTAGTGAGCGACACGCAGATGAAGCCAAGCACAGCACAACCGCTTGCAGGACTCCGGTCCACCTTCATCAGCACGCCCAGGATGTGAGGAAAGCTACGATAACCCGCCGCTTAACGTCCTTTTTAGGGCGCTCAATAGAGTAACCTTCTCATTGTGGGTATTCACAAATAACAAACAACAACATTATATATATTGCCTTGCTCTCACTCTCATTACTTTGGTAATATTGTTAGCACTGAGAGCAAGGTTCATTTTTGTCTCATTTTTCTAGTCATAATTCTGGTTTCTCACAATTTTCCACTCTTCTCTCTGCGCCCCTCTAAGGCCTACGCCCTAGGCAGCTGCTTACTTGGCCTAGTGATATCACAGGCCCCACCTCTTATTTCTTCTTTAGTCCTTCTGCTCGTGCCATGAGGCCTCGCAGAAAGGCGGGAGGCGTAGATTTCTTGTTATCGCCAGGGGGGAGGCTTGTGGTGTCGTTAGGTGTAACTTCCTGGGAGTGTCAGAGACACCCTCGATCCATCGACGTCGTGGTCTGCCTCTTGCTCGTGGGCCGGACACCTGCATATGATATGCTCTTGGTGCAGGCTGGTCAAAATGCGTTGTAGCTAAATACATTTTTGTTATTGTTTTTTGGTTTTTTTTTCGTTCGCCTTATTTCTCTAATCCCCATGGTGGTGTGCGTTGCACTGTGGTTTTTATTTTGCGCCTATCGGCCCAGTGCATCCGACTTCAGCATTCATTGTATGTAAGGGTCTGCTTCCTCCTGCATTTTCTAAGGGTTTGCTTCCCCGGGGTAACGGTCGGTGCTGTGATGGGGATCGAACCCAGCACCTTCGGGCTGTGAGCCGTGCCACTTAACCACTAGGCCACGCCGTCCCATTCTGACTAAATGACCAAACAACTATATTTGTTGAGAGTCAATGTATACACTACCTGGGTTTGTCCCCACTGTCTGCCTCTGCGTGGTTCTGTGGATTCGGTCACGGATTGTCTTTCCGGCTGCACTTCTCACACAGCGCATCTCACAGCTCTGGGTCTTACTCTTAAGTGTATCTAGTAAGGACCAAGATTGACATTGGTAACACAATGTAGGAATAAATAGTGCATTAACCCTTTTTCAGCCTCTTCTTAGTGGAAGTATGACCTCTAGGGTGTTTAAAAATCGGTGCAATTTGAAAGTGGCACTGTTCACATTCTGAATTATATTTACTATCTCTCTGCTATCTCTGCCGTCATCAGTTAACATATTACCGAGGTATTTGAATTTGCTTGATATCAATGTCCCCTGTTGTGGAAACTGCTCTGCACTTGTTCGCGCGACATCAACACGCTCTAAGTACACAGAGAGTTAAACGAAGTAGCGGGATTTTCCATTCCCATCAAGATTAACGCTTCCAGTTTGCGCTAAGACTAACATTAACAGAACCGTTATAACAGCGTGCATTTTTGTCTTGTCAGCATCAGCGGCGTATCTTGCATTCTTGTGTGATAGCAGGATGAACTTATTAACACCGCTATGAGAATAGTAGGTCTAGCATAATCTAAACTTGTTAACACTTAACAGAGAATATAAAGTCTTATCAGAATCTGAACTTATTAACATCACTCAGAATATATAAATTCTATCTGAATCTGAACTTACTAATACCACTCAGATAATAGAAAGTCTATCAAAATCTGAATTTATTAACACTCATCGGAGAAAAGAAAGTCTATCAGAATCTAAACTTATAATCATCACTCAGAGAATAGAAAGTCGATCAGAATCTGAACTTATAAACACTCATCAGAGAAATGTCTATCAGAATCAGAACTTATAAACACCACTCAGAGAATAGAAAGTCGATCAGAATCTGAACTTATAAACACTCATCAGAGAAAAGACAGTATATCAGAATCAGAACTTATAACTTAAATTATAAACACCACTCACAGACCAGGAAGTCTATCAGAATCAGAACTTATGAACACCGCTAAGAGACCAGGAAGTCTATTAGAATCTGAACTTACAAACACCACTCACAGACCAGGAAGTCTATCAGAATCAGAGAGAAATAAATCTGATGCTAAATACAGAGATATTTTCGAGAAAGATAGTTTCGTTAATGTTAAGTAATACTAAAGATAATCCATATTATTACATAAATATAGTTGACCAACCATTTCATCAGTTCTGTCATGTCCAAAAGCTATTGTTACTTGTTGAAATGTTTACGATTAGTGCGATTTTAGTTTAACCTTTGAAATAACCTTCCTCAATGGGCCCATGTTTATAAAAAAACGATTGAAGGGCGGTATTATTCGTGTCTCTCCTGAAGGTTCCACAAAGGTGCACGACATGCGACGTTCGATGCGAGCTTCCTCAGCGTGTGTCCAATCTATCTTCAATTATATCTCTTAATTTCAAGCTCCATTGAGCGTGGCGACGTCAGCTTCCATTGCAGGATCCTGTCAGTCACTCTTAAGTTTCAGGTCAGGTCAGGTCATCCCGTAACCGGTGAGGTCGTTGAGGCACACATAAATACATCCTAACAACACCACGCCACCCTTCTCTGTCCCCGGCCGCTGCCTGCGACTCTTCTGGTCGGAGATTGGTCCATTCTTGTATGTTGTCCTCCCTTCTCTTTTGGGGACGACCTCTTCGTCGTCTGCCATGCACCTTTCCGCGGAGGACTGTATTTGCAAGGCCATTTGATCTCGATATGTGACCGTACCAAACGAGTTTCCTTCTTTTGACAGTTGCTAAGAGGTCTTCAAAAGGCCCTATCTTAAGTTTAAGGTTCCAATAAAGTTCGTCTATATATAAACGTTTCAACACGAGATGAAACGTTATATGTTTTGCGTTATATGGGTAACGCTGAACTTGTCTTTTTATTACTGAACAATAACAGTTGTCCAGTGTATAGCGAAGATGCGTCAGCATCAGACTTTTCCTGCTGAATGTGTTCTCTTATGACTGTAAAGCCCAATCTTGGAAGGGCGTCCATTGCCACATTCAAGGGCACACATGTGGTGAGCTGGCTGTGAAGCCCAATCTTGGAAGGGCGTCCATTGCCACATTCAAGGGCAGACACGTGGTGAGCTGGCTGTGAAGCCCAATCTTGGAAGGGCGTACCGTGCCACATTCAAGGGCGCACATGTGGTGAGCTGGCTGTGAAGCCCAATCTTGGAAGGGCGTCCATTGCCACATTCAAGGGCACACATGTGGTGAGCTGGCTGTGAAGCCCAATCTTGGAAGGGCGTACCGTGCCACATTCAAGGGCGCACATGTGGTGAGCTGGCTGTAAAGCCCAATCTTGGAAGGGCGTACCGTGCCACATTCAAGGGCACACATGTGGTGACCTGGCTGTGAAGCCCAATCTTGGAAGAGCGTACCGTGCCACATTCAAGGGCACACATGTGGTGAGCTGGCTGTGAAGCCCAATCTTGGAAGGGCGTACCGTGCCACATTCAAGGGCACACATGTGGTGAGCTGGCTGTGAAACCCAATCTTGGAAGGGCGTACCGTGCCACATTCAAGGGCACACATGTGGTGAGCTGGCTGTGAAACCCAATCTTGGAAGGGCGTACCGTGCCACATTCAAGGGCACAGATGTGGTGAGCTGGCTGTGAAGCCCAATCTTGGAAGGGCGTACCATGCCACATTCAGGGCACACATGTGGTGAGCTGGCTGTGAAACCCAATCTTGGAAGGGCGTACCGTTCCACATTCAAGGGCACACATGTGGTGAGCTAGCTGGGAAGTCGTCGTGCGTTATATTGGTCGGACAACACGCTTTCGCTGAGTCTCGGCGATGGTTTTACTCTCTGCGATCTGAGCACCTTCTGTGATACGGTTGTGTGCAAGCAGCTCCTAGAAGGTGACATCAATATTAAAGCTTTTCAGACACTTTAAGAGAATCTCTGTAATTTTTCTTCTGCACCCTCTCCCCACTCCAACCCGGTGAGCCTCTACCTGTTCTTAGCTCACCCTATACCACTTGCTAAGGGATGCGACATGTGAACAACATACCCCACCCATCTTATCTAAGCCAATTCCAGAAGTGTATGGAAGCGCAACATGTAAGTCTTGCTAAGAACTTCAGAGTTGAGCCCTTGTCCTGTCACCTGCTCCTTTAGCAGCCCACGCAGACAGATCAAGTAAACACGTTTCTTTATATTAATGAATATCGTTAGCAATAATGTTTATTTCACTTGATACAAGATAACCTACATTTAGATCATGTCTCTTACATCTGCATATACTTTGTGTAAAAGTATCAAATCACAATAACTCTATTAAAAGAATACATATTCATTTGTTCTTCCACATTTTGTTGTAGAAAATATCAGATTACCCATATTTAAATCAAATTACTCATGTCTAAATCAGATTACCCATGTGTAAATCAGATTACCCATATCTAAATCAATTTACCCATGTCTAAATCAGATTACCCATATCTAAATCAAATTACTCATGTCTAAATCAAATTACCCATGTCTAAATCAAATTACCCATGTCTAAATCAAATTACCCATGTCTAAATCAAATAAAGAATACACACACGGGATTGTGCACTGTCAGCACTAGGTCACACACTGTCAGCACTAGGTCACACACTGTCAGCACTAGGTCACACACTGTCAGCACTAGGTCACACACTGTCAGCACTAGGTCACACACTGTCAGCACTAGGTCACACACTGTCAGCACTAGGTCACACACTGTCAGCACTAGGTCACACACTGTCAGCACTAGGTCACACACTGTCAGCACTAGGTCACACACTGTCAGCACTAGGTCACACACTGTCAGCACTAGGTCACACACTGTGAGAACACATGCATGATTCTCTTTCTTTTGCAATAAAAAGCTGGACTTTTCCAACAATTTTGGGAGGAAAATGGTGAACATTGTCTACATCTATAGCTTTATACAGAGGTTCGATGAGTTTTGGAGGGAAATGATCTTTGTAATTTTGTTACACTTTGGGGACATATTTGGATTATTTATAATAAACAAACAGCTTGGAGAACAATATTTCATAATTTGTGAATTTGTTGACCAAAAGTTACAAAGAAAAGACTCATTTTATTTCTTGTGAAAAGGTCACCACTGCTTTTCTTGGAAAAACAGAACATTTTCTAGAGTAACGTTGGACATTATGGATGAATGCAATTTCTCTCATAGTGAATTACAATAATTTGACCTAGATGGGTATGTTGAGTATTTGAAGCAAATGTATAATGGAATACAAATCTAGTTCAGCTGTCTGCTATAGATCGATCTTTCTGATTGGGTGGTCGATCCATTACGATACGTGAAGTTGTTTTTACATTTGAAGGTCAGAATGACCAGCAGAGTAACACGAGAGCTGGAACTAGATTCAGCATTGTCAAACGATGATTAAAAACATATATAGGTAACTAACAAACCACAACAACAAAAAAAAAACAACATAATGTAACATTATCGATTACAGTTGGCTGCCATAACATGATGTACCAAGCCAAACTATTGCCATGAAAATATCCTAATAACCACAGAGATGCCAGGAATTAAAAAGGAAAATTGCCAGTCTAAACACCTAAAAATTATAGCTCTGAAGATGATTGAAGAAAATACAGCCATAAGGATTGGCCTTACGTACAATACTCAGATGGATCCGCAGATGGCGTAGATAAGGATGGTGGAAAAGGCATATTTGTAAGATACAACTAAGAAAAAACAAACTCATGGAGCTTTCCCTTCCGGAAAGATTTATTTCAGCCTTAGGACAGAGTCTATGGCGCTACTACAGACATTAAGAATGTTCACCAGACCAGACGAACACCCACCAACCCAGACTATATTTTTTACAGATTTCGGATCACTGCTAGAAGCAATACAAAACGCCAGAAGGGAGCAAATACTGTGGGAAATCAGATCAGAGATCAATAAAATCCAAATAACCCCAACAGTTGCTCTTCTGTGACTACCCTCCCGTTGTGGAATCATAGGGGATGAGGAAGCTGATGTTCTGTCTAAAGCAAGTGACAAGATGGAGCAACTTATCAACACAGGGGAGACAAAAACTATCATCCATAATCAATACAACTGAAAATGGAAGTAAGAAATGACAGTGAACAATAGACCTGACCCAATCCGCCAGGCGCACAGACACCAGCAAACCATCATCTCTCACCGGAGAACACGCCACAACGGACTTTTGGGTTACCTACATCTGCTCAAGAGATCACACAAGTGACTGCGCATGCGGAACCGTAGTCCAGACCCCTGAACATATTCTACAGCACTGCCCATGTGGAACAGTAGTCCAGACCCCTGAACACATCCTACAGTACTGCCCATGTGGAACAGTAGTCCAGACCCCTGAACACATCCTAAAGAACAGCCCATGTAGAACCGTAGTCCAGACCACTGGACACATCCTAAACAACAGCAATCCAAATGACCTACGATGGACTGGCCAAAGGGAGCTGAGGTGATGCAGAAGCTGTGTGGCTACCACCTGGATCTAGAGAAGACTGCGGACTTCGACCTAGCGACGGCACTGCAGATCTTGCATAACCAACAAGCCTGAACGCATAAGAAGAATCAGCTAAGCATTGCACAAGAGCATGCTCGGGGTATGAGGAAATATGCTACAGCCCTCCAATTAACCCCACTTTATGGGAGCATAATAGAGAAACAAATACTTACTGTGGGCATTACACAACTAAAACAACATCCGTCTCATTAGTACTCATGTTTTTATCCATCTCATTAGTACTGATGCTTTTAACCCTTTCATTAGTAGTGATGTTTTTAACCTTTTTATTAGTACTGATGTTTTTAACCATTTTATTAGTAGTGATGTTTTTAACCTTTTCATTAGTACTTATGTTTTTAACCATTTCATTAGTACTGATGTTTTTTATCCATCCAATTAGTACAAGTACTGATGTTTCTAAGCCTCCCATTAGTACTGATGTTTTTATCCATCCAATTTGTACAAGTACTGATGTTTTTAAACCTCCCATTAGTACTGATGTTTTTAACTCTCCAATTAGTACTGATGTTTTATCTATCTCATTAGTACTGATGTTTTTATCCATCTCATTAGTACTGATGTTTTTATCCATCCAATTTGTACAAGTACTGATGTTTTTAAACCTCCCATTAGTACTGATGTTTTTATCTATCTCATTAGTACTGATGTTTTTATCCATCACATTGTTACTGATACTTTTAACCCGTCATTAGAATTGCTATTTCAACGCTCATATTCTGTCGGCATTCCCTTCCCGATTCGAGCGTGTCAGATCTGCATGCTGGTTCAGCCGACTAGTAGTGCTTTCTCAATAGTTTGTGTTAACCAGACAGGCGTATTTATTTGGTCTATACAAGTTCTGAGTTGGCTGTTCACGGCACTCATCGCCTCGTTAGTTAGAGGGCCTAATGCTGGAACGGTTCAATACAAGCGGATTCCTTCAGCTAACTTTATGATGTACATTCAGGAGAGGTAGTACGTGACGTTGTGTCGTAGCTTACATCGTGGCTGCAATATATTCTCATTTCAGCCCGGCACATCCGAATTTCAGCCTAAGTTTTTGGGGTGGAGTTCGACTTTCATCTTTGATCTCTAATCTCTCTGCCTTGCTGCAAAGTTGTAGACTGTTTTTATTGGCTGCAGCTTGGAGATCGATGACACAGATGTAGACTTTCCATTGGCTGCAGCTTGGAGATCGATGACCCAGATGTAGACTGTTTCCATTGGCTGCAGCTTGGAGATCGATGACCCAGATGTAGACTGTTTCCATTGGCTGCAGCTTGGGAATCGATGGCCCTGATGTAGACTGTTTCCATTGGCTGCAGCTTGGGGATCGATGACCCAGATGTAGACTGTTTCCATTGGCTGCAGCTTGGAGATCACTGACCCAGATGTAGACTGTTTCCATTGGCTGCAGCTTGGGGATCGATGACCCAGATGTAGACTGTTTCCATTGGCTGCATCTTGGAGATCGCTGACTCTGATGTGACATACATAGGCCTATATGATAACACGCCTGCTCATTCATTGCTGTATCTTCGCCCCCGCCCCCCCCCCAACCCCCTCACATGTATGTACAGAAACCATAGGGCATTGAGGACGAGAGAAACTGATTGTTAGGACAAAGGTACAAGGCAGCAGAGACATTGTTAAATACTGACTAATTTGAGAGTGACGCTTTTGCAAACGATTAGAATTTCAAAGAAATTGGGCGTATATAATTATATATAGAAAATAAGTCTATATTGTGGAATCCCCATGGTAAGAGAAGTAGAGTGAGACATAAACGCTTCTGAAAAACAGAGGTTGAGAAAAACAAAAAGATGACAGAATAACGTGGACAGATCTGGAAAGGATGACACAGAACATGAAGACTTAGCAAGTATTTGTTGAACCTCTATACTTTGCAGGGAGCTGACGCGTTTAAATATGAGGCGTGTTCAAATAAAACCGGACCTAACTGCACCAAGTGAACATGCGTTCGATGCGCATGATGACTTCCCTTCTGATGTAAACATTATTTACCAACCGTCAAGTTTGCAAAATTTAATTATTCTCCGACTCATAGTTTCCTCAGCAGACCATGAATGTCAACTGATCGACATCTTTCAGATGTTAGAAACCGAATCACCGCTCGCGATCAACTCTGTCTGGATGGATTCCGTATCACACCCGCCATGTTTTCAACGGTCTGCCGAGGAAACTATGAGTCGGAGGATAATGACAATTTCCAAACTTGACGGTAAGTATGTGCTGTTTACATCAAAAGTGACGTCATCATGCGCATCGTACGTATGTTCACTTGGTGCAGTTAGGTCCGGTTTAATTTGAACAATTCTGGCAGATATATGTTAAGGTAAATGTGGTCTAATAGCATACATTACTGTCGAAGAAGAAACATTTAAACTTAATTGTACTAGGCCGATGCGCTTTTAGAAAGTTGTGTGATCAGTTCACCTTTCCATCTGCATTTTCTTCATAAAGAGTAGGCCAGCTCTATTGATATCTTGGTCAACAGGAGCGTGGTAGAGATCTACCACTAATATTATCAGAAGCTAATGTGTCAGATGGATGGGATTGATTGATGGATAAATGGATATATATATATTTGGATAGAAAGAAATAATGCATTGATTGATACATAGACTGTTTTATTGTTTTATTAATATATATAATAATTGATAGATGGATATGCTGATAGACGGATAGACCGCCATATAGATTTGATTGATAGATTGACAGATACACGCACACGCACAGGCGCACGCCCACGCGCACGCACACAAACACAGATATACATACATATATATAGCTATAGCTATATAAATATATATATATATATATATATATATATATATAATACATACATATATATATATATAAGTATTTCGATAAATAGATTAATTGATTGATTGATTGAAAGATAGACAGTTTGATTGTTAGAAAGTTTGATTAATAGATTAATAGATTGATAGATTGATTGGCTAATAGATTGATACATTGATCGACTGATTGATAGTAAACAGACATTTAGGTGAACATGACAGATGTAAACAAACAGACAGACAGACCGATAGACAGACAGACAAATATATGTATGTATATATATATATATATATATATATATATATATATATATATATATATATATATATATATATATATATAGACAGACAGAAAGAGAGAGAGAGAGAGAGATACATGTATTGGCCGGTAGATAGAGATAGAGAGAGATAGAGAGATACATAAATAAATAGATATATATATAGATAGATAGATAGATAGCTAGGTACGTAAGTAGGTAGGGAGATAGGTAGGTAGGGAGATGGAGAGAGAGATATAGATAGATAGAGAGACATAAATAGACGTAGAGGGACGTAAAGAGATATAGAGAGGGCGATGGAGATATATAGGTGGAGAGTAATAGATGGATAGAAACTGGAGAAAAACTGAACGACTGGCAGAACGAGGGAGAAGAACACAGGAGGAGACCACTTAGGTTTTAAATTAAGATGTTAAAATTGTCCTTCCATGTCTTCTTTGGTTTAAGGAACGTCAGAGCGCATCAAACGAGGCCATCCGACAAGCACGAAACACATTTATGTAACAACTCAAGCAGGAAAATATCAGATTGACCTTGTGGAGGAAGCGTTAGGCACTCAGCTTTTAATTGTATCAATATTGAAGGTGAAGGTTGCGATCAAATCGATTGAAACATCTTGATTATTGGGTAAAAAAATTGGTACATGGTACAAACGATGTTATATAAATGAATTAATTTTTTGTATATTAATTAGTATATATTAATTAAATAAATAGGTATACATTTTTTATGTGAGCGGTTATTTATGTATTGAGCCATATGACCCAATTTGGAGTGTAGTGCGCGTGTATATGACGAGGGGAGGGGGCGGGTTGAGGAAGGAAGATGGGCCATGGTCTGGGCTATGTGAGAAGTGGACAGTTGATGATAGACGGGAGAGCTGGACCCTTCTCTACGGCAGTGAGACATGGTCTACCTACATACACCAGGAGAGGCGGCTAAACAGCTATCACATGAGGTGCCTGCACAGAATCCTGGGCGTTGGGTGGCAAGACAAGATCACCAACGCTGAGGAGCTGGGGAGAACAGGCACTGTCACAATCTTTTCCATGCTTAGTCATCGAAGGCTCCGCTGGCTGGGACATACTCGGAGGATGGATGATGGCAGAATACCAAAATATCTTCTCTATGGGAAATTACAGTTGGGGAAAAGGTCTCCGGGCTGCCATTACTTCGGTACAAGGATGTATGCAAGCGGGATATGAATGATGCAGGCATCGATTTGTAATCACGGGGACATGGCGCCATGGATCGTGTTACATGGAGGGGCAGGATTAAACATGGAATACAGACAAAGGAGATGCTGATTGCTGATAGGCTAAAGACTCAGAGTTTGAGAAGACACTCCACACCATGCGATACCGCAAACGGTCCTGATTTTTCTTGCACACACTGTGGAAGATGCTTCTCTGCCCAGATTGGTCTTACAAGTCACATTCGTTACCGTCATGGACTGTAGTTGCATACCTATTTTTCAAAGCACAATTACTATCGTCTGACAAGACAGAAAGAGCTAATGAATGATTTATGTATTATATTGATGGCTAGCATTATTACCTTGCAGGGCTGGGACAGTTATGAAAGTTGTTATTTTAAAACCCTGTTTCCGCTCCCCTCTCCTAAATCACATCTTAAGATAACCCAAATGTACACCTTCTCCAACCAACCCTTTTCATTCACCTTAACTTTGGTATTTCTTTCTCACCGCCTCAGTCTGCTAATCTATTTCCCTGCTGGGGAGGAAGACTAACGTCTTGTCAGGCAAAACATACTGGCCAATACCCTCACCTCGGCTTCATAGTAGCCCTCCATGGAAACCACCTGTTTTCATGGCAGCCTGGCTAACGAGATGAGGGATCGACGTGATCCCCGTAGTAGTGAGTGACACGCAGATGAAGCTAAGAATAGCACAACTATCTGGAAGACCCCGGTCCACCTTCATTAGCACGCTCGGGATATGAGAAAAGCTACTGTCACCTGCCACGTAACGTCCTGTTAAAGGCGCACAAAAGGGTAACCTACTCATTGTTGGCATTCACAAAAAACAACAACAACAACAAATCACCTCTTAACCACCCATCTCCCATACCATCTCCTCGGTCAAACAGTACATGCCCTCTGCCCGTCTCACCTTTTACGTCCAATCCGTCCAGCATCAATCATCCACCCCCTCACATAGCCCAGACCATGGCCCGGCTAATATCTTCCTCTACCCGGCCACTCCGCTCGACTTATACACACGCACTACACTCCGAATTGGGTCATCGGCCACAGTTCATATTTCTCGACGTTGTTTCTATTAATATTTAGAAAAATCGTGTCTAGATTTTAGTCAACCGACTCATTCTGAAAGTATTGAATATAGTGCACGCCGGCCATTGTACTATCCTTACTGTCAAATACCTCTCCACCGAATCCCCTCATTCCACCTCCCGTCACCTCACAATAGAATCTTCAAGAATTACGGCGACAACCGTATCGTAATTGTGCCAAGTCTCAGACCAAGTCTCGTGTTGATTGCGATAAACCCAAATTGGGTCATTAGTAGCTCGTAACTTCCAAGAAAGCGCGAAGGTAACGTTTGCACGAAAATAACTACTGGCAGTTAACAATCGAAAGGCTAGCCACTGTTTGAGATAAAATGAGGCATAGATAATTAAATTTCTATCCAATACGCAACATTCTTTCCCCTATGCGAAGCAAGCAGCAGGAAGTGAATACGCTAAAAGAGCGTGCTATGGATAGCGTTGGCAACCTGGCGACAGGTTAATCTTATATTTTTGAATACCAGATTTCTAAGAATTCTTACATAAATACTTAAGCCAAGGAATACTATTTTGGAATCGTTGCCCACAATTTTATTAATTTCATTGTCTACGATTTTCAATTTTTACGCTTTCTTATTGTCCAAAAGTTTTGGGTGCTTAGTTTTAATATACCCTAAACAAAATAAATATACATTTTTATTACCAAATTTGTGATAGATACGTTCCACGTTTTAACTGTTTGTGGTGTCACACATTATGCTAGAATAGACGTGGATTTCTGCTTATTCCTGCCGTCTTAGCAAGGAATTTATTGGATTAGGGTTTGGATTAGAGTCAGGATTATGGTTGAGGTTAGGATTAGAGTCAGGATTAGGGTTGAGGTTAGGATTAGAGTCAGGTTTATGGTTGAGGTTAGGATTAGAGTCAGGTTTAGGGTTGAGGTTAGGATTAGAGTCAGGTTTATGGTTGAGGTTAGGATTAGAGTCAGGTTTATGGTTGAGGTTAGGATTAGGGTCAGGTTTATGGTTGAGGTTAGGATTAGAGTCAGGATTATGGTTGAGGTTAGGATTAGAGTCAGGATTATGGTTGAGGTTAGGATTAGAGTCAGTTTATGGTTGAGGTTAGGATTAGAGTCAGGTTTATGGTTGAGGTTAGGATTAGAGTCAGGTTGATGGTTGAGGTTAGAATTAGAGTCAGGTTTATGGTTGAGGTTAGGATTAGAGTCAGGTTTATGGTTGAGGTTAGGATTAGAGTCAGGTTTATGGTTGAGGTTAGGATTAGAGTCAGGTTTATGGTTGAGGTTAGGATTAGGGTTATCATCTTTTCTACAGTTATATATTTATCTAAGCCTTTACTTATATCTTCCCCTAAACCCGAAATGGAATGTCCCGTTACACACATTAGCTGTCAAATGCGTACTATGGGAACCCAGTGAACTCTGTTTGGGGTGAATTAAGACACAAGTTCACAAGTTTTGTATGACCTGCATAGACAAAACACTGTCCCATCTCCTGATTTTTTACCATATGAAAACCATACAGAAATGTATTCTTGAATGCTCAAGAACAGCTCCAAAATGGACATCAATCTAAGAAGGAAGGAAGTCAGCTAATGTTATCTGTAATTCAAACTGAACTGCCGGCATGCTGATTGGACAGAACGGAGTACAGCGGCTTCATCGACAATACCGGAAAACATGGCCATGAATGTATTATTTCATATTTGTCTTAACCAATTTGTCTCTCAAACGTCAATCATCGTTATTCGTCATTTTCGATTACCATTGATGACGAAGTTTTAACGACGTCGCATTTTTTCCAGGCTTGTCAGTGTAATTATGTACCTCATGAATCCGCCTGTCGATGATTTGTTTCGTGTTGATTAATTTTTTATTTAGGTACTAGCTCGCTGAAGTAAGGGTCAGGGCCAACTAATGACTGTATAATCTAGTCATGTAAACATCAAAAGCTCAGTGCCAACTAATGACTGTTTAATCTAGTCATGTGAACACCAAAGGCTCAGGAGCAAAATAATGACCATAGACTCTAATCCCATTAACACCAAAGGCTCAGGAGCAAAATAATGACCAACACTCTAATTACATTAACACCAAACGCTGAGGGGCAAAATAATGACCATAGACTCCAATCACATTAACACCAAAGGCTTTGGGGCAAAATAATGACCATAGACTCTAATCCCATTAACACCAAAGGGTCGAGGCCAGCACATTGAACATAGACTCTAATCCCATTAACCCCAAAGGGTCGAGGCCAGCACATTGAACATACTCTAATCCCATTAACCCCAAAGGGTCGAGGCCAGCACATTGAACATATACTCTAATCACATTAACACCAATGCATCTGGAAACAGATTGTGTTAGAGCAGCATGGTTAATTGGGTTAGTATGACATATTTGTACTACCTTTACTGCAAATCTCTCTCTCTCATCCATAAAGCCACATAGATTATATCTACACTGCCATTTTCTCTCTCTTCTTTTTATTTCTCTCTCTTTCTTTCTCTCTCTCTCTCTATCTGTCTCTCTCCCTCTCTCTCGCATCTATTGCATTTCGATTCTACCTACGCAGTTATACATTTTAGGTTATCTATTATGCTGGTCCCTATGTATTTGTGTTGTTTGTCTTCGTATTGCTAATACTTAGAATACTTGAAACCTTGGTATCAAACAACCATGTGTTTACCTACTGCCAGGTAGCCGAAGCTTTCCAAAGTATGTTGTTAATTATGATTCTACTTTCAGCGGCATACTAGACATGGAGGAAGGTATGTGGTGTATTTGGGGGGTAGAAATTTCATTACTGCTCGAATTTGTTTGTCCTGACATCCATCAACCACCTACGCTGTTCGATGTTCAACTGCCAAAAGTTCTTTCACGTCCCCAACCAGTACGTGAAACCTACGCGTCCGTCTCTGAAGAACTATGCACTCGATCTCCACTCTCTTGAGACCTGGGATCTCAAGGCTTTCGAACACACTCGTGCTGTCTTTCATTTCTTGAGAGTCAAGCTCTCTACTATATCGGCTCCGTTTTTGTTAATTGGTTTCTTGAACTTTCTTCTTCTTCTTCTTCTTCTGCGTACACAGTCAGACAGTAACCATTATTTTTTCGAGAAAAGCGGCGGTCATCCTGAGACTCTCGCCACTGCCATAGAGCTTGTCTTGCAGTTCCACTGGTAATGGCCACATCTGCTCTCTCTGATCCTCGTATGTCGGGCAGTTCTACAGCAGATGTTCAGTAGTCATTTTACCAGTACCGCACGGGTATTCGTCGGTACACCCTATATTCAATTTGTTGAATAGGTGGTACCTCAGTCTGTTGTGGCCAGTGCGAAGTCTGAAGACTACTACCTGCTCTCTTCGGTTCAACTGGTTCTTGAACTTTCGACGAAAAACAAAATGGTAGTTGTTTGTGAAAGGGGCATGCACGTAATACATCGATTACTTCCCTTGTCCAAACACCACGTCATACAGCGTTCATCCAATGTTCAGCGACTTGGAGTTGTCCCTTCATTCGCCTTCAGTATCTCGCTCTGGTCACATGTATTCTGAAGGTTGGGACATATCAACAGATGGCCAGGATCTCGTAACACACCACAGTCACACGTATCGACGTCCGAGAGACACCATCTCTTCATGTTCTTCCTACATCGAGATACGCAAGTTCGAAGTCTATTTATCGTCTTTCAAAGTGAGTAAGATGTCCAGGGGCAGGTTACCCCTGAAGCTCGATACCTGGGTCCTGTATTATTTCCTGCCACAATTCAGTGGAACGTTTTCCATGGCTAGACTGGTTCGGGTTTGTTGATATGGCTTGGCTTGGCTTGGCTTCGTTCGTTCTCCATCTCCCGCTACCAAACCCTGAAAGGGCTTAAGTAGCAGAATGTAGTCCAGAGAACGGAATGCGTCGTGTTGTAGTTTACAGCTTGACTGCGATATTTGCACCTTTCGGTCCAACACATCCGACTTCAGGAAGCATTTTTTGAGTACCGGGTTAGCATTCCCCCTTCGATCCCTACTCATTAGCCAGTCTGCCCTGCTGCAGCCTATTATCCAGGATCACCGCGTGGAGGTGAAGAAGGGTCTTGGCAGCTCTAGTTCGCTGGCCCTGACGCGAGCAGTCAGCTATGGGTCGCTGACCGCCGCAGCTCATGCGCTGCTCAGCATCCTTTGTTGATATACGGAACCAATGCCTGGATTTGAATCTTGTGATCTGATCCTGGTGTTCAAACATTCCGTGTCGAGTCGTTTTCCTGTTTCTCTCTTTAAATTTCAGCAACCATTCTTCTTATGACGGCAGGTGGCGCTATGCCAATTTTAGAATATCATGTAGCAGTGGGGTGGGTTTTAGGCCTCCTCACACTATCCTGTTTGCCTAGTTAATTGCTGAGTCAAACGAGTTTTGCGGGGGCATATTATCTCCAGACTGGCGTAGCGAATCCCTCTGCTAGAAGGGACAGGGCGAATTTTGCTATCCCGAGGACAGATGGCTATGCTCCCCATGTTGTACTAAGCAATCTTTGGATAATATTGTTTCTTGCGTGTGTTTCTTGCGTGTATATTGCATGTATCTTGCGTGTATCTTGTGCGTTTTTTGCGTGTTTCTTGCGCGTTTCTTGCGTGTATCTTGCGTCTGTCTTGCGTGTATCTTGCGTGTTTCTTGAGCGTTTCTTGCATGTATCGCACGTTTCTTGCGCGTACTTGCGCGTTTCTTGCGCGTTTCTTTCGTGTATCTTGCGCGTTTCTTGCGTGTATCTTGCGCGTTTCTTGCGTGTATCTTGCACGTTTTTTGCACGTATCTTGCGTGTTTCTTGCGCATTTCTTGCATGTATCTTGCGCGCTTCTAGAGCATTTCTTGCATGTATCGTGCGCGTTTATTTCGTGTATCTTGCGCGTTTCTTGCGTGTTTCTTGCGCCTTTCTTGCGCGTTTCTTGCGTATATCCTGTGCGTATCTTGTGTGTTTCTTGCATATATCTTGCGCGTGTCTTGCCCGTTTCTGGCATGTTTCTGGCATATTTCTTGCGTGCATCTTGCATGTTTCTTGCGTGTATCTATCGTGTATCTTGCGTGTATCTTGCGTGTTTCTTGCGTGTATCTTGCGTGTTTCTTGCGCATTTCTTGCATGTATCTTGCGCGTTTCTAGAGCGTTTTTGCATGTATCTTGCGCGTTTCTTTCGTGTATATTGTGCATTTCTTGCATGTATCTTGCGTTGTTCTTGCGCGTTTCTTGCGTGTTTCTTGCGCGTTTCTTGCATGTATCTTGTGTGTATCTTGTGTGTATCTTACGCGTGTCTTGCGTGTATCTTGCGTGTATTTTGCCCGTTTCTGACATGTTTCTTGCATAATTCTTGCGTATATCTTGCATGTTTCTTGCGTGTATCTTGAGTGTTTCTTGTGTGTATCTTGCGTGTTTCTTGCGTGTATCTTGCGTATTTCGTGCGCGTATCTTGCACGTTTCTTGCGTGTATCTTGCATGTTTCTTGCGCGTTTTTTGCATGTATCTTGCGTGTTATTGCGTGTATCTTCGTGTATCTTGCGCGTTTCTTGCATGTTTCTTGAGTGTATCTTGCATGTTTCTTGCGTGTATCTTGCGCTTTGTTACATGACAGTGTGTCATGTAAGACGGTGTTCGGTCTAAATCAGGGCTCTTTAACCTGTTGACTAGCCGCCACTGGTGGGCGATTTAAGCTTTCAGGTTGTCGGTAACAGAATAATTACATTCCATATTACAAATATATTATTATTATTATTATGGAAATGCTACACAATTTGGGGAAACTATGACAGAATACCAGCAAACCAACACAAGGGGATATTTTGAGAAGCTGTCCTTTTCTGATGACATAATACGGCTGTGAAGTTAACATGAGAAGTTGCACAAACCTGAAGGAAGAGAATAGAGTAATTTGAGTCGAAATGTTATGTACAGATTTTCAGAATACCATGGACAGAAAAAAATAAGAATACAGATATTCGACAAAAGTTGGGCAAAGAGGAGAATTGGTTCATAAATTCCATCATTAACAAAACATTGAAATACTTTTATCACGTCAAAAGACACGTTCTTGAGAGATCGGTTAGGGAAGGTATGGTTCCCGGCAGGAGAGGCAGAGACAGATCAAGAAGGCGATGGCAACAATATGTCTAGGAAGGCTTGGGGGTGAATCTGGAGCAGGCTGGAGATTTGCCAAGAGGTCGAGTGTCTTTCAGACGAGCTGTCATGGGAGCGATCTTCTACAAAGGGGATGACACATGATGATGATGTATTAAAAGCATCTAAAATAAACAGACTCAGTGGTCGGTCTAGAATCTTCAATGTAGATTTTAGTGGACGGTAAGGAAACTTTACACTCTCGAAAAGTACAAAATGGTTGACGAGTCAGCCTTCGTCTAACTTGCCGTCCAATTATTTGGGAGCCGTGCAGTGTTCGAGATCCTGACCTTACCGTCTAATCAAGGCGCTTAGAGGATTTGGCTTGGCTTGATTTGGCTTGGCTTCGTTCGTTCGTTCTCAATCTCTCGCTACCAAACCCTGACAAGCACGTAAGTAGCAGAATGTAGTCCAGAGAACGGAATGCGTTGTGTTGTAGTTTACAGCTTGACTGTGACATTTGCACCTTTCGGTCCAACATTTTCGACTTCAACAAGCATTTTTTGAGTACCGGGTTAGCATTCCCTCTTTGATCCCTTCTCCTTAGCCAGTCTGTTCTGTTGCAGCCTGTTATCCAGGATCACCTCGCGGAGGCGTAGAAGGGTCTTAGCAGCTCTGGTTCACTGGCCCTGACGCTAGCAGTCAGCTATGGGTCGCTAACCGCTACAGCTCACGAGAGGATTTGATTGTGCATATTAATATTCTGAAAACTATTCGAAATATTCGAAACAAAACATTTACACACATAAAATTTCATAACAAAGCATTGAAATAAATCAGCTGAGATAATCACATGAACAGTAAAACTCAACAACCTCCTTAGCAGAACAAACAAAACAAGAAACATAACGTACGTTACGACCGAAAGGTCTTCGTCAGGAGGAAAGAAGAATACAAATAACATTGATATAGAACAACGATAAATACTTAAATATGTACTTCCTAAATCCAGATATCTAATCCACCATCTGGACAAACCACGGGTACAGGTGGATAATGTATCAAACAATCAATGATAACCTGGCAAAGATATGAATTCTTAAATATACGCTTAACAAATTCTTGATGCTGAACGAGTATGGGGGGCTCTCACAAAAACAAAAAGAAGAAAGAAATGCGAATCTGCATGAATCCTCTAGCTTGCATGAATCCCCTAGCTTGCATGAATCCCCTAGCTTGCATGAATCCCCTAGCTTGCATGAATCCCATAGCTTGCATGAATCCCCTAGCTTGCATGAATCCCCTAGCTTGCATGAATCCCCTAGCTTGCATGAATCCCCCAGCTTGCATGAATCCCCTAGCTTGCATGAATCCCCTAGCTTGCATGAATCCCCTAGCTTGCATGAATCCCCTAGCTTGCATGAATCCCCTAGCTTGCATGAATCCCCTAGCTTGCATGAATCCCCTAGCTTGCATGAATCCCCTAGCTTGCATGAATCCCCTAGCTTGCATGAATCCCCTAGCTTGCATGAATCCCCTAGCTTGCATGAATCCCCTAGCTTGCATGAATCCCCTAGCTTGCATGAATCCCTTAGCTTGCATGAATCCCCTAGCTAGATTCGAATCTACATCCGTCCCCTACTTATTCAACCTTTGAGACGATGTCGATCTCCTGGCTCACTCCTCAGCCCTCGCCATCAGCAGGAGCTTAGCGATCTCACTCGTACATATTATGTGCATTTTCGTATTGAGCTGTATTCGGGCACAGCTGTGAACACAAGTACACACACGCACACACATACCTGGATTTTTCTAGATTGCGTACTGCACATTCTGCATTTGACTTAAAGGCTTCATACTCGAGAACATATTTCTCTCAGTTCAAATGGATATTCACACAAGATCTACTTGTCTCTTTTCGTGACGGTATAATCCAAATCAGATGAAACCTCCCCCCCCCCCCCCGAGCTTGTAGAGTAGCTGGAAATCCTACTTCTCCTGATAAAAGTATAGGGTTCGTTAATCTGATTCTGAAATCTGAAATACCCTGCTGTAAATAGGTACCCGGCTTACATTTGGCGGGAAATAAGTAGAGAAGGAACACGTGACATCCCCCTCATGGAACGCTGGGACCAAAAAAAGTGAAACCTGTAACTCTTTATTCCCACATACAGTGATCTTTTGTCTTGCTTTTGTCTTGCTTGTGTTTTTTGTCTTGCTTTTGCCTTGCTTTAGAAAGGATAGTCTTCATCGGCACCATCACTATGTTGTTGTTGTTATTATTATCTCATAGCTGCCGAGTAAGCTTGCTCTTGGTAGCCCAATGCCATTCTAATATAGATACAGGTCTTCTTCAGTTGTGTCACTGCTCCGTACAGTGTGTTGGTAATTGTCGGCAGTGCTTGTCAGAATCTTTTCGTCATGTTCGCAAGCGCCTTGAACTCAATGAGTAGATGTCGAAGTGTTTTATCAGGGTGAGAGCAATGTCTGCACAAGGGCAGCTCCTGGGGATTGATGCGGTTCAAGTGGCTATTGATTCTGGTATGTCCTGTTTGGAACCGAAAGATAAGACTTTGATCTCTTCTATGTAGTTTATTTATGTCATCGTTACTTTTTGGCTGTGATATTTCACTAAATACACTGCGACCTGTTGTCCCCGTCGCCCACCTGTTGTTCCCGTCGCCCACCTGTTCATCCAGATTTCTCGAGTATTATTCTTAATAATTTGTTTTACTGTGTGGTTACTGCAGGGTCTATCCAATTGTTGTTTCGAGGCTCCTGTTTTTGTCAATCTGTTGACCATCTCGTTCCCTAGTAGCCCACTATGTCCAGGTATCCATTGCCAGGTGACACTTACCCCGTTGGCAGTGATGATGTTGTTGATCGCCCTTCCCACCAAGAATATCTCCTTTTCTTTGTTTGGGGTGTTCGTTCACGCTTCGAGAAACGACTTGGAGTCACTAAAAATTACCAAATCACCGGCAACAATTTGCCAAACTCAAACTGTTAGTACACAATCTCAAATGGTGTTTTTATAGCCTCAGCCTCCGCTGCATCGTTTGAATTGTTTTCGCCGCATGAATCACAGAACTTGTATATGAACCCATCCAGGTATTTCATATGGATACCGTACCCTGCAAAAGATGTAGATTTGAATGCCGATCCATCCGTATAGACCAGGATTGCCGATGTTGGATAGTAGAGACTGTCTCCAAAGACATGTCTTCAGGATATTAGGTGTAGTCTCCTTGGTGGCTGCCTTTTCTGTCAGGTGTGTTTTTATGACTGGAAGGCAAAGATTTTCCCAAGGGGTTGGTCCAAAAAAACTATTTTCAATTTCTCTTTCCTCTGGCAGATGGTGAATGTGGCTTTCCTCTTCTGGTACATTCAGTGGGGGCAATTTCTTCAATCCTCTCTTTTGCTGTCAAGTGTCTATTTGTACCCTATTTGGGTGGTCCTTTTCTTGTCTCTTGTATCTCTCTACCGCTTAAGTCAGTGCTCCCTTTCTCCTGATATCTAGCGTTATGTTGGCCTATATCTCGCACGCCGCTGTAGGTTTTGATCTCATCCCCCCAGAAATTAGCCTGAGAGCTTGATTCTGCCCTTGGTCAATGGATGAGATGTTGTTTGTACTCACAATGGTCTGTATGGGAAGGCTGTAGTCCATCCCCGGTCGTACATAACCAAGGTATAGCTGCCGACGAGTTTATCAGCTCCCCAATTTGTACTAGCAAGCCTTTTGATTAAGTTCAAACGCTTGGTTGCTTTACTTCTAACATTGCAAATGTGGCTGCGAAATTTCAACTGTCTGTCCAGTGTTACTCCCAGATAAACTGTGGTATCCTCTTTTTCTAGTAATTCCCCATTCACTTTACTTCTTTATGACTACGGGAGAAGATGGCGTACATGTTTTTCTGTGTATTTATCTGTAATTTCCACAGTTTGCAGTATACTGAAATTGTAAGCAGCGATCTGTTGATCTTGGCTTTTGCAAAAATGAGATTTTTCTCGGTGGTCCAAATGGCGAGATCATCAGCAAACAATGCTTTTGACGCGTTTAGATGTTTAATGAGATCATTAATATAGACGAGGAGAAGTGTGCAGCTTAGAGGAGAGCCCTGAGGTAGTTCTTCTTTCTTAAAATGATGTTTCCTCTGCAAAGTTGGTATTTATATTTCTGTTGGCTAGGAAGGCCAGTATCCATTTGATCGTCTTTCCTTCTATTCTCATTTTCATCAAAAGGCCCTTCCTCCACTCTGTCATATGTCTGTTGTAGATCAATAAACACTGCTAGTGTGCTTTTTCCATCTTGGAATCCATCCATCACATGCTGTGTATACCTAACCACGGCGTCATCCGTGCGGTGTCCACCATTACTATAGCTTCATCATTTTAACATCAAAATTTAAACATCATTATAGTATCACCAATATAGCATCATCACTATAACATCATCATTACAGCATCATTACTTTATCATCATCATTATAGCATCATCATTAAATCATCATTTTAGCACAACTATAGCATGTTTATTTTATCATATCATCAAAAATATAGCAAAATTATAGCATTTTCATTATGACATCATCATTACAGCATCATCCTTACAACATCTTCATTACAGCATCATCATTATATCATCAATATAGCTTTTTACTTATAACGTATCTTCATCATTATATCATCATAATAGCATTTTCATTATCATATCAACATCATTATAGAGTGATATCATCATAATTATAGTATCATTATATCATTTTCATTATATCATCATATGATCATGATTATAGCCCCATTATAGCATATTCATTATATCATCATATCAACATCATTATAGCGTGATATCATCATCATTTTAGCATAATATCATCATCATAATAGCATCATGTGATCATGATTATAGCCCCATTATAGCATATTCATTATATCATCATATCAACATCATTATAGCGTGATATCATCATCATTTTAGCATAATATCATCATCATAATAGCATCATGTGATCATGATTATAGCCCCACTATAGCATATTCATTGTATCATCATATCAACATCATTATAGCGTGATATCATCATCATTTTAGCATAATATCATCATCATAATAGCATCATGTGATCATGATTATAGCCCCATTATAGCATATTCATTATAGCATCATACGATCATCATGTTAGCATCATCATTACATCATCACTTCACCATCAATACATCAACACCATAGCAAAACTATCATCACTCGTATGTGTTGGACCGATGGGCACAGATTTCGATGACTTGCTGTAACGTACGACGTATTACGTTCATTTTCAGGACGAACGTCAAAGATGAAGAAGAAGAGAAATAAGAAGAAATAGCAGAAGAAGGAGAGGAATAAAAATAAATAGATGAGGAAGGGGAAAGGAAGAAGAACGAAGAAATAAGAAGTAGAAATCCAAATTTTACAGAACAAAATCCTTCAAGTTTTGCATAATACATTTTTTCGTTCTTTATTATTTCCATTTTAATTTTAAAATGAGGGTAGAAAGTCTAACGTCTGGTCAGAAAATGTGCTAATCAGACATGTTAGTCAGGGTCAGGTACAACATACTGATAAGACATGTTAGTCAGGGTCAGGCACAACATACTGATCAGACATGTTAGTCAGGGTCAGGCACAACATACTGATCAGACATTTTAGTCAGGGTCAGGCACAACATACTGATCAGACATGTTAGTCAGGGTCAGGCACAACAAACTGATCAGACATGTTAGTCAGGGTCAGGTACAACATACTGTCGAAGACCCTCATCTCGGCTTCCTAATATCACTCCCTGG
Organism: Ariolimax columbianus; assembly: GCA_036924085.1. Taxonomy (NCBI): domain Eukaryota; kingdom Metazoa; phylum Mollusca; class Gastropoda; order Stylommatophora; family Arionidae; genus Ariolimax; species Ariolimax columbianus. The sequence continues at coordinate 31,867,717 of JAVGWX010000023.1, forward strand.
AAACGGGCTGTTATCATTGCAGCCTGGCTACAGGGTGAGGGATCGACGTGATCCCCGTAGTAGTGAGTGACACGCAGATGAAGCCAAGCATAGCACAACCGTCTGGAGGAACCCGGTCCACCTTCATCAGCACCCTCGGGAAGTGAGGAAAGCCGCTACAACCGCCACTTAACGTCCTTTCCAGGGCGCTAAAAAAGTAGACCTGCTCATTGTTGTCATTAGCAAGCTACAACAACCTATAAATTAACATGTTTATAATAGCAAAGAGGGGGACGGCGTGGCCTAGTTGTTAAGTCACACGTCTCACAACTCAAAGGTACCGGGTTCGGTCCCCATCACAGCACCGGCGTTACCCCGGGGAAGCAATCCCTTAGAAAAATCCAGAAGGAAGCAGACCCTTACATAAAATGAATGCCGAAGTCGGATGCACTGGGCCGACAGGCGCAAATTAAAAACCGTAGTGCAACGCACACCGTCTTGGGGAATAGAGAAATAAGGCGAACGCCAAAAATACTAAAGAGTAAAAGATTATTCAATGAAATAATCCTTCCCGACTGACGGCCCCAAATCAAACATGTGTAAGTCATAAAGGGCTATTTTGACACCTAATATACTCATGTTTCTGTTCTAATGCAACTCTAGAATGTTCTTCAACTTCCCCGTCTGACTGGCGCCATTACTGCACGAGTTAGATTTTTACAAAATAATGTTCATTTTGAAGTACATCTAATTGACGTTTCTTGAATGCGGCGGTAGTAGGTTTACAGTTAATTTAATGTTATCTTTATTAGGTTTACAGTTAGCTTAATGTTATGTTTATTAGGTTCACAAGTAACTATATTATACTTAATGTTAACTTTATTAGATTCACAGCTAACTTAATGTCACTTTATTAAGTTCACAGCTAAATTAACACGGTCTTAATTCGTTGACTTAATGTGACCTCCAAACATGAAAAGTTTCCCTACCTCTGTGCAGCTAGTATGTTTTGCTTTGAGTGTTTGAAAACTGCCTTTTCCATGTGCAATTCTGTACTCAACTGTTGTTATACATTTACATTATCGGTTAATAATGAAATACTTTTGCGCTGCTTCTTTGAATATATTTTCTTTTACAGTAATCTTGACTTTTAGAATATTTTTAATTTCTTAAGAGGGCTGGGCATAGTGACGCCGTCATTCTTAGCTTAAAGGACTTCGTAGAATGCCAGCCAACTTGTTCACTGCACCTACAACTTCTTCTGTCGAACTACTTGTCTGTGACGTCATGTGAGAAGAGCATATCAAAGCTCACATTTGGATAGAAGTATTTGTGATCTACCTTGAGGCAGTCAAGAAGGGAGACATATTGAGATACGAAATGAGTGACACCCACCTCAGTGACGCCGCTGTCTTTTGTTATATCATGCTTTTTTGTTGTTAAGATATTCATTTATTCTTTTTTTTCCTTCTTGCCCAGTGTAATGAGGCAACCAGTGTCTGTAAGTGTGTGAGGCTAAGAATAAATTGTTAATAAATGTTTGACAGAAACCATCAACAGAATAGCGCCAAATGTGCGTTAGAGCAGGCGTTCGTTAGGTGCCGGGAGTGATGGTGCTACAATGATTCAAATAGAGTGAGGCAGAGACACGACAAGGACATTACGGAATTTTGTCAATTACGGAAACATTATTTGTTTACAGTCATATACAAAATGTTGTTAATTTACAGTCATATACAAAATGTTGTTAATTTACAGGCATATACAAAATGTTGTTAATTTACAGTCATATAAAAATGTTGTTAATTTACAGGCATATACAAAATGTTGTTAATTTACAGTCATATAAAAATGTTGTTAATTTACAGGCATATACTAAAAATGTTGTTAAATTACAGTCAAATAAAAATGTTGTCAATTTACAGTCATATAAAAATGTTGTTAATTTACAGGAATATTCAAAATGTTGTTAATTTACAGTCATATACAAATGTTGTTTATTGACAGTTATTTGCAAATGTTGTTTATTTACAGTTATATGCACCGTGTTGTTTATTTACAGTTATATGCACATTTTGCTTATTTACAGTTATTGCAGATTGGTTGTTTATTGACAGTTATATGCAGATTGGTTGTTTATTGAGAGTTATATGCAGATTGGTTGTTTATTGACAGTTATATGCAGATTGGTTGTTTATTGAGAGTTATATGCAGATTGGTTGTTTATTGACAGTTATATGCAGATTGGTTGTTTATTGACAGTTATATGCAGATTGGTTGTTTATTGACAGTTATATGCAGATTGGTTGTTTATTGACAGTTATATGCAGATTGGTTGTTTATTGACAGTTATATGCAGATTGGTTGTTTATTGACAGTTATATGCAGATTGGTTGTTTATTGACAGTTATATGCAGATTGGTTGTTTATTGACAGTTATATGCAGATTGGTTGTTTATTGACAGTTATATGCAAATGTTGTTTATTGACAGTTATATGCAAATGTTGTTTATTGAGTTATATGCAAATGTTGTTTATTGACAGTTATATGCAGATTGGTTGTTTATTGACAGTTATATGCAAATGTTGTTTATTGACAGATATGCAGATTGGTTGTTTATTGACAGTTATATGCAAATGTTGTTTATTGACAGTTATATGCAAATGTTGTTTATTGACAGTTATATGCAAATGTTGTTTTTTGACAGAAATATGCAAATGTTGTTTTTTGACAGTTATATGCAAATGTTTATTGACAGTTATATGCAAATGTGTCATCGACAAGGCTGTAAGGATGTTTCTGCACCTTCCTCCTTATTATTATTCTTGGCAGATCCTCAGCCATTCCATGTTGTCGTTGTTCCGTTTGTTGAAGACTATCTGTTTTGTTTAATATGTTGAAGAGATTCGCTCGAAAAGGCACATACTTGTCTTACTCTTGTTTGTAAAGTATTGGGCTTGTCGATTAAATTATCCGTTTCATTCTGTTATGAACAGACATTACTGCAGGTGCGCGTAGACTATGGATGCTCAGTTTTCCTCATCAAATGGGCAAGATTTGTGTTCTGAATGTAACAACGGTCCGTTGGTTGTGTATATGTGTGCTTCGTGTTCTCGGGCTCTCCCCTCCCTTTTCGATTCACGAATTATTTTAATATTATGGAGTTTGTGGATTGCAAGTTCATCAATTGCACTGTCAATATACACATGATTGCCGAATGTCATCCATATTCATTTCCATATCCATATTCGTATCCATATCAATATCCAAAATCTCCATTGTAAGGGCTCTACAGGCGAGGACGTCAACTCGGCCATGAGCAACAGATTGACCAGGGCAATAGCTCTACTCACACAACCAAAGATTTAAGGCCTCTATGTCCACTATGATGGAGAGGTTCACGCATACAAGATACAACATCGGTGGACAGGTCACATAGATGAAAGTATGGAGGTTGGAGAACGTCGACTACAGTCTGGGTCCCTCAAGGCGGAAATGACTGCAATCTGGTTCTCTCAAGGCGGAAAGGACTACAGTTTGGTTCCCTGAAGGCGGAAAAGGACTGCATTCTGGTTCCATGAAGGCGGAAAGGACTGCAGTCTGGTTCCCTGAAGGTGGCAAGGACTACACTCTGGTTCCCTCAAGGTGGAAAGGGCTACAGTCTGGATCCCTCTAGGTGGAAAGGACTACAGTCTGGTTCCCTCAAGGTGGAAAGGGCTACAGTCTGGGTCCCTCAAGGTGGAAAGGGCTACAGTCTGGGTCCCTCAAGGTGGAAAGGACTGCACTCTGGTTCCCTCAAAGCGGAAAGGACTACAGTCTGGTTCCCTTAAGGCAGAAAGGACTACAGTCTGGTTCCCTCAAGGTGGAAAGGACTGCACTCTGGTTCCCTCAAGGCGGAAAGGACTACAGTCTGGTTCCCTCAAGGCATAAAGGACTACAGTCTGGTTCCCTCAAGGTGGAAAGGACTGCACTCTGGTTCCCTCAAAGCGGAGAGGACTACAGTCTGGTTCCCTCAAGGCAGAAAGGACTACAGTCTGGTTCCCTCAAGGTGGAAAGGACTGCACTCTGGTTCCCTCAAGGCGGAAAGGACTACAGTTTGGTTCCCTGAAGGCGGAAAGGACTGCATTCTGGTTCCATGAAGGCGGAAAGGACTGCAGTCTGGTTCCCTGAAGGTGGCAAGGACTACACTCTGGTTCCCTCAAGGTGGAAAGGGCTACAGTCTGGATCCCTCTAGGTGGAAAGGACTACAGTCTGGTTCCCTCAAGGTGGAAAGGGCAACAGTCTGGGTCCCTCAAGGTGGAAAGGACTGCACTCTGGTTCCCTCAAGGCAGAAAGGACTACAGTCTGGTTCCCTCAAGGCAGAAAGGACTACAGTCTGGTTCCCTCAAGGTGGAAAGGACTGCACTCTGGTTCCCTCAAGGCGGAAAGGACTGCACTTTGGTTCCCTCAAGGCGGAAAGGACTCTGGTTCCCTCAAGGCGGAAAGGACTGCAGGGTAGACCTCTACGGGTTGGCCAGACCAACTTGCACTCCCCTACAACATTTACAATACCTTACAAAACAGCTTATCACCAACTGGACCCCAATAACCCACAATAGAAGTAGTTTTAGACACCCCTGGAGCCAGCAGTAGTACAACAACAGCCGAGGAAAGGGGTCATAACATAATCAAGAAATGAACGGAAGCAATAGCCATTCCTTCTCCTCAACCCGGAACAAGAATTAAAAGTAACCTAAATAATGATGTACTGCCAAAGTGGAAAATATTACAAACAGATACAGACATTCATAAACTGGTTAATAGGTCCTCAGGTCAGGTCAGGTCATCCCGTAACCGGTGAGGTCATTGGGGCAAACATGAAGACATTCTTACAACACCACGCCACCCTTCTCTGTCAACGGCCGCTGCCTGTGCCTCTTCTGGTCGGAGATTGGTCCATTCTTTTATGTTATCCTCCCACCTCATTCTGGGACTGCCTCTTCGTCGTCTGCCTTGCACCTTTACGTGGAGGATCGTATTTGCAAGACCATTTGTTCTTGATATGTCACCGTACCTAGCGAGTTTCCTTCTTTTGACAATAGGTCAATAGGTCTAATAGGTCCTAATGTCGCCCAAATAGCTACGGTCTAGTTGTAGCGTGCCTTCGACAATGGAATCCAAAAAGGCAGACCTTGAATAAAACGTTCCCGCGATGAAGATCGTGATTTACACGCCAATGTGGCCCATTTGGATATATGGTGGGAGGCCTATATTCTCATATTCGTTATCCTCCCAAATCTTCACCAAATTGTTTTTGTACCTGTTTTGTTTCTTGTGCACTCCTTCTCTATGTTGTACTGAATATATTAGAGGACGGCCTGGGCTAGGGGTTAATTGATAGGGCTCACAACCGGAATCTGCTTTGTTCGTTCCCCATTCCAGTACCAGCCGTTACCCCGGGGAAGCAAACCCTTAGAAAATGCAGGAGGAAGCAGACCCATCATAAAATGCATGTGGAAGTCGGATGCACTGGGCCGACAGGCGCAAAAATAAAAACAGTAGTGCAACGCGCACCACCTTGGGGAGTAGAGAAATAAGGCGAACGCATAAAAAAAACGTTAAACTATTAGATTCTGGCGAAAATATACACTTTCTTACTATCTTTTTATATTAACGACCTTTTTGATTTAATTATACGCTCTGGCTGTTATTGGTTTATATTGCTTTTCACACTCATCTATTTTACAGACAGGAAGCGCTTAATGAAAACGGAATAAGCACGCAACGAAAACAGTAACATTACGCTTTAATGAACGTGGTGGAACGCGACCAGGGCTTATCTAATTTATAAGATGCTGGGCATCGCATGAGCTGCAACGGTCAGCGACCCATGGTTGACTGCTAGCGTCATGGCCAGCGAACCATGAGTGCCAATACTATTCTATACCTCCACGTGATGGTCCTGGGTAACAGGCTGCAACAGAGCAGACTGCCTAAGGAGAAGGGTCAAAGAGGGAAGGCTAACTAGGTACTCACGAATGCCTGCTGAGGTCGGATGTGTCGGACCGAAAGGTGCAAATATCACAGTCAATCTGTAAACCACGACAGACCGTATTGTTCTCCCCGGACTAAATCCTGCTACTTGCAAAGCCCTTTTTGAGCTTGGTAGCGGAAGTTTGCGAAACAACGAAAAGAAGAATATAATTATGAGGAAAAAAAATATACAGTTGAGGGCTAGTAAATGTAACACAAACATGTACAGCTCATACAGGAGACACATATCACCAATGTACTTCAGTGGTCTGGAGACCTAGGCGCAATGGAAATAGAACATATAATCATGTGCGATTTCTTGTAAAGTCAGAGAAAGCAAAATTCATTGCAGAAAGAGAATGCATCAATGAAATACTAATACACTTACAAACAGTGAACAAGAAAAAAAAACAAAAAACAAAAAAAAACAAAAACAAAAAAAAAAACAATTTTTTTTTGTCTCTATTGCTGGGGTAGTCTTTTTTTTTTTAAAAGGCTGATGACTGCAGGCCGCTTCACCACTGCTGTCGCCACGTCGTGTGTTTGCTATGTTTATTTATTTCACCCTCAACAGAAAAACAACATTGCCTAACCAGGGATTCGATCCGCAGCCCTCCTTGTCGGCAGGCAGGCCGGCGTCGAAACCTTTCGGTCACTCGCTCCACGTGGAACAAAAAAAGAAACAATATTACAAGTCTACGCCACATGGAATGGTAGTTACAGTGAGAATAAGGGACGAAAATTATGTGAATGTTTGTCAGGCGTAATCGATACGGTCAATTTAGAAAGACGATCTGATCGTAATGAACGGTTTTAATGGCCGTGCAGTGAAATAAATATCATCACATGAATATTGCTTAGGATGATCAGTGACGGCTCATTAGAGAAGAACAGAAATAGAGAAGAGATTTTAGATATATGTACACAGCATGATCTAATAGGTCATCCAACTTTCAACACTGGGAAAGTCATATCAAAACGTGGTATAAGTGGAACTTGTCAGTTTTAGCGTTACAAATTGATGATCTATTATCATTACAGCGAGAAAGGGAACAAATAATGGTGTCTAGAGTACATTGAAAGTTTCGACGCATTTACGATTGTTGGGTACGAGATTCCAGAGTGACGATACGCAGATGACACAGTGATTCTATCAAGAAGTGCGGAAGGGCTAGAGCAGCTAATTTCAGCCGTAAATGGACATAGTAAAGGTCAAAACCTGTTTATAAACATAAATAAAACAAAGATAATGACCACGACAAAATACAATGTCAGCATAAATTTACAGTGGGTGGTGAGGAAATAGATCAGGTCACACATTTTGATTATATGTGCTCCAGAATTGACAACAATTGCTACTGCTCGAAAGAAATCAGAAGAAGACTAGCCATGGCAATGCAGAAACTGAACAGCCCGAAGAAATTATGGCAGGGCACCAACAAAATGATGAAAGTAAAAGTCTTGAGAGCCTGTGTTTTTTATATGGCAGCTTATGGCTGCGAATCATGGACTATTACCAAAACTTCCAGACAAAGAATCGAATCCTTCGAGTCAAAATGTTACAGAAAGATCCTCAGAATACCATGGACCGAGAAAAAGACAAAGACGGCAAGAGTTGAGCATAGAGGAGAACTGGTTTATCAATTCCATTTTGGCTAGAAAATGTAAATACTTTGGTCACATCAAGAGACACAACGGTCTTGGGAGAACGGTGATGGAAGGTATGGTGCCAGGCAAAAGAGGAAAGGGTAGATCAAGAAGACGATGGCACCAAGATATCCAGGAATGCCTGGGTATGACTGTGGCGGAAGCTGGAGTTTTGGCAAGGGAATGAGTTTCTTTCAGACTGATCTACCCATGTGGATGATTACATTTATCTACATTAAACTCGATTTGCCAACTCGAGGACCATTCTCGAATCTTATCTAATTTTCGATATTCAAAACACACTTTGGATATTACTCTCATCATAATGTAGCATGTCCTTTATAGAACGTCGCTCCCATCACAGTCTGTCTGAAAGAAACATAATTACAGAATAGGCGTGAACAATATTAGATTGAAATGAAAAAGAAAGGGACCTAAGGGTTATAACAGATCGTACAGGTAAAGTGAGTGAGCAAGTCCAGGTAGCAGTGAAAAAGGCAAATGCAATGTTGGTTATTTTAAAAAGAAATATTAAACATAGGAGCAAGGAAGTGATAGTTAAACTGTATAAAGCATTATTTAGACGTAGATTAGAGCAATGTGTACAGGTGTGGAGTCCTTATCGTAGAGGGGATATAAACATGCTGGAAATGATTTGATTAAAAGCGACATAGCTGATAGTGGATTGCATAATTACATACGAGGAAAGACTAAGAAAAACCGGCCTACAGTGTCTAAAAAAAAAGAAGAATTCTTGGTAACTTAATACAGGTTGATCAGATGATCAGAGGAACGGATACATTAGACTATGGCAAGTTTTTTAAAATCAAAATAGAACCTCCCTGAAGAAGAAGAGGGCATAGCTACAAATTAACTAAAGAAATGTCCAGATTAGAAATTAGGAATTATTTTGGTAGCCAGAGAGTGGTGAATGCTTGGAATGCATTGCGACAGCAAGTAGTGGAAACAGGGACAATTAATGCATTTACGAATAGATTGGATGCGGATAGCTTTTAGAGAAAGAAAATGTAAATAAAATTGGTTGTTTACAGACTATGCAGATCTTCTAAACCAGTACAAAGAAGTTAAGTTAGTGATAATGAGACACATATTTAACTTAACTTCTTTATACTTGTTTAGAAGACTCTACAGAGTCAGTATCCAACCAGTATCTTGGAGAGGGGTTTTTAACCGATGTGCGAGTCCATCTTAATTGACTCAAACGCTAGACCCACAGCCAGTTAAACGTCATCTATAACTGCTTTTAACAAACCACCTGGGGAGAGGTACAAATAACTCTGGTAGATTTTTAACTTGGAATTTTATCGGAGCAGCCACCGTTAAGCCTATTCTATTCGATTTCCAACTGCCAAGGAATTTGTAACTTGCCCGACACTGGAAACGGAAATCTGATCTCAGTACCCAGAGATCAGAAGAATTTTAAACAGAAGATCCATGTGAAAAAATCCCGGTCTTCACCGTGGTTCGAACCAGCGACATCCGGCACTCTAGGCGGACACCTTATCTCTAGGCACTGAGTCCCCCACCCGAGGCGGACACCTTACCTCTAGACCACTGATTCCCCCACCCGAGGCGGACACCTTACCTCTAGACCACTGAGTCCCCCACCCGAGGCGGACACCTTACTTCTAGAACACTGAGTCCCCCACCCGAGGCGGACACCTTACCTCTAGACCACTGAGTCCCCTACCCAAGGCTGACACCTTACCTCTAGACCACTGAGTCCCCCCCACCCGAGGCGGACACCTTACCTCTAGACCACTGAGTCTCCCACCTGAGGCACCTTACCTCGAGACCACTGAGTCTCCCCCCCGAGGCGACACCTTACCTCTAGACCACTGAGTCTCCCACCTGAGGCAGACACATTACCTCTAGACCACTGAGTCCCCCACCCGAGGCGGACACCTTACCTCTAGACCACTGAGTCCCCCACCCGAGGCGGACACATTACCTCTAGACCACTGAGTCCCCCCACCCCGAGGCGGACACATTACCTCTAGACCACTGAGTCCCCCACCTGAGGTGGACACCTTACCTCTAGACCACTGAGTCCTCCACCCGAGGTGGACACCTTACCTCTTGACCACTGAGTCCTGCACCCGAGGTGGACACCTTACCTCTAGACCACTGAGTCCTGCACCCGAGGTGGACACCTTTCCTCTAGACCACTGAGTCCCCCACCCAAGGCTGACATCCCCACCCAAGGCTTACACCCCCACCCAAGGCTGACACCTTACCTCTAATCCACTGAGTCCCCCCACCCGAGGCGGACACCTTACCTCTAGACCACTGAGTCCCCCACCCAAGGCTGACACCTTACCTCTAGACCACTGAGTCCCCCCACCCGAGGCGGACACCTTACCTCTAGACCACTGAGTCCCCCACCCAAGGCCGACACCTTACCTAGACCACTGAGTCCCCCACCCAAGGCGGACACCTTACCTCTAGACCACTGAGTCCCCCACCCAAGGCGGACACCTTACCTAGACCACTGAGTCCCCCACCCAAGGCGGACACCTTACCTCTAGACCACTGAGTCCCCCACCCGAGGCGGACACCTTACCTAGACCACTGAGTCCCCCACCCAAGGCGGACACCTTACCTCTAGACCACTGAGTCCCCCACCCGAGGCGGACACCTTACGTAGACCACTGAGTCTCCTAATACAATCACATTACTCAGAAAAGAAAACCGCCAATAATCGTAACAAATCTTAAAGAAGATTAGAAAAGGAAGCTATTAGAAAGCAAACGTGCTAGAAAATGCCAAATAGGTAAGACACCAAATAGAATAGTTTAAGAGATAATAAGTGGATGGACCATTTCTAACACAGCAATGACGAAAAAACTCAACAAGAAATGAGGAACAAAAAAACTTATGACAAGCCACAATAAGAACACAAACAGCTTCGTGAAATATTGACGATAACTTGACAGTTCAGACATTAACAAAAAGAAGTTGTACGAAACATGGCTAACTTTTAAGACGCTGGATAAATACGAGGCGTGTTCAAATGAAACCGGACCTAACTGTAACAAATGAACATACGTACGATGACGTCATTTCTGGTGTAAACAGCACATACCAACCGTCAAGTTTGCAAAATGTTATTATCCTCCGACTCATAGTTTCCCCAGCAGACCGTTAAAAACATGGCTGGTGTGAAATGGAATCTGTCCAGAGTTTATCAGCGAGCGGTGATTCGATATTTAACAGCTGAAGGATGTCGACCAGTTGATATTCATCGCAAAATGCAGGCAGTGTATGGTGACAAACGTGTGTCGAAGACAACAGTGAAGAATTGGACAACGATATTTAACAAATGACGCGAGTTAAGGAAAGATCTTCCTAGACCAGGTCGGTACATATTGTTGCGTTAACTCGCGTATTTCTTTAAATATCGTTGTCCAGTTCTTCACTGTTGTTTTCCACACCGTTTTGTCACCATACACTGCCTACATTCTGCGATGAATGTCAACTGGTCGACATCCTTCAGCTGTTAAAAAATCGAATCACCACTAGCTGATAGACTCTGGACAGATTCCGTATCACACCCGACAAGTTTTCAACAGTCTGCTGAGGAAACTATGAGTCGAAGGATAATTAAATATTGCAAACTTGGCCGTTGTTATGTGATGTTTACATCAGCAGTGACGTCATCATGCGCAACGTACGTATGTTCCTTTGGCGCAGTCGTATCAGGTGTCACTTGAACACCTCTCGTACATACAAATATCGATTCTAATTTGCAGTGGAATATCTACGAAAATACTTGAACAATAAATAAAAGCAATAGTTAAATCTCAGATGAGATAAGCTCAATTTGAACTCCTTTAAGGAATGTGATGTCATGATGCCTTAATAATTTTAGACGACTTAACTAAACAACCATGAACAATTTATAGCGTCTAGACATACCATTTATAGATCAAGAGAAATCTGTTGGCAACAGCGACAATTGTTAGATAATGTGAGAGCATTGTACCATATAAATAAAAATGTAATATGAATAAATAATGGGGTCACATAGCTTTTGAAATAGTTACACGAATAACAGGAGACTGTGTGGTCGGGGGTTGAAACTCGATCGGTTTAGTTACACGAATAACAGGTGATTGTGTGGCCGGGGGTTGAAACTCGATCGGTTTAGTTACACGAATAACAGGTGATTGTGTGGCCGGGGGTTGAAACTCGATCGGTTTAGTTACACGAATAACAGGTGATTGTGTGGCCGGGGGTTGAAACTCTATCGGTTTAGTTACACGAATAACAGGAGACTGTGTGCCCGGGGATTGAAACTAAATCGGTTTAGTTACATGAATACAAGGAGGCTGTGTAGCCGAGGATTGAAACTCGATCGGTTTAGTTACATGAATAGAAGGAGGCTGTGTAGCCGAGGGTTGAAACTGGTTCCAGTTTTCACAATCCAAACGCACCAGGTTCGATTTCCACCACGTTCAGTTTGGAAGACACTATTTGTCTCGGACGATTGCTCCCCAACGTACCGAAAATAATGGCACCCTACTGAAATACACACTTGCCAAGAAATATATAATAACCAGGTAGGTGGTGGCTGTAAGAAGCCACGTTCTTTAAAGGACATGCTACTTACTGTATTACAGTAATACAACAAAAAATGTGAGCTTTCATTATTGCTGTTCAGCGTTGACTTGGTTTACATGGACATAGTACAAACAAAAGTTTACCGTATTGCAACACCAAAAATTGAATTCTAAATAAGAAGCAAAGAATCCAACTCATTTCACGAAGAAGGTTTTGCAAACGATCAAAGCACAATTCACAAGGACGAAGACAGAATGAAAAAATCACTGATGCACCGAGTGCAGTATGTGAAAGATATATTCTGTAGATTGGCACATCAAAAAAGGAAATTATGAAGATTATCGAAACACCAGATCCATATAATATACATATTAACACTATAAAATTAATGCTGCACAAGAGTTCAAATGTGTGGTAAGTATTTTTTATTGTAGAAGATTGAAAGTTTGTTAGAGAAATTGAAATCAGATATTGGAAAGTCTCAGCCGTGACATGTCAACTGTCAGCATACAGAAACACGGGAACATCGTAACCAAAACGTGGCTTCTTAAAATCGCCACCTACCTGGCTGTTATAAGTTTCTTTGTGAGTGTGCAGTACGATAGGCTGCTATTTCTTTCCGTACGTGAAGGAGCAATCGCCCGAGAAAGAAATCCAGTGTCTGCCAAACTGGACACGGTCGGAATCGAACCTGGTGCGTCGGGATTGTGAAAACCGAACCAGTTTCAGCCCTAGGCCACGCAGCCTCCCTACGAAAACACTACAACTGATAAACAGCATATTTACAGCAATTATGTGGTACCAATGTAAAACATGACACTTATCCAAGGCATGGAAAACAGAAAATTACAAGGCCTGGAATGAAATATTTCAGAAAAATGCTAGGTGTCACCAGGAAAGATAAAATTCACAGCGATGAAATTATAAATATGGGGAGAGTACAGTATAGGCTCAATACATTTCAAAACAGTAAATGCTATAGTTCGATCAAATCACGAAAATGCAGCCTGATCAATTACACTGCATATTTACAACACACAAAGGTGTGGCTACAAGACACGAGGAACAGCGCGTGGCAGATGGATAGATAGCATTAGCGAAATTCAAGAACACTTGCTCTAAGAAAAGTAACGTTACCTCCCGTTGGCATTTAAAAAAATGTTTTTTTTTTCGTTCGCTTATTTCTCTAATCCCCAAAGGCGGTTTGCGTTGCACTGTGGGTTTTTAATTTTATTTTGCGCCTATCGGTCCAGTGCATCCGGCTTCAGCATGCATTTTATGTAAGGGTCTACTTCCTCCTGTATTTTTTAAGGGTTTGCTTCCCCGGGGTAACAGCCGGTGCTGTGATGGGGATCGAATCCAGCACATTCGAGTTGTGAGCCGTGCTACTTAACCACTAGGCCACGCCGCCCCCCCCCTTTCAACCCAAAACAAAACAATAAGAAAACCAGTGACCAGTTAAGTAAGAAACTTTCCCGCCAATACAAACTTATGCGGTCCGAAACTTCACGGTTTCGCGATTTTGACTCTTGAAGCGCTTTTCCTTCTCAGCTAATGCGAACCCCTTAGTGTTATTACCAATTGATTACTTCGAACTATATCGGAAGTCTGTATGGTCATTGTGGCACATGAATCAATCTTTGTCCAAATCTAGAAATTGGACGACATCTTTCTTTCATTAATTTTATGTCTCCTGTAACATTCTTATGTTTTGTAGTCTCTTCAAGATGGGACATACGGAAACCTTGTTTGCCGTCTCCTTCTACTTGCTTCTCACGTTACAGTGTTGGAATGTTGTGCTTCACGTTCAGACCCCGGTAACATAATCGATACGCGTTTAAATATCTGGGCACATATATTTCATCAGATGAAAGCTGCAATTATGAAATAAAAGGTAGAATAGTCTAAACAAAATCGGTCTTCCAGACCATGCAGGGAATGATGTGCTACAAAATCTTGTCGCTTAAACTAAGACAGAAAGTCATTTGATGCTATGTGAAACCAGTACTGACATATGACAGTGAATCATGGACAATTATCAAATAAGGACATAGTTCATTGTAAGCAGCGTAGTTGGGGTTGTACAGAAGAATGCTGCGGATCCCATGGACTGCAAAGGAAACTAATGATACAGTACTCGAAGAGGCACACAGACAACTGCTTGTAAAGGTCAGAAGAAAGAAATCATCCTTTTTCGGACGTGTTATGAGAAGATGCGGTTTAGAGCACGTCGTGACAACGGCAGAGCTATCAGGAAACAGAGACAGAGGAAGGCCGCGAGAAAAGATGTAGGACAGCCTGATAGAATGGCACAGACAACAATAAACAAAAGAGTTAGTAAACGAAACACATTATAGAAGCAGATGAAAGTTTATGATTGCCAACGCCAACATTGACTCCAAGTTTCTGCTCTCTACAAGAGAATTGACTCCAAGTTTCTGCTCTGTACAGAAGAACTGACTACAAGTTTCTGCTCTGTATCGAAGAACTGACTCCAAGTTTCTGCTCTCTACAAGAGAATTCTCCAAGTTTCTGTTCTGTACAGAAGAACTAACTCCAAGTTTATGCTCACTACAAGAGAATTGACTCCAAGTTTCTGCTCTGTATCGAAGAACTGACTCCAAGTTTCTGCTCTCTACAAGAGAATTGACTCCAAGTTTCTGCTCTCTACAAGAGAATTGACTCCAAGTTTCTGCTTTCTACAAGAGAATTGATTCCAAGTTTCTGCTCTCTAAAAGAGAATTGACTCCAAGTTTCTGCTTTCTACAAGAGAATTGACTCCAAGTTTCTGCTCTCTACAAGAGAATTGACTCCAAGTTTCTGCTCTCTACAGGAAAATTGAATCCAAGTTTCTGCTCTCTACAAGTGAATTGACTCCAAGTTTCTGCTCTCTACAAGAGAATTGACTCCAAGTTTCTGCTTTCTACAAGAGAATTGATTCCAAGTTTCTGCTCTCTACAAGAGAATAGACTCCAAGTTTCTGCCCTCTACAAGAGAATTGACTCAAGTTTCTGCTCTGTACAGAAGAATTGACTCCAAGTTTCTGCTCTCTACAAGAGAATTGACTCCAAG
The DNA here is from genome assembly GCA_036924085.1 of Ariolimax columbianus. Classification (NCBI taxonomy): domain Eukaryota; kingdom Metazoa; phylum Mollusca; class Gastropoda; order Stylommatophora; family Arionidae; genus Ariolimax; species Ariolimax columbianus. Next base: position 31,883,012 of record JAVGWX010000023.1, read on the forward strand.
TTTCTGCTCTCTACAAGAAAATTGACTCCAAGTTTCTGCTTTCTACAAGAGAATTGATTCCAAGTTTCTGCTCTCTACAGGAAAACTGACTCCAAGTTTCTGCTCTCTACAGGAAAACTGACTCCAAGTTTCTGCTCTCTACAAGAGAATTTTACGCCAAGTTTCTTCTCTCTACAGGAGAACTGACTCCAAGTTTCTTCTTTCTACAAGAGAATTGACTCCACGTTTCTGCTCTGTACAGAAGAATTGACTCCAAGTTTCTGCTCTCTACAAGAGAGTTGACTCCAAGTTTCTGCTCTCTGCAAGAGAACTGACTCCGAGTTTCTGCTCTGTACAGAAGAACTGACTCCTAGTTTCTGCTCTCTACAGGAGAACTGACTCCAAGTTTCTGCTATCTACACGAGAACTGACTCCAAGTTTCTGCTCTCTACAGGAGAACTGACTCCAAGTTTCTGCTCTCTACAAGTGAATTGACTCCAAGTTTCTGCTCTGTACAAGAAAATTGACTCCAAGTTTCTGCTCACTACAAGAGAATTGATTCCAAGTTTCTGCTCTCTACAAGAGAATTGACTCCAAGTTTCTGCTCTGTACAGAAGAATTGACTCCAAGTTTCGGCTCTCTACAAGAGAATTGACTCCACGTTTTTGCTCTCTACAGGAAAACTGACTCCAAGTTTCTGCTCTCTACAAGGGAAATGACTCCAAGTTTCTGCTCTCTACAAGAGAATAGACTCCAAGTTTCTGCTCTGTACAAGAGAATTGACTCCAAGTTTCTGCTCTGTACAGAAGAATTGACTCCAAGTTTCTGCTCTCTACAAGAGAATTGACTCCAAGTTTTTGCTCTCTACAAGAGAATTGACTCCAAGTTTCTGCTCTCTACAGGAAAACTGACTCCAAGTTTCTGCTCTCTACAAGAGAATTGACTCCACGTTTCTGCTCTGTACAGAAGAATTGACTCCAAGTTTCTGCTCTCTACAAGTGAATTGACTCCAAGTTTCTGCTCTGTACAAGAAAATTGAATCCAAGTTTCTGCTCTCTACAAGAGAATTGATTCCAAGTTTCTGCTCTCTACAAGAGAATTGACTCCAAGTTTCTGCTCTCTACAAGAGAGATGACTCCAAGTTTCTGCTCTCTACAAGAGAACTGACTCCAAGTTTCTGCTCTGTACAGAAGAACTGACTCCAAGTTTCTGCTCTCTACAGGAGAACTGACTCCAAGTTTCTGCTATCTAGATGAGAACTGACTCCAAGTTTCTGCTCTGTATCGAAGAACAGACTCCAAGTTTCTGCTCTCTACAGAACTACTGAGTTGACGATAAACAATCTTAATTTGGTACTAATCTGTATTTCCCTAGATTACCATATACTGTTCCAAAGAAAGGCAACATTGTTACATGCTAGAATGCTTGTAAAATACAATTTCCGTTATCTCACCATGTAGTAACTAATGCAACAGTAACAATTAAAAATAACATATACAGAGGAGGGAAGTATAGAAACTACTAACGAAGTCTTCGTTCTCGATTGCTCCCAAATAATCGCCTCTATTTCCATAATAAACGGGCCGGGTTTTCTCATGCTTTTCTCGTCGCTGTACAGTTTTTCCACAATTGGAATGGGAAAAGTCCTGTTGTCATTCTTAGTTAACTTAACTTAACTTAACTTAACTTAACTTAACTTAACGTCTTTATACTGGTTTAGAAGACTGTGCAGAGTCTGTACACAACCAGTTCCATTTACATTACCTTGCTCTAAAAGTTATGCACATTCAATTTATTCTTAAATGCATTAATTATCCCTGCCTCCACTACCTCATGTGGTCATGTATTTCAAGCATTCACCACTCTTTGAATAAAAAAATATTTCCTTATATCTAATTTGGAACTTTTCTTTAGTTAATTTGTAACTATGCCCTCTTGTTCTTGTGGGTGGTTGTATTTTGAAAAAAAACTTGTTATAGTCTAATTTTATCCATTCCTCTGATCATCTTATTAACCTGTATTAAGTCACCTGGAATTCTCTTTTCTAGACACAGTAGGCCGGTTTTTCTGATACTTCCCTCATAACTGTAATTCTGGAATCCCACTATCAGCTTTGTCGCTCTTTTTTTGTTTTCTTTCCAGCACGTCTATTTCCTATGATAAAAATCTACTACTTTCCTAGAGCCGGCAGACCAGTAAAACGTGTTCTACATTTGTGTTCTTCTCTTGGGCACATGTCCTGGTGCTCAATTGTTAATTTGTTGAACAGTAAATATGTTCGTCTCATTCTTCTTCTTCTTCTTCTTCTTCTTCTTCGTACGCTGTCAGACGTCAACTTGAATTTGTTCGAAGAAAGCAGCTGTCATCCTGAGGCTGTCGACACTGCCATAGAGCTTGTCTAGTGTTGGCACTGGTGATGGCCACATGTGCTGTCTCTGGTCCTCGTATGTTGGGCAGTTTTCCAGCAGATGTTCAGCGGTCATTTTCCCTGTGTCACCTATCTTCAATTTATTGAATAGGTGGTACCTCAGTCTGTTGTGGCCTGTGCGGAGTCTGAAGACCACGATCTGCTCTATTCTGTTCAGCTGGTAGTAGGCATCGTTTTTTATGTAGCCAGTATGTTCTGTTTCCCATTTGGCCATGTGCCTGGCCCTAATAAACCTTTTGGACTTTTCGTAGGTCACATTAGAATCTGGTTGTGGTAGTCTTGCACCTTCTTTTGCCAGTTTGTCTGCCTTCTCGTTTGCCTTGGATGTTACAGTGGGATGTACCCCTACTCTTTTTGGTGCGGACTGCTGGCATAGTTGACAGAGTACCGCTCTTAAATCATTAAGTTCAGTATTTTTGTGGCTGTTTAGTGCTGTAACCACGGCCAGGGCATCTGTAAACAGGACTATCTGGCTTTCATTGCTTTCGCCTGTCAGCATTGTTTCTACTGCAGCCTTCAGTACCTCTGCCTCCGCTCTGAAATTGCTTGATCGTCTCATTCAATAGTTTATAATTTTTTTTAAAATGCCACACATATTAATTGACAAATATTTGAGGTATTTGTTGTGTCCTATAAACGTTATTTCATAGTATTGTTCTCCCCCCCCCGCCCCATACATTCCAAATTTAGCCTGAGTCTATCCCCCTTCAGACGTGGTGCTGTCTGCTTCTGAAACTTTCGAAATGGCATGCTTTAATACGTCTTCTACATAATTTTAAAGTATTCTTAAGACTTCCAGGTCAGTAAGTAAAGGGCGACATTAAAGTGCTGAAATGTTTACAAGACAGCTGGTCGTGAAAGGAAGAGGTCGTCAACGCCACGAGGTATGACACATGCTGATGATGATGACGTTATAATAGCCACAATAATGTGGATAAAAAATGCATGCGTTGCCATGTAAGTAAAATAAGGCGATAAGAGCTTGCAGGTTTTGTGAAGTTTGTGAGTGAACCTGCCATTATTTCCCGCTAATGATTCTGCGTTTTAACTTCATTTTCATACCCGCCTGCAAATGATTGTTAAAAATTGTTCTAGAGGCAGAATATGATTAATGCTTGGTTGTAGATTTATGAGGTGAGCTGCGAATTATGAGCTCTACTTGGCCTCGCATGTGGACGGCAGACTTGGACGTTGTATGATCGTTATATGAGAAATATACATGGAAATAAAATGAATGCGTTTTTTTTTTAGACCTGCTTTCGTGGGAGTGGGTTGATGTGGGTGTGTCTTGGGGGTGGTTGGAGTGAGTGATAGGGGTAGAGGATATTAGAGTTAAAGGAGGTGTACATACATTATATTCTTCATGTTTACTTGTCGTTCCATACAAAATATGGAATGACAGCTGCAACTGGCGCCTTACAGGAAGACTGTATACAGACATATATTATAGTAGTGACTTATGTAGCAGGTTGTTTTACATATCGATGTTATGTTACTAGCTGCACGCACAACTCTGTTCAGTTAGTCGTATTATACGATTTATGTACTACTACTACTGCTGGTACTGCTGCTGCTGCTGTTACTACTACTACTACTATTAATGCCACTGATACTAATACTACTATTACTACTTCTGCTAATACTATAACTACTACTATTGCAAAGGCTACTACTACTACTACTACTAATATTAATGCCACTGATACTAATACTACTATTACTACTTCTGCTAATACTATAACTACTACTATTGCAAATACTACTACTTCTACTACTACTGCTATTACTACTACTACTACTACTACTACTATTAATGCCACTGATACTAATACTACTATTACTACTTCTGCTAATACTATAACTACTACTATTGAAAATGCTACTACTACTACCACTACTACCACTACTACTTCTACTACTACTACTACTACTGCTACTACTACTACTACTACTACTACTACTATTAATGCCACTGATACTAATACTACTATTACTACTTCTGCTAATACTATAACTACTACTATTGCAAATACTACTACTTCTACTACTACTGCTATTACTACTACTGCTACTAAAATAATCTCTGCTACTACAACTCCTACTCATCGTCCTAGTACTACTGTAATACTTCTCCACATCATATTTCTGCAACCAATTCTATTATGATAACTACTGCTATTGTGAACACTGGATTTCAGTGGGAAGATTATAAATAATAATGGAGGACTGGATATCAGTGTGAAGATTATATATCAGAGAAAAGATTATATATCAGTGGGATTAGATATCGGTGGAAAGATTAGATATCAGTGAACCGATTAGATATCAGTGAACCGATTAGTTATCACTGAACCGATTAGATATCAGTGGAAAGATTAGATATAAATGGGAATAGATATCAGTAAGAAGATTATATATCAGTGAACCGATTAGATATCAGTGAACTGATTAGATATCAGTGGAAAGATTAGATATCAGTGAACCGATTAGATATCAGTGGAAAGATTAGATATCAGTGAACCGGTTAGATATCAGTGGAAAGATTAGATATAAATGGGAATATATATCAGTAAGAAGATCATATCTAAGTGGGAAGATTATATATCAGTGGAAAGATTAGATATAAATGGGAATAGATATCAGCAAGAAGATTATATATCAGTAAACCGTTTAGATATCAGTGAACCGATTAGATATCCGTGGAAAGATTAGATATCAGTGAACCGATTAGATATCAGTGAACCGATTAGTTATCACTGAACCGATTAGATATCAGTGGAAAGATTAGATATAAATGGGAATAGATATCAGTAAGAAGATTATATATCAGTGAACCGATTAGATATCAGTGAACTGATTAGATATCAGTGGAAAGATTAGATATCAGTGAACCGATTAGATATCAGTGGAAAGATTAGATATCACTGAACCGATTAGATATCAGTGGAAAGATTAGATATCACTGAACCGATTAGATAACAGTGGAAAGATTAGATATAAATGGGAATATATATCAGTAAGAAGATCATATCTAAGTGGGAAGATTATATATCAGTGGAGAGATTAGGTAACCCAACTTAACTTAACGTCTTTATATTGGCTTAGAAGACTTTGCAGAGTCTCTATACAACCCGTTTCATTTGCATTGCCTTGCTATACAAACTATGCGCATCCAATCTATTCTTAAATGCATTAATTGTCCATGCATTGCCATGCTTCCTGTGGCAATGCATTCCACGAATTCACCACTCTCTGACAGCAAAAATATTTCCTAATATCTAATCTGGATCTTTCTTTGGTTAATTTGTAGCTATGCCCTCGTGTTTTTGTAAGTGGTTGCATTTTGAAAAACGTGATGCAGTCTAATTTGTCCATTCCTCTGATCATCTTATAAACCTGTATTATCACCATGAATTCTTCTCTCTTCGAGACACTGTAGGCCGGTTTTTCTGAGTCTTTCCTCATAACTGTAATTCTAGAATGCCACTATCAGCTTTGTCGCTTATCTTTGTATCCTTTCCAGCACATCTATTTCCTATCTACGATAAAGACTCCACACCTGTACACAGTACTCCAATCTAGGTCTAACTAAAGCTTTATACAGTTTGACTATCACATTCTTGCTCCGATGTTTAATATTTCTTGTTATCATACCTAACATTGCATTTGCCTTTTTCACTGCTACCTTAACTTGCTCACTCACCTTACCTGTATGATCTATTATAACTCCTAGGTCCCTTTCCTTTTCTATCTTTCTAATATTGTTCTCGCCCATTCTGTAATTGTGTTCCATATTGGATTTACCCATGTGGATGACTGTATATTTATCTACATTAAACTCCATTTGCCAGCTCACAGACCATTCTCGAACTTTATCTAAATCCGACATCAATATATCCACTTCTGCTTTAGATGAGACACTACTGCATAGTTTTGTGTCATCAACAAGTTTTGCAATCATGGATCGGATATCACTGTCCAAATCATTTATATATATCAAGAACAAAATTGGTTCCAAAACCGAGCCCTGTGGCACTCCACTTTTCACTTCACACCACTCAGAGTACTCCTTATTTATGCCCACCCTCTGCCTTCTTCCCGTTAACCAATTTTCAATCCATTTGGCAACTTCCCCACCTATTCCATGTGATTTTAACTTTCTAAATAAGCTTTAATGAGGTACTCTATCAAAGGCTTTTGCAAAATCTGGATAAATAACATCTACCTGTTCCCCTTTATCTATAATTTTAGTAACCTCCTCCATGAATTCTAATAGATTTGTTAAGCCCGATCTCCCTCTAGTAAACAAATACTGACTGTTTCTGATTAGATGTCTAAATGCATTACAATGTTTTCTTTGATTATTGACTCTAACAATTTAGAAACTATGCTTGATAAACTCACCGGTCTATAATTTGCTGGATCTGATTGTTTGCCTCTATTGAATAAGGGTATCACTCCTGCATCTTTCCAATCCCGTGGAACAATCCATTTTGCAAGTGATTGAGAACATAATATAGCCAATGATTTTGTTGGTCTCTTATTTCATACAACAATTTTGGATGAATACCATCTTGACCTGGACATTTCTCCACTTTCAACCCACCCAATTAAAAAAAATCATCATTTCCTCTGTAATACAGATTGATCTTAATCCCGCTGTATCCATGTCTCTTTGAAAAATATCTTTTAAATATGTTTTTTTTTATTTACCTGCCTCTAAATGTTTTTTCCATGCTTTATTTTTAGCTCTTCTACATTTAACTGCAAATCTAGTTATCCACTTTTTATGCTTGGAGTTTACCTCCCTACATGGAATACATTCTTCTTTTAGCTTTTCTAGACCTGTTTTAAAACTCTCTCTTTCTCTTGTTCAACATCTAGTCCTCCGACAATATCTTTCCAGATTATGTGGTTCGCTGCCTCTTTCATTTCCTAAACATCTGCCTTAGAGTAGTCGCGTGTTCGCGTGTTTATGTTTACTTCTTTCTCTGCTATAAAATCCCAACGGATGATTTGATGGACTCTTGAGCCAAGCATGTTCCCCAAAGGTAACGTTTTCAATCATATTGTCCTCTTTAGTAAATATTAAGTCGAGTGTGCTTTTGCCTCTGGTAGCTGCTTCTACGTGTTGAATTAAAAAATTGCCAGTAATGCACTCAACAAAGGGTTTTGACTCTTCAAGTGATTCTGCTATATCCCATTTTTTCTGGAAAGTTGAAATCCCCCATTAATAATAATTTCCTTTCACTTGCCTTTTCTATGCTGCTAATCAGCTCTTCATCTCCCTCTTTTTGACTTGATGGACATCTATAGCATACTTCAGTCACTGTATATTTCACCCCCACTTTCAATTTCTCACAATACACTTTCATTTTTATTACCACATAATAAATCTTCTTTGATCGTAATATTAACTGCATTTGTACAGTATAATAAAACGCCACCTTTGTTAGCCTTATCTCCAACTATCCTCATATGTCCAAGATTATGTTAGCCCTATTATATCTGGATTTTTTTCTGTTACATACAGTTCCAATTCTTCTCTTTTATTTACTATGCTTCTCACATTTGCGTAGAAACATTTTAGTTTGTAATTTTGTTGTTTTTCAAATTTTTTTGTTGCTTTATCATTTTTATTTTTGCTTTTCTACTACTTATTTCACACTTCCCTGACCCCAACTCTCCCCTTTGACTACATCCTCTATATCACCCTATTGTAGGCCTATCTTTAATCTCATACTTCATAGGCCTTACCAGTTTAAATTTGAAATACAATGATAAAACATTTACTTCGCTACAGCATGCTGTCATATCTCCTTTAGAAGTAAATCTCTCCTTTTTAGCATTTTACTTTTTGTCTACTTTCACATCAATAAATTCCATTCCCGTGTAAGCACACATCACTTGCAACCTAAGGTTGATATCTATTATCTTACTATCTAAATAGTCTGACCCATCTGCTTTGTCTAAAATGACCTTTCTGAACTATTTTTCCTTAAATATTTCCATAAGACTCTTTTACATTTGTTTAATTATTTTTGTACCATCTCTCTTTACAGTATTAGTTCCTTCCTATACCACAACATGACTGTTTGCTCTGCTATCTATCCCCTTTATTCTCCTCTTTATGTCCTCAATTTTACCTCCCCCAATTTAAATTGTTTTTCCATTTTATGTTGTTTTGAAAAATGTCTGCCAACCTCCCTCATATAAGTGGGAAGATTAGATGTCAGTTCGAAGATTAGATATTAGAGGGAAGATTAAATGTCAGTTCGAAGATTAGATATTTGAGGGACGATTAGATGTCAGTTCGAAGATTAGATATTAGAGGGAAGATTAGATATCAGTTCGAAGATTAGATATTTGAGGGACGATTAGATGTCAGTTCGAAGATTAGATATTAGAGGGAAGATTAGATATCAGTTCGAAGATTAGATATTAGAGGGAAGATTAGATATCAGTTCGAAGATTAGATATTTGAGGGACGATTAGATGTCAGTTCGAAGATTAGATATTAAAGGGAAGATTAGATGTTAGTTCGAAGATTAGATATTAGAGAAAAGTTTAGATGTTAGTTCGAAGATTAGATATTAGTGGAAAGTTTATATGTTAGTAAGAAGCTTAGCTATCAGTGGGATGACTAGATATCAGGGAAACAAACTAGATATCAGTGGAAAGATTAGATATCAAAAGAAAGACTAAAAATCAGAGAGAAGACTAGATACCAGAGAGAAGAATAGATAGAGGAAAGTATAGATGTCAGAGAGAAGACTAGGTATCAGAGAGAAGGCTAGATATCAGAGGGAAGTCTAGATACCAGAGGGAAGTCTAGATATCAGAGGGAAGTCTAGATATCAGAGGGAAGTCTAGATACCAGAGGGAAGTCTAGATACCAGAGGGAAGTCTAGATATCAGAGAAGACTAGATATAAGTGGAAGATTAAATATACTAGTAGGATGACTAAATATAATGGCATCACTAGATATATCTGACAATCGAGATTCTAAAATTAATCAATGACCATCTGTTAGGTGATCAAACGGTAATCGATGAATAAACAACCGACAAGCTACACGAGTTTCGTTTCAAACATAGATTGATCACAAATTTGCACCTGGGAGATTAAGACAGAAATATGTAGCACCAATACGCTGTTATGGTCTGTTATATAGAGAATAGATATGGTCGTACTTCAAGCACCCACACAGGGTCTTCGTCAACAGGTGGCAAAGAGTGCCGACACTGGTGCTTTCAGCAAAACAGTATTCTGCTTCTTCATCCCACGCACCCCTCCCTGGTTGACCTACGATTGATTTAAACAATCATGCTGTTTGGAGATTGCTATTTCATGGATTGTAGGGTTAGCATCCAAGTCATGGTCACTAATTGGTCTGAAATTATCATCCACATCCATAACATCCAAGTGATCAGTCTCATATCAGCACACTTATACCATATCCACAACAACCAAGTGATGGTGACTGATAGGTCTGAAATTATGCACATCCATATCCACAAAAACCAAGTGATGGTCACTGGTAGGTCTCAGATTGCCATCTCCTTCCGTATCCACAACATCCAGGTCATGGCCACTGATCTGACTCAGATTATCATCCCCATCCTTATCCACTTCCTCATCCACAACATCCCGGTCATGGACATTGATCGGAATCATGATATCACCCAGATCCCATATCCGCATTCTTCACTATTAGAAAATACGCCAGTTCGTTCATTGCTACTTATCCGAGCGTTACTAGGACATTCCTCAGTTGAGACGGACATGTTTTTTTCTAGATCGCAATGGCTCCGGGGTCGACCGAGCCTTAAATGGGTACCGGTTCAGTCGGAAAGGTTAAAGCGGGAAGGGAGAGGAGATGGCTACCGCCCTCATATAGCCGACCCTTTGAAATGTGAGATTGCTAAAGACCTCATAAACCTGCTTTCGCTTACCTTACCGTATCTTACAGTACTTCACCGAACCGTACCGTACCGTACCTAACGGTACCTATTCTTAACCTACCTTACCTTACATTACCTTCCCTTACCTTACCTTACCTTAAATTCCCTAAATTAAATTACCGTACCATACCTTACCTTGCCTTTACATTACCGTACATTACCGTACCTTACCATACCGTGCCCTTACATTACCGTACCTTACCTTACCGTACCTTACCGTACCTTACTTTACCTTGCTTGACCATACTTTTTTAGATCCATATGAGCACCCTCCCCATCCAACTCTCCCACATAACCCACCTACCTACCGCCAGCACCAGCTTAAAGCAACTGTATCCGCCATCCACTGACTGTCACTAACCCGACAATTAATTGACAGTACATCCACACGAGCACCCCACTACCGCAACACCCTAACCACCTCCAGCGTGAGGCCTCTGTGTCCGCTATCCCCTCATTGACGTAACACAACACCCCACAACCTTTTTCACTAAAGATGTTCTGGTTCGAGTCTAGCTGAACCGCCTATTGTCAAGTCCAGCTCAACCGCCTATCTAGTCGAGTCCAGCTCAACCACCTATCTAGTCAAGTCCAGCTCAACCGCCTATCTAATCGAGTCCAGCTCAACCGCCTATCTAGTTGAGCCCAGCTCAACCGCATATCCAGTCATGTTCAGCTCAACCGCCTATTGTCAAGTCCAGCTGAACTGCCTATCTAGTCGAGTCCAGCTCAACCGCCTATCTAGTCAAGTCCAGCTCAACCGCCTATCTAGTCCAGTCCAGCTCAACCGCCTATCAACAGCCTATCTAGTCAAGTCCAGCTCAGCCACATATCAACCGCCTATCTAGTCGAGTCCAACTCAACCGCCTATCTAATCGAGTCCAGCTCAACCGCCTATCTAGTCAAGTCCAGCTCAACCGCCTATCTAGTCCAGTCCAGCTCAACCGCCTATCAACAGCCTATCTAGTCAAGTTCAGCTCAACCACCTATCAACAGCCTATCTAGTCGAGTCCAGCTCAACCGCCTATCTAGTCAAGTCCAGCTCAACCGCCTATCTAGTCAAGTCCAGCTCAACCGCCTATCTAGTCAAGTCCATCTCAACCGTCTATGTAGTCAAGTCCAGCTCAACCGTCTATCAACCGTCTATCTAGCCAAGTCCAGCTCAACCGTTTATCTAATCGAGTCCAGCTCAACCGCCTATCTAGTCTAGTCCAGCTCAACCGCCTATCTAGTCCACTCCAGCTCAACCGCCTATCAACAGCCTATCTAGCCAAGTCCAGCTCAACCGCCTATCTAATCGAGTCCAGCTCAACCGCCTATCTAGTTGAGCCCAGCTCAACCGCATATCCAGTCATGTTCAGCTCAACCGCCTATTGTCAAGTCCAGCTCAACCGCCTATCTAGTCCAGTCCAGCTCAACCGCCTATCAACAGCCTATCTAGTCAAGTCCAACTCAACCACCTATAAACAGCCTATCTAGTCCAGTCCAGCTCAACCGCCTATCTAGTCAAGTCCAGCTCAACCGCCTATCTAGTCGAGTCCAGCTCAACCGCCTATCTAATCGAGTCCAGCTCAACCGCCTATCTAGTTGAGCCCAGCTCAACCGCATATCCAGTCATGTTCAGCTCAACCGCCTATTGTCAAGTCCAGCTCAACCGCCTATCTAGTCCAGTCCAGCTCAACCGCCTATCAACAGCCTATCTAGTCAAGTCCAACTCAACCACCTATAAACAGCCTATCTAGTCCAGTCCAGCTCAACCGCCTATCTAGTCAAGTCCAGCTCAACCGCCTATCTAGTCGAGTCCAGCTCAACCGCCTATCTCGTCAAGTCCAGCTCAACCGCCTATCTAGTCAAGTCCATCTCAACCGTCTATCTAGTCAAGTCCAGCTCAACCGCCTATCAACCGCCTATCTAGTCAAGTCCATCTCAACCGTCTATCTAGTCAAGTCCAGCTCAACTGACTATCAACCGTCTATCTAGTCAAGTCCAGCTCAACTGCCTATCAACCGCCTATCTAGTCAAGTCCATCTCAACCGTCTATCTCGTCAAGTCCAGCTCAACCGCCTATCTAGTCAAGTCCATCTCAACCGTCTATCTAGTCAAGTCCAGCTCAACCGCCTATCAACCGCCTATCTAGTCAAGTCCATCTCAACCGTCTATCTAGTCAAGTCCAACTCAACTGCCTATCAACCGCCTATCTAGTCAAGTCCATCTCAACCGTCTATCTAGTCAAGTCCAGCTCAACCGCCTATCAACCGCCTATCTAGTCAAGTCCATCTCAACCGCCTATCTAGTCAAGTCCATCTCAACCGCCTATCTAGTCAAGTCCAGCTCAACCGTCTATCTAGTCAAGTCCAGCTCAACCGCCTATCAACCGCCTATCTAGTCAAGTCCATCTCAACCGCCTATCTAGTCAAGTCCATCTCAACCGCCTATCTAGTCAAGTCCAGCTCAACCGCCTATCAACCGCCTATCTAGTCAAGTCCAGCTCAACCACCTATCTAGTCAAGTCCATCTCAACCGCCTATCTAGTCAAGACCAGCTCAACCGCCTATCTAGACAAGTCCATCTCAACCGCCTATCTAGTCAAGTCCATCTCAACCGCCTATCTAGTCAAGTCCATCTCAACCGCCTATCTAGTCAAGTCCATCTCAACCGCCTATCTAGTCAAGTCCATCTCAACCGCCTATCTAGTCAAGTTCATCTCAACCGCCTATCTAGTCAAGTCCAGCTCAACCGCCTATCTAGTCAAGTCTAGCTCAACCGCCTATCTAGTCAAGTCCAGCTCAACCGCCTATCTAGTCAAGTCTAGCTCAACCACCTATCTAGTCAAGTCCAGCTCAACCGCCTATCTAGTCAAGTCCAGCTCAACCGCCTATCTAGTCAAGTCCAGCTCAACCGCCTATCTAGTCAAGTCTAGCTCAACCGCCTATCTAGTCAAGTCCAGCTCAACCGCCTATCTAGTCAAGTCCAGCTCAACCGCCTATCAACCGTCTATCTAGTGAAGTCCAGCTTAACCGCCTATCAACCGCCTATCTAGTCAAGTCCAGCTCAACCGCCTATCTAGTCAAGTCCAGCTCAACCGCCTATCTAGTCAAGTCCAGCTCAACCGCCTATCAACCGTCTATCTTGTGAAGTCCAGCTTAACCGCCTATCAACCGCCTATCTAGTCAAGTTCAGCTCAACCGCCTATCTAGTCAAGTCCAGTTCAACCACCTATCAACCGCCTATCTAGTCAAGTCCATCTCAACCCCCTATCTAGTCACATCGAGTCGCAGAGACTTCTCACAGAGAGTCAGTGAGGTTTTCGTGCGAGTCGTGGGACCGTCTACATGATATGCCTCGCGTAAGCTTCAGGAGAAATATCAAGAACAGTAGTTCGACTTGTACATCATTTTGGTCTAACTAAGCACAATTTAATGTTGATGATGGTGATGATGTTCGTCCATCACATGTGGCGAAGACCACTCTCTTTGTCCAGCCGTGTGAACAGTCTTTTATGTTGCTGTGTCCTCTGAAATCGGAGACCTGCGCTATGATTTCGGTTAAAGTGAAAAAGAAACTTCTCCTTTTGTCAATGTCACTCTCTAGTCCTGAGCTTCATTTGGCTAGTGACAAGACATTATCGAGACGACTGGACATATCACAGGATGCAGGTTTTTCTTCAGGTTTTACTCCTGAAGCCTTTCCCGCAAACAGGTACTCCGAAAGCAGAGGAAGGGATGGCATTTATCGTTGTGAGTTGTGCCTTTCCCATAACCGGAAGAGGTCGTAGGGACATCACTCAGCGTGTAGGTGATGTGTTGAGTATCAGTTCCAGGCCGTGTTCTAAATTTTAGTCACATCAAAACATACACTGTCTGCAGCTAGGGGGAAGGCGCGCAAATCTCGTGCAGTTCATCCGTGTGCACTAGACTGTGAAAATACGACATAGGTTTAAGCTAGTGCTAGTTCATACAGTCAATGTATATGTTGGGACAATCTGAGGGAATAAAACACAAAAAATGAACGAAAAAACTACCCCAAATAGAAAACTACGACACGTGTCCATGAACACAAGTGTAAGTCGTCGAATAGTGTGAATTTCAGGCAAATACGTGACCTGTAGGCATTCAAAATTAACTAAAACACAATAGCAATGTAGACCCGTAGCTTGTACAGCGCCATCTTCATTGCTCCTCCTCAACTAAATAACAAAGCTTGTATGTGTCAACTATCAGTACAACTATAATAGCGTGTTCGGGAAACAAAGATGGGTATGCAGTTGGATGCAGGGCAGGATTCTGTGAAAGGATCACTCTCCACGGTGATTTTTTGTGTTTTGTTCCGTGAATTTGTGTTATTTCTCTGTGTAGAGCATGGATTGATTATAGACCTTGGCACAGTGCGAGTACCGTTATTTAGTCGGCCTTGGAATGTGACGTTTCAAAAGAATTTTTAAGTGAGCTGGAGTTGGAGAGCTTGTATCTAAATTAGGCGGTGGCCTAACCAACGCCTTTTACACCGTCTATACGGAAAGGCTCTGGCAAATCATGCCGTATCATTGTTGTCCTGACAGATTCATTGGGATTTCCCGCCAGTTTCATGATAGCTTGATAGCTCGAGTACTGCACCAAGGAGAATTGCCTGTAGCCTTCCCGGTCACCTTGCGATGTCAAACTGGGTTATATACTGACACGGCATTCTTTAGTGTGCTTCTTGCAACATTGCTCTCTGATGAAGTACATGACGCTGATACTGGCTTGCATATCAGGTACACGATGTAAGGTCGGCTGTTCGATCCGAGACGCCTGCATTCTCACACCACCGTGAATGAGGTCACAATCTTGAATCTCCTGTTCGCTGACGATTGCACCTTCAACACCTACAGACAAGACGTGCAATCCATCACCACGGAGACTTCGATGGTATGCAGTAGCTTTGGTCTGACGACCAACATAGAAATGCGGAGGTACTCTTCCAGGTTCTATCACCGTACAGAACGAACGTCTCCAGCCAGCTTCTATTACCGTACAGAACGAACGTCTCCTGCCAGCTTCTATTACCGTACACAACGAACGTCTCCAGCCAGCTTCTATTACCGTACACAACGAACGTCTCCTGCCAGCTTCTATTACCGTACAGAACGAACGTCTCCAGCCAGCTTCAATTACCGTACAGAATGACCGTCTTCTGCCAGCTTCTATTACCGTACACAACGAACGTCTCCTGCCAGCTTCTATTACCGTACAGAACGAACGTCTCCAGCCAGCTTCAATTACCGTACAGAATGACCGTCTCCTGCCAGCTTCTATTACCGTACAGAACGAACGTCTCCTGCCAGGTTCTATTACCGTACAGAACGAACGTATTCTGCCAGGTTCTATGACCGTACAGAACGAACGTATTCTGCCAGGTTCTATTACCGTACAGAACGAACGTCTCCAGCCAGCTTCTATTACCGTACAGAACGAACGTCTCCTGCCAGCTTCTATTACCGTACACAACGAACGTCTCCAGCCAGCTTCTATTACCGTTCAGAACGAACGTCTCCTGCCAGCTTCTATTACCGTACAGAACAAACGTCTCCTGCCAGCTTCTATTACCGTACAGAACGAACGTCTCCTGCCAGCTTCTATTACCGTACAGAATGACCGTCTCCAGCCAGCTTCTATTACCGTACAGAACAAACGTCTCCAGCCAGCTTCTATTGCCGTACAGAACGAACGTCTCCAGCCAGCTTCTATTACCGAACAGAATGAACGCCTCCAGCCAGCTTCTATTACCGTACAGAACGAACGTCTCCAGCCAGCTTCTATTACCGTACAGAACAAACGTCTCCTGCCAGCTTCTATTACCGTACAGAACGAACGTCTCCAGCCAGCTTCTATTACCGTACAGAACGAACGTCTCCTGCTAGCTTCTATTACCGTACAGAACGAACGTCTCCTGCCAGCTTCTATTACCGAACAGAATGAACGCCTCCAGCCCTGTTCTATTACCGAACAGAATGACCGTCACCAGCCAGCTTCTATTACCGTACAGAACGAACGTCTCCTGTTTTCAACGGACTTCTAAGAATACTGAGTCTGGGGATAATGCAATTTTGCAAACTTGACGGTTGGTATGTGCTGTTTACACCAGAAGTGACGACATCATGCGCATCGTACGTATGTTCACTTATTTGAGTTTGGTCCGGTTTCGTTTGAACACGCCTCGTAGTTTAAAATGGCAGTAAAACAGAACTAACTGGACTAGCATTTGCGTGATACTCTTCGCTCTCTTGAAACAAAAAAAATAAATATAATTGAACATGGAATATTTTCAGTGCTAAAGTTGAATCGCTCTTGAGTTCAATAATTCTTTATTCATGTTCAAAAGGCGGGTTGGACTAGAAACTTTACCATACAGTACAACCGGGCTTCAACTCAAATCATTTTACTGAGGTCTGAAAATACTGTGCCATTTTGTCTTTTAGCATAATTAAATGCCTTTAAGCCAGATTTAAATTTGTTGTTTTGTATCAACTTCTTTTGTTCGGCGAAACATCTCTAATAACCCTAGTTCAGCTTTGCATTCCATAATTTCAAATTACTTTGAAACCTATTTAATGTATTAGAAAGTTTCAATATATTTTCTAGTTGTCTATATATCGTCCGGTGACGTTCATTGATCTGTTCAAAAATATCCTCAAAATAGCTAATCTGTGCAAGCAGTAAGCTATTTTCTGACATTCTGCGTAATTCTATCTCATTTTGATTTGTCAGAAATAGTTTCGTCTTGTTTAGAAATTACCGCTGACTTGCATGTCTTTGCCATTTGGCAATCATGGAACTACTGTTACGAAATGGGAAGAATAGTGCTCTGATGTCATCGTCGTACAAAACACTTAAAATATGTGTGAATCGAGAAGTCTAGACCTGATAAAACTCACAATCTTAATACACTGACCAGACAATGTTGACATTTCCTCCAAAAAACATTTGGACACGGTGGCATCATGGTGAATGAGTCAGTGGGTGGTTTTAGTTTATGGATTTTTCCCTTTTTGACTAATCAGAATCCTTTATCTTTCACCATCATAGCTACGGCTCATCTGCGCGACCACATGTGCAACATTTCCATTCGATGTCTTTCCATGATCTCATCTATTGCTCGAAAATGTCTTCGCAGGTTCAGGATACCTTATAAAACAAATAGTGTTATATAATGAAGCATTTGTCAATACAGAGCACAATATCTACTAGGTGGGTGTGATTTGTTTAATGTGCGAGCATTTGAAGTGCAAATTAGCTGGAATTTTTAGTACATACCATTAATACGCTTTTAAAAAAAATCTGTTTCAAGTTATAGTAATTTCATTAATACCTCATTTGACTGTTTCAGGTAAAAGTCAATTCATTAATACCTCGTTTGACTGTTTTAGGTAAAAGTCAATTCATTAATACCTCGTTTGACTGTTTCAGGTAAAAGTCAATTCATTAATACCTCGTTTGACTGTTTCAGGTAAAAGTCAATTCATTAATACCTCGTTTGACTGTTTCAGGTAAAAGTCAATTCATTAATACCTCGTTTGACTGTTTCAGGTAAAAGTCAATTCATTAATACCTCGTTTGACTGTTTCAGGTAAAAGTCAATTAATTAATACCTCGTTTGACTGTTTCAGGTAAATGTCAATTCATTAATATCTCGTTTGATTGTTTCAGGTAAAAGTCAACTCATTAATACCTCGTTTGACTGTTTCAGGTAAAAGTCAATTCATTAATACCTCTTTTTATGGTTTCAGGTTAAAGTCAATCTCAC
Source organism: Ariolimax columbianus (assembly GCA_036924085.1). NCBI lineage: Eukaryota > Metazoa > Mollusca > Gastropoda > Stylommatophora > Arionidae > Ariolimax > Ariolimax columbianus. The sequence continues at coordinate 31,901,166 of JAVGWX010000023.1, forward strand.
TTGATTGTTTCAACTAAAAGTTAGACAATTAATACCTCGCTTTATTGTTTCAACTGAAAGTGAGATCATGAATGTCTAGTTTGACTGTTTCAGCCGAAAGTGAGATGATTACTACTTCGTTTGACTGTTTCAGCTGTAAATACGAATGTGTTTACTTCATTAACTACTACCGGTTCAATTCAAAGCTTAACAAGCGTCTTGTCGGCTTAACAAGTATCCGGTTGGTTTGACTAGCGTTTCGTCGGTTTGACATGTGTTTGTTGGGTTTAACAGCTTTCTCGCCGGTTTAACAAGCATTTCGCCGGTTTAACAAGTATCTTGCTAGTTTAGCGTACGTCTACCCGGTTTGACTAGCGTCACTCTGTTTTACCAATAGTCTCGTCGGTTTTCCATTCGTCTCGCTAATTTACCAATCGTCTCCCCGGCTTACCAATCGTCTCGCCGTTCAACAAAATCTCCCCGGTTTACCAATCCACTTGTCCGTCCAACACGATCTCTCCAGATTGTTTCGTCGGTTTACCGATCGTCTCGTCGGTTTACCAAGGGTCTCGTCGGTTTACCAAGGTCTCGTCGGTTTACCAAGGGTCTGGTCCGTTTACCAAGGATCTGGTCGGTTTACAAGGGTCTCGTCGATTTAATAAGGGTCTCATCGGTTTACCAAGGTCTCGTCGGTTTACGAAGGTCTCGTCGGTTTACCAAGGGTCTGGTCCGTTTACCAAGGGTCTGGTCGGTTTACAAAGGTCTCGTCGGTTTAATAAGGGTCTCATCGGTTTACAAAGGTCTCGTCTGTTTACCAAGGTCTCGTCGGTTTACAAAACCTCTTGTTGGTTTACCAAGCGTCTCGTCGGTTTACCAAGGGTCTCGTCTGTTTACAAAGATTCTCGTCGGTTTACCAAATCTCTTGTTGGTTTACCAAGCGTCTCGTCGGTTTACCAAGCGTCTCGTCGGTTTACCAAGCGTCTCGTCGGTTTACAAAGCGTCTCGTCGGCTTACCAAGCGTCGCGTCGGTTTACCAAGCGCCTCGTCGGCTTACCAAGATTCTCGTCGGTTTACCAAGGTCTCGTCGGTTTACCAAATCTCTTGTTGGTTTACCAAGCGTCTCGTCGGTTTACCAAGCATCGCGTCGGTTTACCAAGCGCCTCGTCGGTTTATCAAGGTTCTCGTCGGTTTACCAAGGTTGTGGTTGGTTTACCAAGCGTCTCGTCGATTTACCAAGCGTCTCGTCGATTTACCAAGGTTCTCGTCGGTTTACCAAGCGCCTCGTCGGTTTACCAAGCGTCTCGTCGATTTACCAAGCGTCTCGTCGATTTACCAAGTTTCTCGTCGGTTTACCAAGCGCCTCATCGGTTTACCAAGCGTCTCGTCGATTTACCAAACGTCTCGTCGGTTTACCAAGGTTCTCGTCGGTTTACCAAGCGTCTCGTCGGTTTACCAAGCGTCTCGTCGGTTTACCAAGCGTCTCGTCAGTTTACCAAGCGTCTCGTAGATTTACCAAGCGTCTCGTCGGTTTACCAAGCGTCTCGTAGATTTACCAAGCGTCTCGTCGGTTTACCAACCGTCTCGTCGGTTTACCAAGGTTCTCGTCGGTTTACCAAGCGTCTCGTCGATTTACCAAGCGTCTCGTCGGTTTACCAAGCGTCTCGTCGGTTTACCAAGCGTCTCGTCGGTTTACCAAGCGTCTCGTAGATTTACCAAGCGTCTCGTCGGTTTACCAAGGGACTCGTTGGTTTACCAAGCGTCTCGTCGGTTTACCAAGCGTCTCGTCGGTTTACCAAGGGTCTCGTCGGCTTACCAAGCGTCTCGTCAGTTTACGAAGCGTGTCGTCGTTTTACCAAGCGTCTCGTCGGTTTACCAAGTGTGTGGTCGGTTTACCAAGCGTCTCGTCGGTTTACCAAGGGTCTCGTCGGTTTACCAAGCGTCTCGTCAGTTTACGAAGCGTGTCGTCGTTTTACCAAGCGTCTCGTCAGTTTACCAAGCGTGTCGTCGGTTTACCAAGTTCTCGTCGGTTTACCAAGCGTCTCGTCGGTTTACCAAGGTTCTCGTCGGTTTACCAAGCGTCTCGTCGGTTTACCAAGCTTCTCATCGTTCTAACAAGTTTCGCTTTGAAATGCACCTATTGTGTTAGCGATTAGGTCTTGTAACGTGAAAACTATCTTCTGGTACTCTGTCAGAGCCGTGACCGTGAATATCATGAATTCTTTACTTTATGTTTTGGCTTAATATACACTTAAAAGGCGAGGCATGATCAAATGAAACCGGACTAAACTTCAACAAGTGAATATACGTACGATGCGCGGTATGAAGTCACTTGTGGTGTAAATAGCACATATCAACCGTCAAGTTTGCAACGTTTCATCCTACCCAGACTCATAGTTTCTCCAGCAGACCGTTGAAAACATGGCAGGTGTGATATGGAATTCATCCAGAGTTGATCAGCGAGCGGTGATTCTGTTTCTAATAGCTGAATGATGTCGATCAGTTGACATTCAGCGCAGAATGCAAACAGTGTATGGTGACAAAAGTGTGTCAAAGACAATAGTGAAGAACTCGACAGCGATATTTAAAGAAGGACGTGAGTTACGCAACAATATGCGCCTGACCTGGTCTCGGGAGAACTTTCGTTAACTCACTTCTTTCTTTAAACATCGTTATCCAGTTCTTCACTGTTGTCTTCGACACACTTTTGTCACCTTTCACTGCATACAATCTGTGCTGAATGTCAACTGGTCCATATCTTTTAGCTGTTAGAAACAGAATCACCGCTCACTGATCAACTCTGGACGGATTCTGTGTCATACCCACCATGTTTTCAACGGAGTTCTGAGGATACTGAGTCGGAGGATAATGCAATTTTGCAAACTTGACGGTTGGTATGTACTGTTTACACCAGAAGTGACATCATCATGCGCATCGAACGTAAGTTCATTTGTTGCAGTTTGGTCCGGTTTCATTTGAACACGCCTTGTAATTAATGCCTGCTGTCGGCTCATTCTCTACGGCCCCATATATACATACGGGATATATCAAAACCAGTACGTACGCAGTTACTCACTCAGACACGACGTACACATCCACTCATCCACTCACTCGCATACGCATGCAACACACAAACATACAAAAGACAACTTCTGTTACAGATACACCCACTGGTCACTCTATCAGAGCGTCCAGGAGCCTCGTCAACCAACAAAATAAGTCGGGGGTGTTTGTTTTTATTTCAGTTTTTGAAATTTGACTTATGTAGTCCTAAAAAAATACTTCAATACTAAACAACAATGGGGACTGTACAATAGAAGTAAGAAAACGACTGACTGCGGCTATATAGAAGATAAGGATTATGTAGAGCCTATGGCATAATGTAAACAAGGAACTAAAGCGAAAGATCCTAAGAACATGCATTTTCCTGTGGCAACCTAAGGATTTGAAACATGGACGACTACAAATGTAATAAAAACGAAAATCGGGGCTTTTGAAACACATTGCCACACAAGAGTCCTGAAAATCCCGTGAACAAAGAAAGAAAGAAACAGATCCATCCTTCAAAACCTGAATGTAGAGGAGATTTGGCTCATAAAGGACGTAATGTACTGAAAACATGAATTTTTTGACACGTCAAACAATGCACCAGACTGGAGAGAGTGGTTATGAAGGACAAGGGCCAACCGAGAAGCGATGGACTAAGGACATAAGGAGACGTTGGATTTGACCTTGTAGCAGGCCAGAAGACTGGCGGAAGAGAAAGTTTCCTACGGACAGGCTGGCATGAGAGCGACATTCTGCAAAGGACATGCTACATGATGATGATGAGTCTAAATTTCGATCCTGAAACGGAGTTAAAAATACATTTACTTGCTTCCTTCCAATTAAGGGACTCTGCATCTACTTAGAATGCATGAAGTATTTGATTGATTGATTGATTGATCGATTAGCATGTTTGCTTCAAGTGAAGCACTACAGCTATTTCATTTACAAGCAATCTAAGTCCGATTATTTGCAGTGGACGTTTCATAACGCTGAATCTTTCAATTGTATTTTACGTCGTGCGTTCAAGGTTACAGTGGCTATATTCCTTTTTGCACCACTTCTTCTCAGTCGAGACTCAACACAAGTTGTAATATATTTTTATTTTGTGTGCACCCTGTGCTACAGACCCACATCTATGCGCTGTTCTGTGTTTATACCCTGAAGCGTAACGGATATGCTATCGTTCGCTTGCTTGGGTAAAAGGTGCCATATTAACATAACGCCATCACACGCGCAAGACCAGGATGGTGAGATAAGCAGAATATTAAGCGTCAATAATCGAACCTTGAAAACATTAAACTTCAAACGCAATTAAACAACAGGAGTGAAAAGGTTATTTAAAAATGAGAATGGAATTGGAAGCGGAACTAGTCAAACTGAATAAAAACACCTGGTTGATCAGTCTTGAGACTGGTTGTAAGGTTGTGTATGTCTCTGTATTTGACATTATCCATTAGTTGTTATGTTCTGAGACTGGTTGTAAGGTTGTGTAAGTAAGTAAGTAAGTAAAGTCCCATAGCATTACTGCTGTAGGGGTGTGAGGTGTTAGCGATCTCACATTTCAAAGGCTCGGCTATATGAGGGCGGTAGCCATCTCCTCTCCTTCACCGCTTTTACTTCCCAGACTGAACCGGTACCCATTTAAGGCTGGGTCGACCCGGGAGCCATTGCGGTTTGAAAAAAAACATTACCGCCTCAACTGGGGAATGAACCCATGACCACTCAGATGCGAAGCCACTGCGCTACGCGGCTCCCTAAGGTTGTGTATGTCTCTGTATTTAACCTTATCCTTTAGTTTATCTGTTCTGAGACTGGTTGTAAGGTTGTGTATGTCTCTGTATTTGACCTTATCCACTAGTTGATCTATTCTGAGATTGGTTGTAAGGTTGTGTATGTCTCTGTATTTGACCTTATCCATTAGTTGATCTGTTCTGAGACTGGTTGTAAGGTTGTGTATGTCTCTGTATTTGACCTTATCCACTAGTTGATCTATTCTGAGATTGGTTGTAAGGTTGTGTATGTCTCTGTATTTTACCTTATCCTTTAGTTGATCTGTTCTGAGACTGGTTGTGAGGCTGTCTAAGTATGTCTCTCCATTTGACGCTATACTCTGATTCATCAGTTCTGAGACTGGTTGTAAGGTTGTGTATGTCTCTCTATTTGACCTTATCCATTAGATAATCTGTTCTGAGACTGGTTGTAAGGTTGTGTATGTCTCTCTATTTGACCCTATACTCTGATTCATCAGTTCTGAGACTGGTTATAAGGTTGTCTGAGCAGGTCTCTCTTTTTGACTATATCTTCTGGTTGATCAGTCCAGAGACTGGTTGTCTGATCATGACTCTCAATTTGACCCAATAAGCGTAATTACAAGTCGTGAAGGTTTAAAATGACGTACGATTTTCAAGAAAACAGGTACAAGGAAAGGAAACGTGATACGCTGATGTAGGAGAGACTATCAAGGGAAGATATAACCCTTGAAGATCAATATCGGTGAGTCAACGATACTGAAACTGTATTTGATAACGTTATTATTCGGTTTGTTGTTTATATTACAATGAACACAGCAGGGCAAAAAACGTACTGCTAACTTTATTATCTGCGGGTACTTAGCTGAATCACAAGGGTAAGCCGATAAATCGGAGGACAAGTTTTCAGAAAAATAGCGCAAGGTTAGTCCGAAGGCTTCGTACAAGTTGCACACAAATTGTTTCAATTATTGGATGGAAAAAAAATTGAAATATCTAACTTGTTGTTGTTGAATGCTTACGACTAGTAAGTTTACTTTTTTGTGCGTCCTGAATAGACCGTTGAGAGGCAGGTTGCAGTATTTTCCCTCACGTCCCAAAGGTGCTGTTCAAGGTGGATTTCAGTCCTTCTTAGCTTCGTCTGACGGACGGTCACTACTACGGGGATTAGGTCGATTCACACCTGGGTCTGCCAGACTACCTTAAACATAGTATGGGATCAAGATACTGAGCAGCGCATGCGCTGCAGTGGTCAGCGACCCATAGCTAACTGCTAGCGTCAGGACCAGCGAACCATAGCTGCCAAGACCCTTCTACACCTCCACGTGGTGATGCTGGATAACAGGCTGCAGCAGGGCAGACTGGCTAAGGAGAAGTGATCGAAAAGGGAATGCTAACCTGGTACTCAACAAATGCTTGCTAAGTCGGATGTGTTGGACTGAAAGGTGCAAATATCGAAGCCAACCTGTAAACTACGACACAACGCATTCCGTTCTCTGAACTACATTCTGCTACTTAAGCCCTTTCAGGGTTTGGTAGCGGGAGATTGAGAACGAACGAAGCCAAGCCAAACATAGTATGTTTACAGGGAAGGCTACAATAAAAAGAGATGTAAAAAAAACCAAAGTGAAGCAAAATGTATAAAAAGGTATAATCAGATTCCGCACTGAGACGAAAACAAAAAGGAAAGCTACGTTCCCACCAAAATCGGATCAGGTCAGGTCAGGTCAGGTCATCCCGTAACCGGTGAGGTCGTTGGGGCACACATGAAGACATCCTCACAACTCCACGCCACCCGTCTCTGTCAGATGCCGCTGCCTGGGACTCTTCTGGTCGGAGACTGGTCCATTCTTTTATGTTGTCCTCCCATCTCTTTTTGGGCCGGCCTCTTCGTCGTCTGCCATGCACCTTCCCGTGGAGGATTGTGTTTGCAAGACCACTTGATCTCGATATGTGACCGCACCAAGTGAGTTTCCTTCTTTTAACAGTTGCCAAGAGATCTTCGATCGGATACAACGAACAATTCTCATGAATGTGTAATCCACTTCTTCAATGATTCATTATTTCCTTATTCTTGTTGCCCGCTGTCACTGATGAAGGCCGTTTGGTCGTAACGTTGGTTCCCTTTCTGTTTTCGTCTCAGTGCCGTATCTCATTATACCTATATATAACTTTTTCACTTTGATTTTTACACTAAATATCCACAGTGCCGCTGCAGCCTCTTATTATTTTAATGTAAGAGAGGTTTGGTCTTGGTCTCTATATTACGCCTGAACCAGTGCGACAGACACGTATATCTTAACTTAACGTCTTTATACTAGTTTAAAAGACTACATTAGTCTGTATACAACAAGTTTCTTTTACTTTCCTTGATCTAAAAACTATGCGCTTCCAATCTATCATTTAATGCATTAATTGACCATGCCTTTATTTCCTGTGACAATGCAGTTCAAGTATTTACCACTTTCAAATTAACCAAATATTTCCTAATATCTAATCTGTACATTTCTTTGATTAATTTGTAGCTATGCCTTCTTGTTCTTGCAGGCGGTTGTAATTACAATAAAACACGTGTTATACATCAGAAGTGTCAATTTACAATAGATATGACACCTCAATCTGTTGTGCCCTCTAAGCAGTCTGGAGGTAATGATTTTATCTCGCAGTTGAGAACGATTTACGCGTAATTTACATACATTCATCCTCTTCGTTTGTCCTAAATAAGGTAGTTGTGATGTTGTGTCGTAGTTTACTGTCAACCTGCAATATCTGCGCTCTTCGGCCCAACCCATCTGGTTTCTGCACAGCATTTTTTATTCTAAGTTCTGCATTCCCTCGTCGATCCGTAGTCTCTTAAACAGCCTGCATGTCTGCAGTCTGTTTCTAGGACCGCTATTTGGTGGTAGAATAGAGTCTTGGTCAACTATGAGTGGTTGGCTGCTGTCCGCTCAATCACTGTGCTACATCTTCGACACTCTTGCTTATGTTTGAATTGTGATGTTGTTGTTGTTGTTGCTGTTGTTGTTGCTGTTGTTGCTGTTGTTGTTGCTGCTGTTGTTGCTGTTGTTGCTGTTGTTGTTGCTGTTGTTGTGGTGGCTAAAGCCACTGGTACTTGAGTTAGGAGATCTGAACAGTTGTCTTTCTTGGCGGGTTACAATTGCTCTCATCACATCCCGAAGCGTAATTGAGAAGGTGAACAGGGGTCCTTTAAGCTATAGTGCAATGCAAAGGTCCCTAGTAATGTCAGCACTATGGGGATCAGAGTGCCAATCCCCACTCATTAGTCAGACTGTCACGAAACTACCTGTTTCCAGGGAGAACTGGTTGGAAGTAAGGCGAGGGTCTTGATCAGTACCGTATGTTTTACCTGACCCTGACTAACATAATCTGATCAGTATGTTTTACCTGACCCTGACTAACATAATCTGATCAGTATGTTTTACCTGACCCTGACTAACATAATCTGATCAATATGTTTTACCTGACCCCGACTAACATAATCTGATCAGTATGTTTTACCTGACCCTGACTAACATAATCTGATCAATATGTTTTACCTGACTGACTAACATAATCTGATCAGTATGTTTTACCTGACTGACTAACATAATCTGATCAGTATGTTTTACCTGACTCTGACTAACATAATCTGATCAATATGTTTTACCTGACTGACTAACATAATCTGATCAGTATGTTTTACCTGACTCTGACTAACATAATCTGATCAATATGTTTTACCTGACCCTAACATAATCTGATCAGTATGTTTTACCTGACCCTGACTAACATAATCTGATCAGTATGTTTTACCTGCCCTTGACTAACATAATCTGATCAGTACGTTCTGCCTGACCGTACGTTAGTCTCCTCTGCCCATTGAATTGTTATCATTGTATTGTATATCATGTTGTTAGATACGGTTCTCGTGTCCTTTGATTCGAGATCAGGTGCATACTTTCATTTAGATAACTAAATAAACTACCATATTACAACTATATTTAGGGACGATGAGGCTAACGTTTGGTCATGTAAAACACACTGGTCAGAGAATGTTAGCCAGGGTCAGGAGAAATATACTGGCCAAGACCCTCACCTGACCCTCTCGTTGGTCGACCAGGAAACGGGCTGTTGTTGAGGACAACAGACTGGCTAACTAGTTGAGGTTCGACGTGATCTCTGTAGTAGTGAGCGACACGCAGATGAAGCCAAGCATAGCATAACCGCCTTGAGGACATCGGTCCACCTTCATCAGCACGCTCGGGATGTGAGGAAAGCTACTGCAACCGGTCACTTAACGTCCTTTTTAGGGCGCACATACGCAAACAACAACATAAACTCTTTTAAAAAATATTCAAAACTGAGTTATAGAAGACGATGATGCGTTTGTTCACTAGTAAAGTGTTCGTTTAATCGTTTTAATTGACCTTTCCTTTTGCGTCAGCTTCACCTCTACCGACCTTAACTTGCATTGTTTTGTACATTTCACATACTTACACTCAACTCCAGAAGAGGATAACATAGAGTGCATATCGGTGATTCGTAAAACAATTCTTCTTCTTCTTCTTCTTCTTCTTCATCGTACGCAGTCAGACAGTAACCATTATTTTTTCGAAAAAAGCGGCGGTCATCCTGAGGCTCTCGCCACTGCCATAGAGCTTGTCTTGCAGTTCCACTGGTGATGGCCACATCTGCTCTCTCTGATCCTCGTATGTCGGGCAGTTCTGCAGCAGATGTTCAGTGGTCATTTTACCGGTACCGCACGGGCATTCGTCGGTACACCCTATCTTCAATTTGTTGAATAGGTGGTACCTCAGTCTGTTGTGGCCAGTGCGAAGTCTGAAGACAACGACCTGCTCTCTTCGGTTCAACTGGTAATAGGCATCGTTTTTGGTGTAACCAGTATGTTCGGTTTCCCATTTGGTCATGTAGTAAAACAATTCAATTCAACTCGTTTATTTTTCAGTTGTTATAGTTTTAATTTCGAATTGTCTCTGTAGGTTCACGTAATTTTAAAATTTAAATATAATGATACTTTGAAATATTATGTAACTGACTGACGGGGACTGATTCAGTGCACTTTGAAGAATTTTACCTCGCTGGTTGAAACCAGGCGAGGGCTTGGTGGGGCCAGCGGACCGTACGTTGCTGTTGTTGTTGTTGTTGTTTAATGCCAATAATGAATAAGTTTACTCTTTTGTGCGCCATGAAAAAGACGTTAATTAGCTGGTTTTAGTAGCTTTCCTCACATTCCGAGCATGCTGATGAAGGTGGACCGTGGTCTTCCAGGCGGTTGTGCTATGCTTGGCCTCATCTGCGTGGCGATCGCTACTACGGGGATCAGATCGAACCACATCTCGTCAGCATGACTGTCTTGAAAACAGCCTGTTTCCATGGAAGAGAGATTGTGGTGGGTGGTCAGTGTAGTGTGCCTAACCCTGACGTGACGTCCTGGTCAGTATGTTGTGCCTGACCCTGACGCGACGTCCTGGTCAGTATGTTGTGCCTGACCCTGACGCGACGTCCTTGTCAGTATGTTGTGCCTGAATAGACTAGCATCTCAGTTCCCTTCCGTAAGTTGCATATGCGTGGTATATGGGATCGACCAATTAATACCCGGGCTTAAATAAATATATCCACTGTATCCTTTCAAGCATTTGGTAGAGGCGACTAAATAGGACTGTGCATGAAACTAGCAACATGAAAATGTGAAACACCTTTCTATGAATCTGCCACTGCAGATGTGTGTGTACATGACTCTTGTTCATCGTTCAAAAAAGCGAATCAACTAATTATATTCTTTAGCTTCCTTTTGATTACACCCATCATGATTAAAGCCTGGTCGAATGATAGAGTGGGTCTTTCCATGAGTTAGAGATACCTCTACGCTACAATGTCTTAGTTCGAGCTGGTATACTCTAGAAATCCTCTATAATCAGAATAGAAGGGCCGTTATCTGAAGCAGAATTCATCCGGACATTTAGCTTGTCGGATTCTCGGCACCGAACCCAGAAGTTAAAAAAATGTGGGATGTCCTCGAGATGACCCGTTATCGGGCATAGAAGCGTCACACTTTCAGTGGACTCGAGTGGACATTCTATCACTGTCATGCTAGGGTTCTTGGTAACGTCAAATCTCATATGCTGTGGGCAGCGGTTTTATAAAACATGTATGTGTGTGCGTACTTGCTTGTTTGCGTGTTCAGTCCCTCACTCACTCACTCACTCACTCACTCACTCAGTCAGTCTCCATGTCTGGTAACCTCACAAAGTATCGAACCATAAATCAGCTCCCTTGGATACTCTTTCATTTGCCGCCATGAGCTCCACCAAAGTATATAGTTCTTGCGTTCTTGGGCAGTTATTCAGACGTTCGGGGGTCTTGGATGGCTCCGCATTCGCATACACCGCCGTCCACATATCCCTAATTTTTTCTAGTTCGATCTTCACCTGGACTTTCCTGTTAGGAATCTTTTCAGGGCTCCTCATTCAGGGAATGGCATATTATGCCATGTCGCAAGCTTTTCTTTGACATCTTATCATCTCTCGTCATATCTTGGACGTCATTTAAAATACACAAGCAATTTCAGAGCGGAGGCAGAGGCACTGAGGGCTGCAGTGGAAGAAATGGTGACAGGTAAAAGGAATGAAAGCCATATAGTCCTGCTTACAGATGCCCTGGCCGTAGTCACAGCACTAAAAAGCCAGAAAAATACTGAACTTAATGAATTAAGAGCAGTACTCTGTCAACTATGCCAGCAGTCCGCACCAAAAAGGGTAGTGGTACAGTGGGTTCCATCCTACTGCAACATCCAAGGCAACGAGGAGGCAGACAGACTGGCAATAGAAGGTGCAAGACTACCACAACCAGATACTAGTATGACGTACGAAGAGTCAAAACAGCTTATTAGAGCTAGATATATGACTAAAGGGGAAAACCGAACATACTGGCTACACAAAAAACGATGCCTATTACCAATTGAACAGAAGAGAGCAGGTCGTGGTCTTCAGACTTCGCACTGGCCACAATAGACTGAGGTACCACCCATTCAACAAATTGAAGATATGTGGCACTGACGAATGCCCGTGTGATACTGGGAAAATGACCGCTGAGCATCTGCTGCAAAACTGCCCGTCATACGAGGATCAGAGATAGCAGATGTGGCCATCACCAGTGGCAACACTAGACAAGCTCTATGGCAGTGTCGACAGCCTCAGGATGACCGCTGCTTTATTCTAAAAAATAAGGTTGATGTCTGACTGCGTACGATGAAGAAGAAGGACGTAATTTTTTCGGTGCCGTTTTGCTCAAATTTCTGAGCTGTTAACTGTACATTTTGAAGGAAACTTCTTCTTGACTTGGGTCGTCCATGGCTTCTGGATTATTTCCAAATAGGGTGTGTCTCTGATTACAAGACTGCTTTCTCATTTAGACTTCTGACGCAACACATCTCCTGATTTCTGGTGGTGTGATACAAGCGATTGAATAAACTTTTCCCTTTGGTTCTGTCTTAAACCGCCCTGTTACAATACGACATTCCTCATTTCCTCCCACATCGGCGTGTCTTGTGTTGGCTGACTCGTTCCATGCTTGCGTGGCGTATTCTGATGCAAAATGAACAATGCGATAGCTGATGTGTATAATATATATATTGTGCATAACTGCAACTACCTAGTTGTCACCTAGTTGTCACCTAGTTGTCACCTAGTTGTTCTAACCCTTGCATTCCTCTCGGCCTGGCTCCACTCCAGTCTACGGACTCTTATAAACTGTATTCTGTCGTCGTACAGCAGACTTTCGCTCGTTGTAAGGTACTTAATCTCTGTCTTTTTGCTTCCTATGCCTGCCATTGTAGCTGGTCTTCATCTCATTCGACAGACATGGCTAATCCATGACTGTTGAGATTGCTCGAGTCTGCAGTAGCTTGGATTCAAGATCCTGTCGCATTCCCTGATTGCAGACCTTGTCTTCTCTTATTACTTGTGCCACTTTCTTTAGATATCTCATTTCTGAGGCTTGGAGTTGGCTCTTCTGTCTTGCCCATGACTCGCATCCATAAGTCGTAATGGTTAAAGGTAGAGTGGTATATAGCCATTTTAGTGTTTTTTTTACTTGTCTGTTGCTTAGTAATGCTCTATTTATGGTACTTATCCTTCTTCTTCTTCGAACGATGTCAGACGTCAACCTTTATTTTTTCGAAAAAAGCAGCGGTCATCCTGAGGCTGTCGACACTGCCATAGAGCTTGTTTAGTGTTGCCACTGGTGATGGCCACATCTGCTTTCTCTGATCCTCGTATGTCGGGCAGTTTTGCAGCAGATGTTCAGCGGTCATGTTCCCAGTACCGCACATGCATTCGTCAGTGCCACCTATCTTCAATTTATTGAATAGGTGGTACCTCAGTCTGTTGTGGCCAGTGCGAAGTCTGAAGACGACGACCTGCTCTATTCTGTTCAACTGGTAATAGGCATCGTTTTTTTGTGTAGCCAGTATGTTCTGTTTCCCATTTGGTCATGTATCTAGCTCTAATAAGCCTTTTTGACTCTTCGTATGTTACACCAGTATCTGGTTGTGGTAGTCTTGCACCTTCTTTTGCCAGTCTGTCTGCCTCCTCGTTGCCTTGGATGTTACAGTGGGATGGAACCCACTGTACCACTACCCTTTTTGATGCGGTCTGCTGGCATAGTTGACAGAGTACTGCTCTTAAATCATTGTTCAGTATTTGTCTGGCTTTTTAGAGCTTATTTATGGTACGAACAAGTTGCTTGTTGCCGCCCTACGCACAGCCACATCTTTTTGAATACCCCCCTTCTGGTTTATTACGGCTCCAATTTGTTGGCCTGGTCCAGAATATATACAATTTTATAAATATTATTCTATTGTAAACTATACTATAAATTCGCGTATATACAAGATGCGCTCTGAAAGTAATACCTCTTATTTTATTCCATGAAAACTATAACAGATAAAATGATAGAGCAATGACTTCCCTTCAAAAATCTATTCTTCGACAGTCACCATCTTTGGCTATACATTTTTTCCAACGATGAACAAGAACATACATACGCCGCTCGTAAAAATCTGCACCAACGGAGGTGACTCACTATTTCACAGCTGTTATGGCAGCGTCGCTGCTAAGAAAATGTTTCCCACGCACCCCATCTTTCATTGGCCCAAACCCGGACTATACGGGGGGTAAAGTAGGACCGTCCTGCTCCTTCTGTTTGTATACTGCTGATCTCAAGATCTGACAAACTTACATCTTTTTTGCAACTGAATACAACCATCTTTTCTACACATCTATCTTTATCTATGTTTTTACTTGTTTATTTAAAATACAATTAAATCAACCTGTCTTCCCCGTAACCCGAAATGGAATGTCCCACTAGAGTCATCAGATGTCAAATACGTATGATTGGAACACTGGGAACTCTGTTTAGGGTGAATTAAGGAACAAGTACTCCGTCTTAGCAGCTATGTGTCTGCCTAGAATGCAGTGATCCCGATTCTGCTTAACAAAGCATACCATATCACCCCTCCCCACAAACACACATTGGCACGATTTTTAACACCCCTGGCGGGCCTTATTTCGACAGTATTCATTACCACGTAAACAAGTTAAAGCAAGCGGCAATAACAACAGCAATGAAGCGGGAGACGAGGTATAAGACGACAAAAAGCAAGGATGGTGAACACTTGAACATCACGCCGTGGAAAACCGTCAACAAATGGACTGATAAATTAATTGTGAGCATAGAAATTGTAAGAACATGATAGTCGTGTCTGGTCGGCCTGCCATTTGAAATCTCTTTTTAAGGAGAACGCCTCCTTTTGGTGCGAATTGAACGGTATATATAACCCTGCCAACCTTCTCAGTTATCTGTAAACGTGTGAAAAGTCTGTGAAAAGATCGGTGTAATTCAGATATCTCAAACACATACTTCGACGAAAATATGCGGTGATCCAAACTTTCTATTTTCTCAAAGAATGAGTGAAAAAACAGATCGAAGCTGGAGGTCTGAGGTCGATAATAGGATAAACAGAAATGGTTAGTTACCGTAGGATGCTGAAGACGTGCCGTAGTCACACTTGGAAATTGGCTTGACGCCAAATACAAGTACGTGGGCCGCATCCATTGCCAGAAAAGGGCCAGGAAAGTCACAAAATGCCAGTTATGATTGAGTAAAGTAAAGATGAAGGTTTGTCCCATAGTAGTTAGACTACAATCGGGGAATGTCGTTGTTAGAGACTTCATTAAAGGTTTTTCCTATAGTAGTTAGACTACAATAGGGGAATGTCGTTGTTAGAGACTTCATTAAAGGTTTGTCCCATAGTAGTTAGACTACAATCGGGGAATGTCGTTGTTAGAGACTTAATTAATGGTTTTTCCTATAGTAGTTAGACTACAATCGGGGAATGTTGTTTTAGAGACTTCATTAAAGGTTTGTCCCTTAGCAGTTAGACTACAATCGGGGAATGTCGTTGTTAGAGACTTCATTAAAGGTTTGTCCCATAGTAGTTAGACTACAATCGGGGAATGTCGTTGTTAGAAACTTCAGTATACTAAGTCAAGGTTTGTCCAATTCTAATTACACTACTGTCGGTGAATGAAGTTATGAGAGATTTCAGTAAAGATCTCTCCCATAGTAGTTACACTACTATCGGGAAATGAAATTGATAGAAATTTCGGTATACTAAGCCACAGCTTGTATAAGGTAGGGTGTCCAACTCTTTTCCTAGCTGTCTTTTACTTCCCTAGTCGTATGCCAGGCACCCATTTTTCAGATGGGTTTACTGTAGCGTTCCTTTGCCATGGAAATCTAAAGCTTTACCCCAACTCTAATCATACTCAATATAAAAATATGTTTCATAGCAAAAACTGCTGTCGGGGATGAAGTGTTAGAGACTTAATTATACTGATTCAGTTTGTGGGAGGTGTGGTGACCAGTTCCCTGTCTCGCTGCCTTTCTTACATTAACCGTAGGTCAGCTATCAATTTACAAATGAATCCCAAAATACATCTGTGTTGAATGTAGTGTACCGGTAGCGAAAGTTGAGCCCCGCTCCTTTGGCATGAAAAGCCAATTCCCTTCTACCACAAAAACCAGGCGCCCTTGATTTAGTAAATAGAACTGATCGATATTATTACATAAAACACATGTATTTGAAAAATGTATACAAATGTACAAGCATAGTGGGGCTTAAAATGAAGACCTTAAAATTGTGAGAGAAATTAGAAAAACCATGCCATTGTATTATAACTTGTTAAAACGGCTGCTATGATGTCAAGAGTGTCCTGCGCGTGCAATCACGGCTCAGACGAACAACATGACGCCATCTTGCAATTAAAAGATGGCCGCTCCACTGTTGACATGCAGGACAGAGGAGCTGCGTTCTGTTATTCGGTTGTTGAGCAGGGAAGGGGTGGAACCTATATAAATTCATCGGCGAATAAAGGTCCAGTTCGGATCTGCAAACACAATCACACATACAATAATACATGCAGCCACGTATACAGAACACATACAAACTCATACATTTACGCGAAAAGAACACATACAGTCAGACATACAGAACACATACAGACACGCATATATAAAACATACAGACACATATACAATCACACATTCAGACATGCATACAGAACACATTCCGACACATACAATAACACATACAGACATGCATACAGAACACACTCAGACACATACAATCACACATACAGACACGCATACAGAACACATACTCATTAATTCAGGCACGCAAAAAGAAAACATACAGGCACACTTACAGACACATACAATCACACATTCAGACACGTATAAAGAACACATACAGACACACATACAGACACACATACAGACACACATAAAATCACACATTCAGTCACTTATAAAGAACACATACATACATACACACATACATACACACATTCAGTCACGTATAAAGAACACATACAGACACACATACAGACACACATACTATCACACATACTGTCACACATACAGACACACATACTGTCACACATACTGTCACATACTGTCACACATACTGTCACACATACTGTCACACATACTGTCCCACATACTGTCCCACATACTGTCACACATACATGCACAGGAAGACAGAAATGCATGTTTTGGCTGACGGTTGGAAGGAAGACAGAATTCTGAAATCAGTGAAGGAATCGGTTGATGAAGAGTCACCGAAACAATAAATAGCAACAGCCGAATGATAGACTAAGTAACAATACATGGAGACTGCTGCGGTACTGAGGGCCAAACTGCGATTCTTACACAAGCAGGAAAGACTTAGCTACCACCCCGAGACAGAATCACACAAGGTGGCACTATAGTTTGGAATAACCAATAATACAACTTTAATACATGAACATCTGTGTATTCAGTGTCGCACCATCTACCAACTAACGTCGTTATACGACGCGGGAAGTCCCAGTCTTCTATCCTCTGCTTTCTCTATGACTGTTAATACTCTCAATCCATACCTCTCTGTCCGCTGTAGCATTAATCAATCCGTATTTTCCTTGGTTTGCCTTTATTGCAGTCGTACTGTCTGTAGACTATAGACTAGAACGACAAATAGCTATAAGACATTTTCTTCTGGGACATTCAGTTCTGAAGCCATGTTGCTTTAGACTGGCGCGACAAATAGATGTGAGGACATTTTCACTGTGTACCAGTTCTGAAGCCTGTTACTTTAGGCTACGCGACAAATAGCTTATTGGACATTTTTGTCTTTTAACCAAACAATTTAGTCTTTGTCTGCATATGTAACGCATTTACATGTGAACGTTTTTTTTACCCGGGTGGTTTGCTAGGGTTTTTGTGTATGACTAGGACCTGAATAGCGCCACTGCCTCACAGAATGCATGTCGTAAAAGGCGACTAACTGTGTGACATGGCATAACACCGGTCATGGTTATGTGGTTTGTCTAGAGCAGCACATATGGCGCCTAACTGGCTGCGGGTCTACTAGCTCTAGTGTTTGAGTCTACTAAGATGAACTCGCACATCGGTTAACCACCCAACACAGAGGAGTATTAAGCTGCTCAAGCCTAGTCCGCATAAATCCTTCTCCCGGCTATATCCAACTGACACCAGAGCTGGGACCTGCCCAGTGGCATCTGCCCTTGTAGAAGTACAAGATGACTAAACTAAAAACTAAGGATGTGCGAAATTTTTTTATTTTTTTTTGGCGTTCGCCTTATTTCTCTATTTCACAAGGCGGTGTGCGTTGCACTACGGTTTTTATTTTGCGCCTGTCGACACAGTGCGTCCGACTTCGGCATTAATTGTATGTAAGGGTCTACTTCCTCCTGCATTTTCTTAAGGGTTTGCTTCCCCGGGGTAGCGGCCTGTGCTGTGATGGGAATCGAACCTAGCACCTTCGGGTTGTGAGCCGTGTCACAGGTCAATCAGTATAAATCCTTCCTTAGACTTACATTTTCATCAGACCGTCTTTATCAAGTGGGAAGTTGAGCCTTACAATGGATTAGCCATTGGGCAATATAGTTTTCACTTTCGTGTATAAATGATGTATTTTTTCACATTTAGATATATCAGGCGTGTTCAAATGAAACCGGACCTAACTGCATTCGAAATTTTGGGCACGTTTTCTCTAAATTGTGGCACGTTTTCTCTAAATTGTGGCACATTTTCTCTAAATTGTGGCACATTTTGTCTAAATTGTGGCACGTTTTCTCCAAATTGTAAAATAGTTTGTCTAAACTGTAATATAATTCTCTTACTTTAACATATTTACTCTAAAACTTCGTTACACTCATGTTTCATCCTTAAATGGGATACAAAGAACACTAAAGTAAACTACCAATAATATCCCCAAATAATACTACAGAGAGTTTTGCATAAGGCTAGCAGCATCATAAGGAAAACTACAGTCACAATAACCTTCACTGAATCGACTTCCAGGTGCAGTATGGCCCTGTGCTACATAAGGAGGGAAACAACAAAATAGACATGAATGAACACACACACACTATAGCACAAGAATGCCTAACTATACAACAGGTATGTGCATGTGTATTTCGTCGCCTTTCTAAACACACATTTGAGATGCAGACGGACAGACAGGATGGAACAATCAGTTTCACGCGTAGAGAGCAAACCATCTTGATCCCACCCATATCACACTTGTGCACAGTTAATGCTGCTTGCCAAACGGAAGTCACAGCTGCAAAATTGTAATTAAACGTTTGATTTCATCTGTTGCGGTAAGTGATATTTTATTTATATAGTTTGATATAAATTCGAATGAATGAACTTTATTACTTGTAAGTTCAGGGATTTGTTGCTGTAGAGTAACTTTACTTAAAATTAACGTCGTTATACACGTTTAGAAGATCTTAACTTAACTGAACTTAAACTTAACGTTTAGAAGATCTACAGGATCTGTATAACAAGCAGTTTCTTGGAAGGTGGTTTGACCGATGTGCGAGTCCATCTTAATAGACAAACAGTTAAGTAGACCCGCAGCCAGTTAGGCGTCGTCTATAGCTGCTCTAAACAAACCAAATGGCAAAGGGTACACATAGCTTAGGTGGAATTTTAATTTAAAATTTGTCCGGGCAGCGGCCGTTAAAACTCCTTTTTTTCGATTTCCAACTGCTAATGAATTGTTAACGTTCTCGACACTGAACACGGGTGTCCGATCTCACCACCCAGACATCAGGAGAATTTTTACCAGAAGATCCAGGTGAAAAAAATCCTCTGTCACCAAGATGATTCGAACCCGTAATCACCGGCACCCGAGGCGGACACCTTACCTCGAAATCACTGAGTCCCCAACTCATTGGCTGATACAATGACTTATTCTAAAGTTCTTTATTTGTCAAAGAAATTTGTTCCCATTATATTAAGGCCGTACTTCAAGAGATGAAAGACACAAATGGAAAAGAACACAAGTTTAATTCCACTATCATTCCAACAATGATTGACGTATACGAAATGTGGAACTTGCACAAAACAGAAGCAGATCCGCTCAGAATCACTCAAGAGAGCAATAGAAGGACGGGTAATCAAGATTTCGAAAAGGGATATGAACCGAAACGAAATATGCCGACATGAAACTGCTTCAGGACGATGTGAAACCGCTTCAGGACGATGTGAAACTGCTTCAGGGTGACATGAAACTACTTCGGGACGACATGAAACTAACTCAGGACGACATGAAACTACTTGGGGACGACATGAAACTACTTCGGGATGACATGAAACTACCTCATGATGACATGAAACTACTTCAGGATGACATGAAACTGCGTCGGGACGACATGAAACTACTTCGGGACGACATGAAACTACTTCAGGACGACATGAAACTACGTCGGGACGACATGAAACTACTTCGGGACGACATTAAACTACTTCGGGACGACATGAAACTACTTCGGGACGACATGAAACTACTTCGGGACGACATGAAACTATTTCAGGACGACATGAAACTACTTCGGGACGACATGAAAGTACTTCGGGACGGCATGAAACTATTTCAGGACGACATGAAACTACTTCTGGACGACATGAAACTACTTCTGGACGACATGAAACTACTTCTGGACGACATGAAACTACTTCTGGACGACATGAAACTATTTCAGGACGACATGAAACTACTTCGGGACGACATGAAAGTACTTCGGGACGACATGAAAGTACTTCGGGACGACATGAAAGTAGTAATGCCACGCAAACATCGATATGGTGGACAAGTAGTACGCGTGCTTGACAACAGATGTGCACATGAAACAACGTTTTGGTGGCTCTATACCTGTACATGTCCCCGGGTTGGCCACCTGTACATGTCCCCGGGTTGGTCAGCTGTACATGTCTCCAGGCTGGCCACCTGTACATGTCTCCAGGCTGGCCACCTGTACATGTCCCCAGGCTGACCACCTGAACATGTCCCCGGGCTGGCCACCTGTACATGTCCCCAGGCTGACTACCTGTACATGTCCCCAGGCAGACCGCCTTACATGTCCCCGGGTTGGCCACCTGTACTTGTCCCCGGGCTGGTCACCTGTACTTGTCCCCGGGCTGGCCACCTGTACATGTCCCTGGGCTGGCCACCTGTACGATGGTAAGATGGGCTGACCAGAGGCCTAGGCCCACATTGGTACAGCACTGTACACTTTGTTGGCCTTATCGCATACGGCATATGTGCCGGAATGTCGCCGGGAATAATGTGATGACGTGATGTGATGATCGAATTCTTTTCATCTGTTATCAGATAAACCTATCTTAGAGACCTGTTCAAATGAAACCGGACCTAACTGCACCAAGTGAACATACGTAGGATGCGCATGATGACGTTACATCAGGTGTAAACAGGACATACCAGCCGTCAAGTTTGTAAAATGTCATTATCCGCTGACTTATAGTTTCGTCAGCAGACCGTTGAAAACAGGGCGAGTGTAACAAGGAATCCATACAAAGTTGATCTGAGAGCGGTGGTTCGGTTTCCAGCAGCTGAAGAATGTGGACCAGTTGACATTCATCGCAGAATGCAGGCAGTGTATGGTGACAAAAGTGTGTAGAACGTAAGCTGCGCCTACGGTCCACCCAAATTGCTACATACATTTTAGCGATGGCATCTTCTGACGCAACAATATGCGCATGACCTGGTCTCGGAAGATCTTTCGTTAACTCCCGTTCTTCTTTAAACATCGTTGTCCAGTTCTTCACTGTTGTCTTCGACACACTTTTCTCACCATACACTGCCTTCATTCTGCGATGAATGTCAACTGGTCGACATCCTGCAGCTGTTAGAAACCGAATCATTGCTCGCTGATCAACTATGGACGGATTCCGTATCACACCCGCCATGTTTTCAACGATCTGCTGAGGAAACTGAGTCGGAAAAAATGAAATTTTGCAAACTTGACGGCTAGTATATGTTTTTTTACATCAGAAGTGATGTCAGCATGCGCATTGTACGTCTGTTCCCTTGTTGCAGTTTGGTCTCGGTTCATTTGAACACGTCTCGTAGGATAGAATAATCTCCAACCCCTGTGTTTGCAGACATACCTTTCACACTGGAGAAAAACCCACAGAGAATGAGGTAAACGTCTAGGTTATATAACAAGATGAAGTAACAATATCGCAGGTAAGATTCACGTTTAGAAAAATGGTTATGTGCTTATCTCAAGGATCAGAAGAAAGTGTTGACACATCTCCAGTTGTTAAGGTGAGCAACTACCAGTAACAACAATGGCATAAAATGACAGCTTAACGGACACAAGCACTGCCAAAGCAGAGTTAATTCCCTTTACTGATGGGTTGGCTAAACGTCAAAAGTGAAAAGCCTTGAGCAGAAATCTCAAACTAAGTCCAACTCGAGGGCCGCAAGTAGACAAACTTAATGTGATGGGCGGTCTCCATCTCAGTAATACTTTGTATTTATCTTCTTTTTTTTTCTGTTACCTCGGAAGTCATTTAGGAAATCTCATATCCCTGAATTGTGAAATGCCTTATGATGATTGGTTTGGCTTCGCTCGTTCTCAATCGCCCACTACCAAAACATGAAAGGGCTTAAGTAACAGAATGTAGCCCAGAGGAATGCGTTGTGTCGCAGTTTACAGCTTGAATGCGATATTTGCACCTTTCGGTCCAACACAATCGACTTCAGCAAGCATTTTCTGAGTACCGGGTTAGCATTCCCTCTTCGATCCCTACTTCTTAGCCAGTTTGCCCTGCTGCAGCCTGTTATCCAAGATCACCGCGTGGAGGTGTAGAAGGGTCTTGGCAGCTCTGGTTCGCTGGCCCTGACGCTAGCAGTCAGCTATGGGTTGCTGACCACTGCAGCTCAAGTGATGCTCAGCATCTTGATCCCAGATTGAGGGATTGAAATGGTATAATAGAATCACTAATGTTGAACTGTTAGAAAGCCAGGCATACATTGGCGAAGCTAGAGGTTACAATTTTCCGCCTCAGATCAGGTCATTGCAGACTAAATGCACACATGCATAAAATGAAAGCAGCACAGACTGCACAATGCACATGTCAGAGAGGACCCCAGTCTTCAGAACACATCCTGCAAACATGTACACTGCACCAAGGCTCCCGTTAGAAGACCTGTCCCGAGGAGAGAAATATACAAGACAAACTGTGGGGAACCATTGAGGCACTTCATGGATGCAGCCCATCTGGTGGCATAAAACGAGCATACGAAACCGAACGCAAAGAAGAAGAAAAAGAAGAGTACCGGGTTATTGAATAGGTGGTACCTCAGTCTGTTGTGGCCTGTGCGGAGTCTGAAGACCACGACCTCCTCTCTTCTGTTCAACTGGTAATAGGCATCATTTTTTGTGTAGCCAGTATGTTCTTTCCCATTTGGCCATGTATCTGGCCCTAATAAGCCTTTTGGACTCTTTGTAGGTCACACTAGAATCTGGTTGTGGTAGTCTTGCACCTTCTTTTGCCAGTCTGTCTGCCTCATTGTTGCCTAGGATGTTGCAGTGGGATGGAACCCACTGTACCACTACCCTTTTAGGTGATACGCGTTGTTCAACCTCAGCACCGTGTTCTCACTCGAGTTTCCAGTACCATCTTGTGTAAGCCTGATAGTAGCCACGAACATTATTACTCTTTAAGCGTAGCTATTATTTGAAAAGTTATTGTTATACACGTTGGAAGGAGGCCTACTGCAACATCTGTCTGCGCTCGACTCTCTGTGAGAAAGATGCAGTAAGAAAATTAACACATCCCAAACAGAAACTCTGCATATAAGCAGATCGTCTGAAATTGTAAAATTATAGTAAACAGGGCAAAGATTAAACAAGTGAGTGCAGGAGTTCAAGTACTTGGGCAGTGTTTTCAGACAGGATGGAGGTTTAGCCAGAGAAATTTAGATCAGGTGCCAAAAATCAAATGCAATTGCATACCAGCTGTCACCATTATTGAAACACCCTAACATAAATAAGTCCACAGAAAAAAAATGCTGATTAACAGTATATTAATGCCAACTCTCTGTTACCAGTGCCAAACGTGGACTAACAAAATCTCAAGAGAGAAAGATCATGGCATGTGAGATATGAGATGCCTCCGGAAAACCATCAACCAAAGGAGAGCCAACATGCGCAATGAAGAGATGCGAAACATCATTGGAGCAAGTTCAAATCCGGCTCAAGAGTTTTTTCCCTTTAAAGTTAATAATTTTATTTTGAAAACCATAATTCAAGACTCACAAAAACTTTTTACACAGCAATAATTTGTTCTACTGTTTGAGCCCATGTTTTGTGTAACTCAAAGTATGTGAGAATGATATACCAGTCTAAGAGGTAAGTGCGTACTAGTTTTATGCATTTTAAAGAATAATTGACAATAATTTTATACTACTAACTTTGTTAATAAGTGAATTTTGTTGTTAATAAGTTATGTAACGCCTTAAGTTAAACTAAATATATATTCTGTTATCAGGTTCGTTTGATTCAATTTCAAATTTTACAGTCCTACCTATCTATCTTCAGTAGACTTGTGTCGTTAGACGCGTCGTAGGGAGGTGCCGTCTTCTTTGTTTCATATTGTTTGGCAGTCGAAAATCTGCTGTTGACTTGCCAGGTAAATTCCTGTATATGTTAGCTTCTGGAATATGCGATCGTCTATTTATGGGACTGGTGGAGGTAGAAGCGTTAATTGGAATAAATTCGATCCACAGCCTGTCAGGCGCCGTCTATGTCGCTCCGTTAACCACATAACCTGATGTTATAGCTATGCAGTCCAGTTTTTGCGACATTTTCTCTGCTGCGCGAGAATCCCTAGAATAATTTAGATTTTGAACTTGAATTTTGCCTGATAGCGGCCATTAAGCCTGCTCTATTCGATTTCCAACCACCAAGGAATTTTTAACATGCGCGTCACTGCACACGGGTGTCTGATCTCACTACTGACAGATCAACGGACATTTTTATAGGATGATCCACATGAAAAAAATCGTAGTCCCCACATTAATTTTAACCCTCGACCTTCAGCACCACGAGACAAACACCTTACCTTGAAACCACGTAATTATATACGCAATTAGTTCTGAGAATTATTTAAAACACATTTTTTCAGAAAATATTCTTTGCAAAAAAATCCACACACTTTTACAAAAACTTGTAATCACAGGCCTTTAAAATTGACTTTAAAATATTTTCCAAATATATTAAAGTTGTGGATTTTTTTCTGTCATTATTCATGGTAAATTGCTAGTTAAACGCGATGCTCTATATTTTTGTTATAACCTTATTATCCCTGATTATACGACTCAGTAGTTTCGAGGTAAGGTGTCCGCTTGAGATGCTGGAGGTCGCGTGTTCGAATCACGGTGGAGACCGAGATCTGTTTCGCGTGGATCTTCTGGTAACAATTCCCCTGATCTCTGGGTTGTGAGATCGGACCTCTGATCTCTGGGTAGTGAGATCGGACCCCTGATCTCTGGGTTGTGAGATCGGACCCTTGATCTCTGGGTTGTGAGATTGGACCCCTGATCTCTGAGTAGTGAGATCGGACCCCTGGTCTCTGGGTGGTGAGATCAGACCCCTGGTCTCTGGGTAGTGAAATCGGACCCCTGATCTCTGGGTAGTGAGATCGGACCCCTGATCTCTGGGTAGTGAGATCGGACCTCTGATCTCTGGGTAGTGAGAACGGAACCCTGGTCTTTCGGTTGTGATATCGGACCGTGTTCAGTGTCGAGCACGTTAACCATTTCTTGTCAGTTGGAAATCGCTGTCCGGACAAAATTAAAAATATACCCAAGTTATTTGTACCTTTTCCTTTGTGCTTTGTAAAGAGTACTTAACTGGCTGCAGGTCTACTTAACTCTAGAGTCTATTAAGATGGTTTTGCACATAGATAAAACCACCCTTCAAGAAACTGGTTGTTTACAGACTCTGTGGAGTCTTGTAAACCAGTATAAAGACGTTCAGCTGTAGGGCTATGCAGCTGTAGGGATATGCAGTTGTAGGGATATGCAGCTGTAGGGATATGCAGCTGTAGGGATATGCAGCTGTAGGGATATGCAGCTGTAGGGATATGCAGCTGTAGGGATATGCAGCTGTAGGGATGCGACAGTGAGAACACTGGCTGGATATCCCGGAACTGCACATTTCTTAGATTAGACAGAGATTTTGGGCGGGATTACGGGTAGCCTCGCGCCATTGGCTTATCAGCCTAGTACGTGAACCAAATGTCTGCGGCTCCTCTCGAATTGAGCAGGATTACCGTAGCAACGCCCTGTCATTAGTAGGGTAAAACTGACCTGTCTTCCGAGGGTCTATTACCAGCACCCGTTCACTATTAGATCGGACGAATCAATAGAGGGCTTTTATGTTTGTCAATGACCAGGTGTCTGGAACCTGCGATTTCTGCAGGGTTAAAACAAGATTACTGTAGCAGACGCTCTTTCATTAAGAGGTTAAAAAACTGACCTGTCTTCCGTGGGTCTAATACCAGCACCCGTTCACTATTAGATCGGACGAATCAATAGAGGGCTTTTATGTTTGTCAATGACCAGGTGTCTGGAACCTGCGATTTCTGCAGGGTTAAAACAAGATTACTGTAGCAGACGCTCTTTCATTAAGCGGTTAAAAAACTGACCTGTCTTCCGTGGGTCTAATACCAGCACACGTTCACTATTAGAACCAACGAAAGTGCTCTCGATTTGTCAGTCATTCTACAGTATTGGCGTGTTGACTCAAATAGACATAGGAGCAAAGAAGTGATAGTCAAACTGTATAAAGCATTAGTTAGACAGACCTAGATTGGAGTACTGTGTGAAAGTGTGGAATCATTGTTATAGAAGAGACATGAACATGCTGGAAAGGATACAAAAAAGAGCGACACAGCTGATAATGGGATTCCAAAACTACAGTTATGACGAAAGACTGAGAAAAACAGTATCTAGAAAAGAGAAGAATTCGAGGTGACAATAAGTGTTAATAAGATGATCAACGGAAAGGATACATTAGACCCACACATGTTTTTTTCTTCAGAATACAACCTCCTACAAGAACAAGAGGGCCTAACTACAGATTAACTGAAAAAGGGTCCAGATTAGATATTAGGAAATATTATTTTAGTCAGAGAGAGGTGAATGCCTGGAATCCATTGCTACAGGAGGTAGTGGAGGTAAGGACAATTAACGAGTTTAAGAATAGATTGGATGCGCATAGTTTTTAAGTATGAAATGTAATTGTCACATCAAGTAAGCCGCAGGGTGGAAACCGGCCACATACGTACTACCAATAGGCAGATGGAAGTCGATTATGCAATTCAGCAACGACATGGCTGCCCTAGTTTGTAAGGATCTACTAGACGGATTACAGGATAGGTGGGTAACTTTTGGTTACCTGGCATCAGACTTGGACCTGACTGATTGAATGTCGCGATTTACGGGTCTGTCAGATTTTTTTTTTTTTTTTTTGCGTTCGCCTTATTTCTCTAATCCCCAAGGCGGTGTGCGTTGCACTGTGGTTTTTATTTTGCGCCTGTAAGCCCAGTGCATCCGACTTCAGCATGCATTTTATGTAAGGGTCTGCTTCCTCCTGCATTTTCTAAGGGTTTGCTTCCCCGGGGTAACGGCCGGTGCTGTGATGGGGAACCCAGCACCTTCTGGTTGGGAGCCGTGTCACTTAACCACTAGGCCACGCCATCCCCCCGGTCTGTCAGATTGAATGACATGATTTACGGGTGTGTCAGATTGAATGACGTAATCTACGGGTCTGTCAGATTGAATGACGTGATTTACGGGTGTGTCAGATTGAATGACGTAATCTACGGGTCTGTCAGATTGAATGACGTGATTTACGGGTTTGTCAGATTGAATGACGTGATTTTCGGATCTGTTAGATTGAATGACGTAATCTACGGGTCTGTCAGATTGAATGACGTGAATTACAGATCTGTCAGATTGAATGATGTGAATTACGGATATGTCAGATTGAATGATGTGAATTACGGATATGTCAGATTGAATGATGTGAATTACGGATCTGTCAGATTGAATGATGTGAATTACGGATATGTCAGATTGAATGATGTTAATTACGGATCTGTCAGATAGAATGACGTGTTTTACGTGTCTGTCAGATTGAATGACGTTCAAGCCTTCAGAAGAAGAAAGACTGACTCCTGTAACATGGTTTTGTAAAAGGACTATATTGCTAAAATGGTGTCCAATGATAACACTGTGGGACTGAGATAGAAATGGACAGCTGCCACGCTGTGATCATGTTTCTAAGTGTGGACTAAAAGGATCTCACATATGTTAGATTATTCTTGCCGTCAGTCCGGCATATATTCATTATACAAGGAAACCAACAGCATCCTGTATGCGTTGTTGTACCAATGCTGACGGAGGGCTTTGGTCAGTCCATGTGGGAGGTGGGAAGGAGAGGCGTGGGGGGGGGGGGGGGCGCGGACGTGTACAGGCAAATGGCCACCAAACCGTTGTTCTTCGTATCCATCTGTTGGGTCGTTGTCTTCAGACTTCGCACTGGCCACAATAGACTGAGGTACCACCTATTCAACAAATTGAAGATAGGTGGTACCGACGAATGCCCGTGCGGTACTGGTAAAATGACCGCTGAACATCTGCTGCAGAACTGCCCGACACACGAGGATCAGAGAGAGCAGATGTGGCCATCACCAGTGGAACTGCAAGACAAGCTCTATGGCAGTGGCGACAGCCTCAGGATGACCGCCGCTTTTTTCGACAAAATAATGGTTACTGTCTGACTGCATACGAAGAAGAAGAAGAAGAAGTATCCATCTGTTGTCAGACATGCCTACCACATGTCCAGCCCAATGATGTTTGCTGAATATCGCTGCTTCCACGTCCTGAAACAAAAAGTTGGATGTCGAATTTATTGTTTCGGATGTTATCCCGTATTGCACATTTTAGTACGTTCCGTTCCATTGTTCGCTTAGTGACTCTGAGGTCCTCAGCATCTGTTCCAGCACGTTCCACGCTTCGCTTTCATAAATCGTTGTTGGATTGGCCATGGAATTTCAAATGTGTGCTTTTGTCGTAGTGTCTTTCATGTCTTGCAGTATTGGCTTTATGTAGTTCAAAGAATACCAATCTGCTTTTCGTAGTCCAGAGATTGTGGTCAATTTTGTGGTTGACATTTATCTCTTACCTAGGTAGAAATAGAAGTTGACATTTATCTATCTCTTGACCTAGATAGAAATAGAAGTTGACATTTATCTATCTCTTGACCTAGGTAGAAATAGAAGTAGACACTTATCTATCTCTTGACCTAGGTAGAAATAGAAGTTGACACTTATTTATATCTTGACTTAGGTAGAAATAGAAGTTAAAATGTATCTCTTGACCTAGGTAGAAATAGAAGTTGACATTTATCTCTTGACCTAGGTAGAAATAGAAGCTGACAATTATCTCTTGAACTAGGTAGAAACTGAAGTAGAAATTTATCTCTTGACCTAGGTAGAAATAGAAGTTGACATTTATCTCTTGACCTAGGTAGAAATATAAGTTGACATTTATCTCTTGACCTAGGTAGAAATAGAAGTTGACATTTATCTCTTGACCTAGGTAGAAATAGAAGCTGACAATTATCTCTTGAACTAGGTAGAAAAAGAAGTTTACATTTATCTCTTGACCTAGGTAGAAATAGAAGTTGACATTTATCTCTAAACCTATGTAGAAATAGAAGTTGACATTTTCGATGGTTTCCTCTCCTAGCGTGATGGACTGTTTTTTTGCAGTCAGACTTGAGTGTTTTAGATAGTCCTTGTATTGCTATAGTTTATTAATTAACTTCTATAGCCATATCTTTTAATAGGAGTGTCTCTTGATATTTGACTTTTTACTGGTGTTAGTTTATAAGATGTGTTATGTTTCGTCTGCTTTTCGTGCGATCCTATTGACCATTTCTTGTTTAGTTCACTCTATTTCATAATTGGCATACTGTGTCTCATACTTTTCTGGCACATCCTGGCATGGCTGCCAACGTATACCGCTCATTTTATTTCATCTCTTGTATTTTGATTGCGTTTTGTAAGTTATTTTCGTCCGTTCTATGTCCCTGACGAAAATTTCCTTTCCGTAACAAAGGATTCGTTTTGTTCTCCCCCTTGTCCGCGGTCACTGAGCCATTACCTGTATGTGTGTTCATCTGGTGCGGTCATCGAGCTATTACTTGTATGTGTGTTTATTTGGTCCGGTCACTGAGCCATTACTAGTATGTGTGTTTATCTGGTCCGGTCACTGAGCCATTACTTGTATGTTTGTTTATCTGGTCCGGTCACTGAGCCATTACTTGTATGTGTGTTTATCTGGTCCGGTCATCGAGCCATTACTTGTATGTGTTTATCTGGTCCGGTCAATGAGCCATTACTTGTATGTGTGTTTATCTGGTCCGGTCAATGAGCCATTACTAGTATGTGTGTTTATCTGGTCCGGTCACTGAGCTATTACTAGTATGTGTGTTTATCTGGTCCGGTCACCGAGCCATTACGTGTATGCGTGTTTATCTTTTCCCATGGAGGAATCCTAACGTCTGGTCACGTACAACATACTTATCAGTCATATTAGTCAGGGTCAGGCATGTTAGTCAGGGTCAGGCATGTTAGTCAGCGACATGCATGTTAGTCAGGGTCAGGCATGCTAGTCAGGGTCAGACATGTTAGGGTCAGACATATTAGTCAGGGTCAGGCGTGTTAGACAGGGTCAGGCATGTTAGTCAGGATCAGACATATTAGTCAGGGTCAGACATATTAGTCAGGGTCAGGCGTGTTAGGCAGGGGCAGGCATCTTAGTCAGGGTCAGGCATGTTAGTCCGGGTCAGACATATTAGTCAGGGTCAGGCGTGTTAGGCAAGTTCAGACATATTAGTCAGGGTCAGGCGTGTTAGACAGGGCATACATCTTAGTCAGGGTCAGGCATGTTAGTCAGGGTAAGACATATTAGTCAGGGTCATGCATGTTAGTCAGGGTCAGATATATTAGTCAGGGTCAGGCATGTTAGTCAGGGTCAGGCGTGTTAGGCAGGGGCAGGCATCTTAGTTTGGGCCAGGCATGTTAGTCAGGTTGAGACAAAATATACTGATCAGACACCCACCTCGACTTTATAGTAGTTCTTCCTAGAAACACGCTGTTTTCATGGCACCCTGGCTATCCAGGTGTGTGAATCGACGTGATCCCCCACAGTAGGGAGCGACACACAGATGAAGCCAAGCAAAGCACAACAGCCTGGCGAATTTCTCTTCCCCTACATCAGCACGCTCGGGATGTAAGAAAAGCTTCTGCAACTCACCCTTTAGCGCCCTTTTCAGAGCGCATGAAAAAGTAGATTTAATCAATAGTCAGCATCATTTAATCAATCTACTTTCAACCACACAATGCCATTTTGGTCGTGTGTCAGTCAGTACCTCACGGTTTAAACTCCTAACATGAATTTATCAAGATGCTGAGCAGCGCATGAGCTGCAGTGGTCAGCGACCCATAGCTGACTACTATAGCGTTAGGGCCAGCGAACCAGAGCTGCCAAGACCCTTCTACACCTCCACCTGGTGATCCTGAATAACAGGCTGCAACAGAGCAGACTGGCTAAGGAGAAGGGATCAAAGAGGGAATGCTAACCTGGTACTCAAAAAATGCTTGCTGAAGTCGGATGTGTTGGACCGAAAGGTGCAAATATCGCAGTCAGGCTGTAAAATACGACACAACGCATTCCGTTCTCTGGACTACATTCTGCTACTTAAGCCCTTTCAGGGTTTTGTAGCGGGAGACTGAGAACGAACGAAGCCAATTTGTCTGAGAAACATGCACATTGTGTTTATTTGATTTACTACTGTCAGTCAACTTCATAACAATTTTTACATGTTTATCAGATCGACTTTCCTGTTCATATCTCCCTATCTCCCTTTTGTGGCATATCTCCCTATGTCCCTTGTTTGGCATATCCCCCAATCTCCCTTTTGTCGCATATCTAGCTATCTCCCGTTTGTCGCATATCTCCAAATCTCCCGTTTGTCGCATATCTCAATATCTCCCTTTTGTGGCATATCTAGCTATCTCCCTTTTGTGGCATATCTCTAAACTTCCTTTTTGTCGCTTATCTCTATATCTCCCGTTTGTCGCATTTCTCCGTGTCTCCCTTTTTGCCGCAAATGTCGATATCTCCTTTTTTGTCACATATCTTCCTATCTCCCCTTTGTCGCATATCTCCTTATCTCCCCGGTGTCGCACATCTCCCCATCTCCCTTCTGTCGCATATCTCCCTATCTCCCGTCTTTTCGTTCTAAGAAATTATGAACTATTTTTTGACTATCTCCGTAAAATGTTGATCTGTTACATGGATATTTGATCACCTCTTGGTTTCTGCTGTTTTTGTTTTTACATCTCCCGGATTAAGAACTTCACAATGCAATTGTTGAACATTCGGTGCCCCGTTCGAAACTATTTTCTTGCACGATCCTTTTTTTTATATTACAAAATTAGTGTCTTTTTTGTATCTACTTTTCCACGTTTTCATCTATAAAGGTATCATCTAACGAGAAATCTCATATTTTATTTATAGCCAATCTGTCTTGTTTAATAAAAAAGTGATGTTTATTCCAATGGATAAATACTCAAATTTTGCGTCTCCAGTTTGTGACGTCAGATAAGCGTGTGGAGCCATTTGATCCCAGAAACTAATTAGATGGAAATCGTTGTTAACTTGTGCAATCTTCTTTCGTCTGCACCGTTCTCCATTTACATCCATTCTCTCTCTCTTTCTCTGTCTCTCTCTCTCTCTCTATATATATATATATATATATGTCTATATATATATATCGTCATCAGCATGTAGCATTTCCTTTATTGAACGTCGCTCCCATTATAGTCTGTCTGAAAGAAACTCTTTCCATTGTCAAAACTCCAGCCTCCGCCACAGTCATACCCAGGCATTCCTGGATATTTTGGTGAGATCGTCTTCGTGGTAAACCCCTTCCTCTTTTACCTCGAACCATACCTCCCATCACTGTTCTCTTGAGACCGTTGTATCTCTTGATGTGACCAAAATATTTGCATTTTATAGCCAAAATGGAATTGATAAACCAGTTCTCCTCTATGCTCAACGCTTGCCGAATGTCTACATTTGTCTTTTTCTCTGTCCATGGTATTCTGAGGATCTTTCTGTAACATTTTGACTCGAAGGATTCGAATCTTTATATCAACATCCAAGGCAACGAGGAGGCAGACAGACTGGCAAAAGAAGGTGCAAGGCTACCACAAACAGATACCAGTATGACGTACGAAGAGTCAAAACGGCTTATCAAAGCCAGATACATGACCAAATGGGAAACCGAACATACTGGTTACACCAAAAACGATGTCTATTACCAGTTGAACCGAAGAGAGCAGGTCGTCGTCTTCAGACTTCGCACTGGCCACAACAGACTGAGGTACCACCTATTCAACAAATTGAAGATAGGGTGTACCGACGAATGCCCGTGCGGTACTGGTAAAATGACCACTGAACATCTGCTGCAGAACTGCCCGACATATGAGGATCAGAGAGAGCAGATGTGGCCATTGCCAGTGGAACTGCAAGACAAGCTCTATGGTAGTGGCGAGAGTCTCAGGATGACCGCCGCTTTTTTCGAAAAAATAATGGTTACTGTCTGACTGTGTACGCAGAAGAAGAAGAAGAATCTTTATATATTATATACCCACACCATACACCACACATACACCACACACACACACCACACACACACCCACACCACACCATACACACACACTTATATCAATTTTGTAGAACAAAAGGAAAATTATGACTTCGAGGCCTAGGTAGTTGTGACAAGGCTCATAACCCAAAGGTGCTGGGTTCACTCCCCCTTAACAGCACCAGCCGTTACCCCTGGGGAAGCAAACCTTTAGAAAATACTGGAGGAAGCAGACTCTTACATACAATGCTTGCAGAAGTCGAATGCACTGGGCCTAAAGGCGCAACATTTAAACATAGTGCGACGCACACCGCATTCGGGAATACATTAATAACGCAAATGCTTAAAAAAAAAAGAAAAAGAAGAAGACTGGATATGACACCAGAGACTATAATAAACAACCTACTGTTAAGCATTAACGAAATGAACACACAAATATAGATCCCAAGAACTTGCATCTTCCTGGCGGAAACTTACGGATGCTAGACATGGTTAACCACACAAACCCAGTGAAGAAAGTTTGAATCATTCGAGCTAAAATACTACAGGATTGTTTTCTTCTTCTTCTTCTTCTTCTTCGTTCGTTCTCAATCTCCCACTACCAAACCTTGGAGGGGGAAGTAGCAGAATGTAGTCCAGAGAACGGAATGCGTTGTGTTGTAGTTTACAGCTTGGCTGCGATATTTGCACCTTTCGGTCCAACACATCCGACTTCAGCAAGCATTTTATGAGTACCAGGTAAGCATTCCCTCTTTGATCCCTTCTCCTTAGCCAGTCTGCCCTGCTGCAGCCTGTTATCCAGGATCACCGCGTGGAGGTGTAGAAGGGTCTTGGCAGCTCTGGTTCGCTGGACCTGACGCTAGCAGTCAGCTATGGGTCGCTGACCACTGCAGCTCATGCGCTGCTCGGCGTCTTGATCCCGGATTGTGTTCATAATACCGAGGATTGCGAAAAGGAAAATCGCTGTACACCTACAGGAGCTGGACATAGAACAAAACTGGATATTATACGACAGAACGTCTAGAAAACAGACATACGTTCGCCCCCATTAAACGTCATGATGGTCATATGAAGAACAATACTGGAGGATGTGGTTTCTGGCAGCAACAAAAATGACCGAGAAGAAGATGGAACATTACATAGCGTCTGTGGTTGACAGTGGCAAAGGATGGAGCTGTGGCCAGGGATCGAGTGTTTAATTAATCGCATTTAATGAGAACGATGTTCTGCAAAAGACATGTTATATGATGATGATATTTATATATCTGCCTGCCTCTAGATCTCTCTACCTATAGCTCTCTCTACCTATAGTTCTAAATATAGCTCTACCTATAGCTCTCTCTACCTATAGTTCGAAATATAGCTCTACCTATAGCTCGCTCTACCTCTAGCTCTCTACCTATAGTTCTAAATATAGCTCTACCTTTAGCTTTCTCTACCTATAGTTCTAAATATAGCTCTACCTTTAGCTTTCTCTACCTATAGCTCTCTCTACTAATAGCTCTCTCTACCTTTAGTTCTAAATATAGCTCTAGCTTTAGCTCTCTCTACCTACAGCTCTCTCTACCTACAGCTCTCTCTACCCACAGCTCTCTCTACCTACAGCTCTCTCTACCTACAGCTCTCTCTACCTACAGCTCTCTGTACCCACAGCTCTCTACCTACAGCTCTCTCTACCTACAGCTCTCTCTACCTACAGCTCTCTCTACCCACAGCTCTCTACCTACAGCTCTCTCTACCTACAGCTCTCTCTACCTACATTTCTCTGTACCCACAGCTCTCTACCTACAGCTCTCTCTACCTACAGCTCTCTCTACCCACAGCGGTCTACCTACAGCTCTCTCTACCTACAGCTCTCTCTACCTACAGCTCTCTGTACCCACAGCTCTCTACCTACAGCTCACTCTACCTACAGCTCTCTCTACCTACAGCTCTCTCTACCCACAGCTCTCTACCTACAGCTCTCTCTACCTACAGCTCTCTCTACCTACAGCTCTCTCTACCTACAGCTCTCTCTACCCACAGCTCTCTACCTACAGCTCTCTCTACCTACAGCTCTCTCAACCTACAGCTCTCTCTACCCACAGCTGTCTACCTACAGCTCTCTCTACCTACAGCTCTCTCTACCTACAGCTCTCTCTACCTACAGCTCTCTGTACCCACAGCTCTCTACCTACAGCTCTCTCTACCTACATCTCTCTCTCTACCCACAGCTCTCTACCTACAGCTCTCTATACATACAGCTCTCTCTCTACCTACAGCTCTGAATCTGATACTCATCATAACCGACTTATTATGAAATGCCAACTAAGTTGGAAGAAACCAGAGAAATCACAAAAATTTAACAAAATAGAATCCAAATGTTTTAAACGAGTTAGAGAAAAGAGTTAGCCTCTAAAACTCCACGAATGATGTCTTAATGAAAAAAGAGTTAGTCTCTAAAACTCCATGAAAAAAACAACACAGTCACAGAATATATAAAAGGGAGAATATTAAAAAGGCAGTAGAAAAGCTAGTACAGATGACATCGGATAAGAATTAAGCAGAAAACAAGAAACCATGGAAAACAACTGAAATTCTAAACAAAAATGCAGGAAAGATTTAATTGGAAGAATAGAAATACAATGCAAGGTATTGCCAAGTATAAGCGTATCAGGGATGAGGTAGATCGAAAGTAGAATGTCACGAGAACAATGGTGGATATAACAATGGTGGATATAACAATGGTGGATATAACAATGGTGGATATAACAATGCGAGGAAATTGAAGACCTCGAAAGGACAGGGAAATTCAATCACGTACATACGAAAGTAAAACAATACTTTACTAAAAATAAGGGCATACAAATCCTTGGTGATTAATGAAAGGAATTGGAAACCAAAAACAGAACCAGAGAGTAAACAATAGGATTGGAGAGAACATGTATAGGACCTGTAGGAGAATGGAGGGCCTGGGGGTGGGGGGCCTGGAGGTGGGGGGCCTGATGATGGGGGGGGGAGGAAGGGGCAGCGGATGGTGGTGGGGGGCTAAGGATGGTGGGTCTGAGGATGTGGGGGAGAGGGGGTTTGAGGATGTGGGGCCTGAGGGTGGGGGGGAGGTTGAGAATGTGGGGCCTGAGGGTTCGGGGGGGGGGTTGAGAATGTGGGGCCTGAGGCTGGGAGGAGGGAGGGGCAGCGGATGGTGTGGGGCTGGGGGGAGGGCTAAGGATGGTGGGCCTGGGGATGTGGGGGAGAGGGGGTTTGAGGATGTGGGGCCTGAGGGTGGGGGGGGGTGGGGGTTTGATATGTGGGGCCCTGAAGATGGGAGGGGGGGGGGCGGGCTGATGATGGGGGGGGGGGAGTTTGAGAATGTGGGGCCTGAGGGTGGGGGGGAGGTTGAGGATGTGGAGCCTGAGGGTGGTGGGGGGGGGGGTTGAGAATGTGGGGCCTTGAAGATGAGGGGGGGGTTGAGAATGTGGGGCCTGAGGGTGGGGGGGGGGGGTTGAGGATGTGGGGCCTGAGGGTGGTGGGGGGGTTGAGAATGTGGGGCCTTGAAGATGGGGGGTGGGGGCTTGAAGATGGAAGAGGGGCTGAGGATGGGGGGGGGCTGAGGATGGGGGGACTGAGGTTGGGGGGGGGTCTTGAGGATGGGGGGTTGAGGATGGGGAGGGGTTTGAGGATGGGAGGGCCTTGAGGATGGGGGTGTTGAGGATGGGGGGGGGGCTTGAGGATCGGGGGAGGGGCTGAGTATGGGGGGACTGAGGATTAGGGGTTGAAGATGGGGGAGGCCTTGAGGATGGGAGGGGGGGGGGCTTGAGGATGGGGGGCCTTGATGATGGGGGGGGGGGCTGAGGATGGCGGGGCCTATTTCAGGACACCACACCATTTAATAAAATGCTTTCGATAGAAACGAGATTACCTGTAAGCAGAGAACAAAACATTTGACTCAATTCTGAAAAACAATGCAACGGGGATTCTTCTTCTGCTTCGTTCTCTCTCAATTTCCCACTACCAAGCCCTAAAAAGGGCTTTGTAAGTAGCAGAATGTAATCTTGAGAACGGAAAAGTTTGCGTCGTAGATTATAGCTTGACTGCGATATTTGCACCTTTCGGTCAGACACATCCGACTTCAGCACACATGTTTGAGTATCATGTTAGCCTTCCCTCTTCGATCCCTTTTAGTCTGCGTTGTTGCAGCCTGTTTAGGATTACCGTGGGGAGGTGTACAAGGTGTCTTTGGTAGTTCTGGATCGCAGGCCATGGCTATGGCTGGCTGATCCTGACGCTAGCAGTTAGCTATGTCTGGTTTACCCTGACGCTAGCAGTTAGCTATGGCTGGCTGATCCTGACGCTAGCAGTTAGCTATGTCTGGTTTACCCTGACGCTAGCAGTTAGCTATGGCTGGCTGATCCTGACGCTAGCAGTTAGCTATGTCTGGCTGATCCTGACGCTAGCAGTCAGCTATGTCTGGCTGATCCTGACGCTAGCAGTCAGCTATGGCTGGCTGATCCTGACGCTAGCAGTTAGCTATGGCTGGCTGATCCTGACGCTAGCAGTCAGCTATGTCTGGCTTACCCTGGTGCTAGCAGTCAGCTATGACACGTTGCTTGCTACAGATCTTGTGTTGCTCAGCATCGTGATGCCGCAACATGGATCGAAGGAAACAAATCGATCTCCTGACAACAGATTGAGAGACTTTACACAATTTACTTTTCAAGTTTGCTAATGGCATTTACAACACTGGAATATGACCAAAGAACATACCATTTCAATTATAATTCCTTTGTAAAAAAAATGGAATGCACTAGAATGCCAGTAGTTCCGAACGATATACCACATACATCTAATATTATATTGTAACTTCTATCAAAAAAAATACTCGATCAAAGATAATCACTATTTATCTCTTTTTTTGACTACGAGAATGCAATTAGTTGAGTCCCCTGGAACAATTTTTTCCAGATGGTGCAACAAATAGGCGTGGAGAGACCAATCATTAGGTTAATCTAGAGCCGGGGTATAAATCAAGAAGCGGATATTTCAGTCGAAGAAGGACCAACATATACAATTTCAATAAGAGGGAGGGAGCGACAGGTTTGCTTGCTTAGCGAGTTAATTTGTTAGTTAGTTAGTTAGTTAGTTAGTTAGTTAGTTAGTTAGTTAGTTAGTTTGTTTGTTTGTTTGTTTGTTTGTTTGTTTGTTTGTTTGTTTGTTTGTTTGTTTGTTTGTTTGTTTGTTTGTTTGTTTGTTTGTTTGTTTGGTTGTTTGTTTGTTTGTTTGTTTGTTTGTTTGCTTGTCATCGAAAGCAATGATGGCGACATGATCAGACGGGTTTTTCTTGATGATGTAACTTGCGGGTTATTTGATTTATGTTGACGGAGTAGCTGTGCTGGTCATTATTCTCACTCTCTCGTCCCGGGCTGCCTTGGACCAATGGCAAGACATAATCAAGATGATTGGAGATAACTCATGATGCAGACATTCTGGTCCCAAATTCCTTGAGACCAGGACTCGTTTGAAACTTTCGGGATTCGATCGCCCACCGTTTCCGTTCCTCTTGCATTGACCGAGTATCTATAGCACATTTACTGAGATAGTGATGAGAAAAAGTGATTAGGAGTCGAAATAGTGGTGACAGATTCGCTGGTATGAAAGAAAATGCCATCAACTATGCCGATGATCATGCCCATAATCGGAGAATAAGCTACAAAGGATGCTTTAAAAATTTGTAAAAAATTTAATAGTCAACAAGTTTGGCATACAAAATAAACACATTGAAGACAAAAACGTTGGTAAAAGCCATTTAACTTACGGAAATAAATATAATTATTAATGGAGACAAAATTGAACTAGCACATAATCTGAGGCATAAACATATTTAAGGCAAACCCCAACATAATATGCCCGCGATGAGACGGGATTAAAACACGAATTTCATTGACTGAAAAGACCTCCAGGTAAAAGCAGAAACTGCTAACCACAAAGAATTTCAGGATATAATTAAAGATAACAATAATCACTTCTCATATATGCCTAGGAGTGAAACTTCCGTTTCACAATCCAAACGCACCTGATTCAAATCCCGCTGTGTCCAGTTTGACAGACAGGGTGTATTTTTTGTATCTACGGAATGTAATGACAACCTACCGTACTGCACACCTTCCAAGAAACTAATAATTTCTCTGCGCGATCGCTCCCCCACCTACAGCAAGTAATGGTAAACCTACCGTACTGCACACCTTCCAAGAAACTTCAGATAGATTGGCGGTTGAAATACTTACATACATGAACAATTGCGCTGTTCTGGGTTGAAACATGGATATGGCAAAGAAAGATGAAAAAAGCTTGAAAACGTTTGAAATGTTACGCCACCGTAGAACGAGTCAGTTGGACAAATAGGAGATCGAACGACAGTGCCCTCTGTGAGGTCCGAGTTCAAAGACAAAAATTTAAAATGATAGAAAATTGAGTTGTGTGAAATAAAAGTCTTCTACAAATAATTCAGGAGAACAAGATCCATCCAGGAACAAAAAGGAAGGTGGTTACCAAGACTCATCTTTACATCTCAAGTAAGTTGAGACATTAAAATACGAATCTATGCTGAAATGAAGAAAGCCCCAGAGGATAGGGTCAGATGGAGAGACATGTTCAGACAATCTTACAACCAGTCTTAGGACTGATAAACCAGAGGATAGGGTCAGATGGAGAGACATGTTTAGACAGCCTTACAACCAGTTTTAGGACTGATCAACCAGAGGATAGGGTCAGATGGAGAGACATGTTCAGACAACCTTACAACCAGTCTTAGGACTGATCAACCAGGGGGTAGGGTCAGATGGAGAGACATGTTCAGACAACCTTACAACCAGTCTTGGGACTGATCAACCAGGGGGTAGGGTTAGATGGAGAGACATGTTCAGACACCCTTACAACCAGTCTTCGGACTGATGAACCAGATGATGATGACATATTTATATAAATGTTTATAATTTCTTGTATTTTTCTGTCAAATATTTGTAAAAGACGCGAACATGCGAGAGCGTTCCATGCAAATTTAATTATTCAATATTTATTATAGCCCAAATCATTCCAATGTAGACAATAAGACAATTGATCAAAAAAATATTCATACAGTATCCGTGTTATCAATGGCAGGCATGGATACCGACTACGGTGTAACAAGGAAAGATCACATCATGTGGAATCTGAGCCTGGAGATCAGCACAGTGGGGCTACTAGAAAACGCAGAACGGGAAATGGAGAAATCGTCAGAAAGCGTAAACATGTCACGCATAATAAATATGTACGATACGTGTTAAAATGTTTCCGATCTTAATTTTCTTTTCACGTAATAGAATAAAGCATGGAGGTTGTCCTTTGACAGGGGGGGGGGGGGGGGGGTATAGGGGGGCGTCATTCACAATGTGGGAATTTGTCCAGACCGCAGATTGCGTAAGTAGTTGGAAGTCAGCCTTTCAGTGATCAGTGTAATGAGCACCTGTCTGGATTTCATTCCCTAGGTGCGCGGCAATGTCGGTTTTCATTCACTAGGTGCACACCAATGTCGATTTTCATTCCCTAGGTGCACAGCAATGTCGGTTTTCATTCACTAGGTGCACAGCAATGTCGGTTTTCATTCCCTAGGTGCACGGCAATGTCGGTTTTCATTCACTAGGTGCACCACAGCAATGTCGGTTTTCATTCACTAGGTGCACAGCAATGTCGGTTTTCATTCACTAGGTGCACCCCAGCAATGTCGGTTTTCATTCACTAGGTGCACAGCAATGTCGGTTTTCATTCACTAGGTGCGCCGCAATGTCGGTTTTCATTCACTAGGTGCACAGCAATGTCGGTTTTCATTCACTAGGTGCGCCGCAATGTCGGTTTTCATTCACTAGGTGCACAGCAATATCGGTTTTCATTCACTAGGTGCATAGCAATATCGGCTTTCATTCACTAGGTGCACAGCAATGTCGGTTTTTATTCACTAGGTGCACAGCAATGTCGGTTTTCATTCACTAGGTGCACAGCAATGTCGGTTTTCATTCACTAGGTGCACCACAGCAATGTCGGTTTTCATTCACTAGGTGCACAGCAATGTCGGTTTTCATTCACTAGGTGCGCAGCAATGTCGGTTTTCATTCACTAGGTGCGCAGCAATATCGGCTTTTATTCACTAGGTGCACAGCAATGTCAAGGTCATGTTGACCGTTTTCTTTTACTGTCGTGGGGTTGTTCATGATTAGAATCCCCCACAAGGCCTACTTGATGCCGTTGGATACTTCTTCTTCTTCTTCGTACGCAGTCAGACAGTAACCATTATTTTTTCGAAAAAAGCGGCGGTCATCCTGAGGCTGTCGACACTGCCATAGAGCTTGTCTTGCAGTTCCACTGGTGATGGCCACATCTGCTCTCTCTGATCCTCGTATGTCGGGCAGTTCTGCAGCAGATGTTCAGCGGTCATTTTACCGGTACCGCACGGGCATTCGTCGGTGTCACCTATCTTTAATTTGTTGAATAGGTGGTACCTCAGTCTATTGGGGCCAGTGCGAATTCTGAAGACAACGACCTGCTCTCTTCTGTTCAACTGGTAATAGGCATCGTTTTTGGTGTAACCAGTATGTTCGGTTTCCCATTTGGTCATGTATCTGGCTTTGATAAGCCGTTTTGACTCTTCGTACGTCATACTAGTATCTGTTTGTGGTAGTCTTGCACCTTCTTTTGCCAGTCTGTCTGCCTCCTCGTTGCCTTGGATGTTGCAGTGTGATGGGACCCACTGTACCACTACCCTTTTTGGTGCGGAGTTACGCTCTTACAATGAATCTTTGTAATAGGCCTGCGCTAATATATCTAACAGACCGTGAGTCCTGATTGCCGTTCGGGTTCACCTGATCGTGCACTTCGTCGCCCATATCATTCTACAAAAATTGCGTTTATTGTTTAAATAGACACCAACTCTTTATTCACTGACAGAAAATGTTAAAACTTGTATATGTTGAGTATAAACGGATATTCCATACTAAAGGGTTAATGTTAGGAGCTTCAATACAATACCTGTTGATCATCTTTGGCTTGGGATCAAGATGCTGAGCAGCGCATGGGCTGCAGTGATCAGCGACCCATAGCTGACTGTTAGCGTCAAGGCCAGCAAACCAGAGCTGCCAAGACCCTTCTACACCTTCACGGGGTGATCCTGGAAAACAGGCTGCAGCAGGACAGACTGGCTAAGGAGAAGGGATCGAAGAGGGAATGCTAACCCGGTACTCAAAAAATGCATGGTAAAGTCGGATGTTTTGGACCGAAAGGTGTAAATATCGCAGTAAAGCTGTAAACTACGATACAACACATTCTGTTTTCTGGATTAGATTCTGCTACTTAAGCCCTTTCAGGGTTTGGTACTGGGAGATTGAGAACGAACGAAGCCAAGCCAAGCCAAGCCATCTTTAGCTATATCAATTTTGTCAGACGATAGTAAGTTATGCTTTAGAAAAAGGGATGTAACTACAGTCCATGACAATAACTATTGTGACTCGTAAGACCAATCCGAGCAGAAAAGCGTCTTCCAATGAATTGAAGGAAAATGAGGACCTTTTGCGGCATCGTATGGCGTGGTGTGTCATCGCAAACTCGAGTCCTTAGCCCATCCTAAATCAGCATTTCATTTGTTTGTATACCATTCTTAGTCCTGCCCCATCCATGCAACACGATCTATGGCGTACAATATTTAATATATTATACAAGTTTATATTCTTCTGTATGCAAAGACCCAAAAAAAAGTTTTTTGTGTGGATAGAGCTGACAATTAGGTATATTTGAATATGAGAAACATTAGTGTTGTGTTTTAAATAAGAAATTTATGATGAAATATGTATCGACTCCCTAATGTTAAAATATAACACTGCAACAAGGCACGTTAAAATGTGGTTTTAGTATACGTTTACTAATAGTCCACAAACATACGACATACGTTTTCTCTCTGACATCAACTCAGTGGTGGTAATTAACACTAGCGTCGCACTACTCAAGGGAGGCAATTAAAACTACCAGCCCATAACTCAAGGGAGGTCATTAACAATTACATTGCATAATTCAACGGAGAAAATTAACACTACGATCGCATAACTCAAGGAATATAATTGTCACTAACATCACATGACTCCTCTCTACCCTCCCCCCCCCCACCTTCCTCGATGTTTTGCCTTATTTGCGTTGACAATTGTATCGTTCGCCAATAAAATTTGCCGTAGGACTGAATTGTAATGGTTCTGCATCCGCTGGCTGTGGAGTGTAAGGCCGAACATGAGAAGTAGGAACCCCTCGCAGTTCGTTTCCCACTGCTTTTGTAGGTTCGGATGTTTCCGTAGAACGTGGAGTTAAAATAATAACGTGAACAGCGTTGGATCTAGTGCATCAATCTTCCAGGACTGTCTGGATGAGCGAGAGGGGTGGCTCAGCAGATGTGGTGACGCCTTTTTAGTTCTGGTTCTGGGCTGACGATGACACGCGACGAATGAGCTGACAGCAGCCAGTGACTCAAAGCTGGTTGTCTGCATCAGGGTCAGTGATTCAAAGCTGGTTGCCTGCATCAGGGTCAGTGATTCAAAGCTGGTTGCCTGCATCAGGGTCAGTGATTCAAAGCTGGTTGCCTGCATCAGGGTCAGTGACTCAAAGCTGGTTGCCTGTATCAGAGTCAGTGATTCAAAACTGGTTGCCTGCATCAGGGTCAGTGACTCAAAGCTGGTTGCCTGCATCAGGGTAAGTGATTCCAAGCTGGTTGCCTGCATCAGGGTCAGTGATTCAAAGCTGGTTGCCTGCATCAGGGTCAGTGACTCAAAGCTGGTTGCCTGCATCAGGGTCAGTGACTCATAGCTGGTTGCCCGCATCAGGAAACCACAGCTAACCAAGACCCTATTTCATCTCAGCGCGGCTGCCCTGGAGACAGGCTGAAGTGTTGCAGGCTGGTTAAGAGAATTTGGATAGCAGTGGGACAACAAAGAGGGTACCCACATACAGCCAGCGGGAATCGGGTGTGTCGGGCCGAAAGGCGCAGATACCACATCCTCGATGTGAACTACGAGACATCAACCTTTTCAAGACGAAAGTGGAAGAAAAAGAAATTCTGGTTCTAAATGATACTGCATGTTGAGCAGACGTCCATAGTTCTTTCTTCTGCATCTTTCAAGTTTGTCATA
Organism: Ariolimax columbianus; assembly: GCA_036924085.1. Classification (NCBI taxonomy): domain Eukaryota; kingdom Metazoa; phylum Mollusca; class Gastropoda; order Stylommatophora; family Arionidae; genus Ariolimax; species Ariolimax columbianus. The sequence goes on from JAVGWX010000023.1 coordinate 31,945,800, forward strand.
TCGAGAATCTGTCCTTTCTTCCTTGTTTGTCTTCAGACCTAGACATCAATGACTCCAAAGAAGTCGGCAGTCTACTTAAGGCCCCACGCACTTCAGACCTAGACATCAATGACTCCAAAGAAGTCAGCAGTCTATTTAAGGCCTCACGCACTTCAGACCTAGACATCAATGACTCCAAAGAAGTCAGCAGTCTATTTAAGGCCTCACGCACTTCAGACCTAGACATCAATGACTCCAAAGAAGTCAGAAGTCTATTTAAGGCCCAGCACACTTCAGACCTAGACATCAATGACTCCAAAGAAGGCAGCAGTCTCCTAGAGGCCCTGCGTACTTCCGTACAGCTTCCCGTGGAAGGACACTGGCTGTTGCCAAATGATACTTCTTTTATCGGTTTACGATGGGCAGGACTGCAAAATGTGTTCTGGTGATATGGTGGCTGTGTCGCGGGTACAAAGGTCCGTAGTGCCAATCTTGAACTTGTTGTACAGATGACATCACAGTCTCTTTTGACCTGTGCGTAGCCGGAGAATGATCACCTGGTCTCGTCTGGAGAATTGATGGTAAGGATCATTTTATATGTGGCCAGGGTGGTGTTTTTGCCCTTTTCCTTTGTACGTAGGCTTGATAGCTGCTTTTATCCCATCGTATGTGGTTGCTGTATCACTCTGCTGCATTGGTCCTGTCTCTCTGGCTAGTCTGTCTGCCTCCTCGTTGTCTGGAATGTTGTAGTGGGCCGGTATCCACTTGGCTTTGATTTTTGTGAAACACTGGGACAGGCGTTCGAGTGAGTCTGCCAGAGCGCCGTGTTCATTTTTGTGCGGGCTCTTGAAAACCGTTAACACTGAGAGGGCACCTGTGAGAATGACCACTTGCTTTTATGCCTGTTCCTTGTTGCCTCTAAAAGTTCCAGCTGCTTGTCTCATGGCTCTGGTCTCGGCACTGATGTTGCTGCAGCGTATGGAGAATGACTTAGTCACAATAGACAGAACAGTTTCGCATGACTTTGGTTATGGAGATTCCTTTCTAGCACAACTCTCTTTTCCTCTTTGTTGAATATCTGTAACATAAGGTTGACTTCTCAGGCTCTGTAACATAAGGTTGACTTCTCAGGCTGACTCTGTGAGGCGATTATGATGAATGTAAAATGCATACGTGGACTTCTAAGCAGTTCTGCTCGCTTGCAGTCGCGTTCAGGCGTAAAATCTAACTCACAGAACAAACATAAAATATGCAATGGTTACGGAGGGATACACATGCATACATGCAAAGGTTCGTTGACGCATACTAGCAAGGACGGGGGCAAACTGAACGAAGGGTGGGAGGGTTAACATGCATAAATGTTGAACTAGGGATATGCATTCGGGCAACGAGGGGGTAAACTGCAGATAAGCTCGTAAGACAGACAGACAGGCCCAAAGACACAGGGACATTTAAGTACTGATTAGGCAATACGAACATAAAGGCAAGCTGTGACAGGGACAGACACCTACAGACAGACAAATACGCATAAATGCAGAGATACAGAGCAAAGGTGGGCATAGACGGATGCATTGACATATATACAAACATCTTGTCATTTTGAGTTTGTTGTCCATCGAAAGCGAAGATGGCGACAGCTTTAGACATGTTGATTCAGATGTGACCGCATGTGACTGTACAGTTCGATCTGAGCGTGACAAGCTCTACTGCACGTAAGGCCCACGTGACTTGCATCCTGTACTTTCGTGCAACTAGCTATTCCCGAGCCTCCGTAATGGTTCTCTGCTCAGCCGTGCGAGCACCTTGCGTAATGGCAGTGCGCCAGGCTGAGCGGTTTGGACTTAACAACTATCAAGCAAAGACATCGATTGATATTGAAAGAGCGTTTGGAGTGTATTTGTGTCTACTTCCCCATTCCCTCCCCCGGCGACTGCTGTCCTGTCCTAAGCTCACTGCAAAATAGTTGTACAGGGAGGCGCTCATCTTACCATGTGGACAACATATCCATTATGGTAATAGAAAAACTGGCAAGAGAGACAATAAAACAGACAATGTGATGCAGAGGCAATCAGGGAAAGAAACAGATGGACGGAAAGACATAGGGCAGGAACAGACGTAATTTAAGTGTTATAATAGATCATACAGGTAATGTGAGTGAACAAGTCCAGGTAGCAGTGAAACGGGTCAATTCGTTAGGTATGATAAAATGAAATAATTAAACATAGGAGCAAAGAAATGAATGTCAAACTGTATAAGGCATTAGTTAGATATAGAAGGGAGTACTGAGTACAGGTGTGGAGTCCTTATCGTAGAGGGGATATAAACATGCTGGGAAGGAACCAAGAAGAGCGACAAAACCGATAGTGGGATTCCAGAATTATGGTTATAAGGAAAGACTCAGATAAACTCGCCTACAGTGTCTAGAAAAGAGAAGAATTCGAGGTGACTTAATACAGGTGTATAAGATAATCTAAGAACAGGACTATAACAAGTTTTTTTCCAAAATACAAGCACCTACAAGAACAAGATACCATAGGTACAAATTTAACTAAAGAATGGTCCAGATTAGATAGTAGAAAATCTGTTTTTAGTCAGAGAGTGGTGAATGCTTGGAATGCATTGCCACATGAAGTAGTGGATGCAGGGACGATTAATGCAGTTAAAGGAATAGATTGGATGCGCATAGCTTGTAGAGCAAAGAAATGTAAATTAAACTGGTTGTATAAGACTCTGCATAGTCTTCTAAACCAGTATAAAGACGTTAAGTTAAGTTAAATATATACGTGCATTAAAGAAGGCATGTAAAAGGAGAAATATGCAAATGATGGTAATACATTAATATTGTCATAGCTATCAGTAGATGGACAGATAAGCCATGGCCGACTTTAGATCTACAACCGATATACTATCAGGAAATATATAACATTAGGTAGACCAACCGACATACATCATCATCATGTGCACTACAGGCTGGCGTTGGCGATAATGGACCTCCATCCACATCTATCACGTGTATTGTTTACCAACTCTGTTGTTGATTGTCGCCCCTGCCATTCTCTCACGCTGTCCAACATCTTCTCTCTCGACCTTCTTCTGTCTTTATTTCATGCTATCTTTCCCGTTGTCACATTGTTTTCCAACGCGTCTTATTTCATAACATACCCAAAAAAGGATTAAATCATTGTTCTGTTCTTTGCAATAAGTTGTCTTTGTGTTTGTGCCTCTTTGAGTAATGTATCATTAGTCCTCCATGCAGTCAATACATACATATATACAAACACACATACGTACATACATACATACATACATGTAACGAAAGAGAAAGAGGCGAACAGGGACACCTGTCAAGGGTACCGGCATCCATTATTAATAAAGAAATAGATCGATTACCGCATTATATGTGTGTCGTTTAGAGTGACTAAGATAAGACTGATAGTGCACTCAATCAGTCAATCAATCGATCAATCAATCGATCAAAGTCCTTCGCCCCGTTTGGCGCATAGGCAATATACCACATCTTGACACCAGTCATAGTCCAGGGCAACGCTTTATTCCTCTCTCCAGGTGTAACAATATAATCGTAGCTACCTCTCACATTATATTCTCCGTGTGGTTTCAGCTCTACCAACCTTTGTCTTCCTCTCTCCGGGTGTAACAATATAATCGTAGCTACCTCTCACATTATATTCTCCGTGTGGTTTCAGCTCTACCAACCTTTGTCTTCCTCTCTCCGGGTGTAACAATATAATCGTAGCTACCTCTTTCATTATATTCTCCGTGTGGATTTAGCTCTACCAATCTTTGTCTTTCTCTGCTGCTTTCACATGAGATCCTGCCTGGGTATATTGGACAGTGCCTTGCTCATCTTATGTTCTATGCAACCCCATTTTCTTCGAGTAATTTGTAATTCCATTTGCTGTTGTTCGTTCTTTTCTCTTCATTCCTCACCATGACCTGTCACGTTATGCCCAATATCCCACTTAGGCATCTGTTAACGAAGGACTCGGGTTTTTGTTGTTTAGCTGTTTTTCGCTCCTCCTGGCTTCTCTCCATACAGCAGAGCTGACTTGAAACTGGCGTTGAATATTCTAACTTTATATGAAACTTGATTTCTCTGGATATATATATATATGTGTGTGTGTGTATGTGTGTGTGTGTGTGTGCGTGAGAGAGAGAGAGAGAGAGAGAGATAGAGAGAGAGAGGGCGTGTATGTGTATGAGAGTGCATGTATGCGGGTGATAGTGGATGTATGTGTGTGAGAGTACGTCTGTTTGTGTGTGTTTTGGTGTGTGTGTGTGTGTAGTTGTGTGTGTGTGAAGCTGTGTGTGTGTGTGTGTGCGTGTACTTGTGAGTGTGAGATATCGTGCGCGCGTGTACGAGAGCGTCCGCCTTCACATTCCTGATCAGTATACATTATCCTGTGTTAAAGAAAAAGAGAATGAAAAATGTCCACTGAACAATTGCGAAAGCAGGAATGATAAAGCCAGGACGCATAAAATATACGATAGCGTACACAAAGACGGGAAGTGGTACAGATGAAAAGATAATACGATATATATTGATTTGCTGAGGAGGGTTGCTGAAGTGGTGGCTAGAAAATATCATACAGCAAGACTAACTGACTTACTGGAAAATATGAGCCGATGCTCGGTAAAAACAAAAGGGATAAGCACAAAGTAAATGAGCTGACAGTAGCCAGCAACTGAGTTGGTTGCTTCCATCAGGGTCAGCGAACCCCGGTTGACCAAGATTATATTCCATCTGCAAGCGGCGGCTCTGGAAACAGACTGCACTTGTGTAATCTGACTTGACACATAAAGAAAATGAAAGCCATATAGTTCTGCTTACAGATGCTCTCGCCGTAATCACAGCGCTAAAAAGCCAGAAAAACACTGAGCTTAATGACCTAAGAGCAGCACTCTGAAAACTGTGCCAGCAGTCCGCACCAAAAAGGGTAGTGGTACAGTGGGTCCCATCACACTGCAACATCCAAGGCAACGAGGAGGCAGACAGACTGGCAAAAGAAGGTGCAAGACTACCACACACAGATACTAGTATGACGTACGAAGAGTCAAAACGGCTTATCAAAGCCAGATACATGACCAAATGGGAAACCGAACATACTGGTTACACCAAAAACGATGCCTATTACCAGTTGAACCGAAGAGAGCAGGTCGTTGTCTTCAGACTTCGCACTGGCCACAATAGACTGAGGTACCACCTATTCAACAAATTGAAGGTCGATGGTACCGACGAATGCCCGTGCGGTACCGGTAAAATGACCGCTGAACATCTGCTGCAGAATTGCCCGACATACGAGGATCAGAGAGAGCAGATGTGGCCATCACCAGTGGAACTGTAAGACAAGCTCTATGGCAGCGGCGACAGACTCAGGATGACCACCGCTTTTTTCGAAAAAATAATGGTTACTGTCTGACTGCGTACGAAGAAGAAGAAGAAGAAGTGTAGTCTGACTAAGACAAAATGGAGCGCAATGAGCAGAAGAGACAAACACAAAATAAATTAAGAAAAACCAGCTGAAAACTAGTGTGACTAGCCGAAAGGCACGGATGTCGCAGATCGGTGTAAACTTCGACACATGTCACATCCTTTTCAGAAAAAACGACGATGATGAAGAAGATGAAAGTGATTACGATAATGGTCAAATTTAAAGGTGAATTGAGTGTTTCGAAGAAGTGTACAAATGGTCCACTTAATCCCCACCTCTATTCCCCAACCACCCCACAGGTTACACCAGGTATTTCTTTGCACGTTACAGTTTACAAATCATTTGTGAGCAACCGACCAAAGAAGAAATTCAAACATAATTTGATATTTGAAAGAAAGTCCGCAGACCTGGATCACATAGAATCCATGGAGGAAAAGGAAGAGACGTAGACCAAGAAACAGTCGGAGAAGATACTGAAAAGTAGCTTCGGACACTGGACCTCAATTGGAGAGAGGCAGAAATGGCAGCTGAGGATCGAACATGCTGAAGGATGGCCTATGCCCTTAATAAAAGCAGCAAGAATCTATTTATTTATTGATTTGTTTGATTAGTTCATAAACATTTCTCTATTTGATCGCTGGAATGTTTGTAGAATGTACGATTAATCAATAAACCAATCAATCAAATCCCGTGGCTCCTCTCGGAGTACACACCATCGACAACATCTCGCCAGCGTACACAGTCCTGGGCTTCTCTTTCTGCCTCTCTCCAGATGTAATAATTTACTCTTTGTGCCTCTCCAGGTAAAATCATTCTCCTTGTGCCTCTCTCCAGGTGTAATCATTTACTCTTTGTGCCTCTCTCCAGGTGTAATCATTTACTCTTTGTGCCTCTCTCCAGGTGTAATCATTTACTCTTTGTGCCTCTCTCCAGGTGTAATCATCTACTCTTTCTGCCTCTCTCCAGGTGTAATCATCTACTCTTTCTGCCTCTCTCCAGGTGTAATCATCTACTCTTTGTGCCTTTCTCCAGGTGTAATCATTTACTCTTTGTGCCTCTCTCCAGGTGTAATCATCTACTCTTTCTGCCTCTCTCCAGGTGTAATAATCTACTCTTTCTACCTCTCTCCAGGTGTAATCATCTACTCTTTCTGCCTCTCTCCAGGTGTAATCATCTACTCTTTCTGCCTCTCTCCAGGTGTAATCATCTACTCTTTCTGCCTCTCTCCAGGTGTAATCATCTACTCTTTCTGCCTCTCTCCAGGTGTAATCATCTACTCTTTCTGCCTCTCTCCAGGTGTAATCATCTACTCTTTCTGTCTCTCTCCAGGTGTAATCATCTACTCTTTCTGCCTCTCTCCAGGTGTAATCATCTACTCTTTCTGCCTCTCTCCAGGTGTAATCATCTACTCTTTCTGCCTCTCTCCAGGTGTAATCATCTACTCTTTCTGCCTCTCTCCAGGTGTAATCATCTACTCTTTCTGCCTCTCTCCAGGTGTAATCATCTACTCTTTCTGCCTCTCTCCAGGTGTAATTCTTTAATTTGAGCCCCTTCCCACATTCTCTTCTTCACGTATTTTTGAGTCTATCTCTCTTTTCCCCTGAGGATTCCATGTAAGAGCCTGTTTGTCTATGTTAGACTGTGCTATCCGCAGCGTATATCCTTTCCAGCCCCATTTTATTCGCTTAATTTGTTGCTCCAATGGCTGTTGTTGGCTCCTTTCCCACAAGTCATCATTCCTCACCATGTCCTGTCCCTTTATGCCCATTATCCTTCGTAGAGATCTGTTAACGAAGGACTGGAGTCTTTGTTGTATGACCTTGGTCGTTCTCCATGTCTCTCCTCCATACAGCAACACTGACTTGGCACTTGCGTTGAATATTCTAATTTTGGTGTGAATCTTCATAGTTCTGGGGCTCTAAATGTACGATCAGGGGAAACGAGAAAAAAATCTTTATATTTAGCCCACATCTCTTTTAACACCGCATCCGACAGGCGCAAAATAAAAACCACAGTGCAACGCACACCCGCCTTGGTGAATAGAGAAATAAGGCAAACGCAAAAAAAAAAAAAAAAAAAAATAAATATACCACCGCATCCTTGACACCAATCTGTGTTATATGATTACCTCTATCTTCCTTTTAAGCTGGTCTATGACAGATAGGGATGTCCTTTAAAATAGAAACATAATCTCATAGATACATCAATGCCAACGGCTTCACCCAGTAGAATAACGTTGGAGATTTAGACACATTATCCACTAGGCTTGTCATTGTTAGAAACACCTATAAATCTTTGTTAACTGACGAGTGTCAAATATGTTATCAATTATTTTGGATTAGTTTCAAAACTAACTTTTACGAATTGTCAACATTGCGTAGTACTTAGGCCGCTTAATATCGCGTAGTTTCAATTTCGACATTTGGTACGCCACTTCCCGTCAGCTCAGTTGTTTCTTTTGGATCTTTAACAATTAGCGACAATATGTAGATGGCCATGAGTTCAAGTACTCGGGCAGTATTTCTTTGGCAGATGGTAGGATCGACAGGGAAATTGAGACTAGGTGTCAGAAAGCATCTGCGGTGACTTATCAGGTGTCCCAACTGCTTAAGCACACGAGCATTAGTTTGGCAACAAAGCAACGTTTAATAAACAGTAAATGTATTCCGATTCTGTGCTATCTTTGCCAAACATGGCCTCTGTCCAAGGCGCGTCGGAGCAGAATTTCAACTTGTGAAATGAAGTGTTTAAGGAAGGTCATCGGTGTTACCAGGAGAGACAGAATGCGGAATGACGACTTTCGAAGTATGGTCGGCACTACGTCTTGTGTCAAATACATTTCCAGGCATAACATAGGTTGGTTTGGTCAGCTCATGAGAATGTAGCATCATCATCCCCCTGGTAGATCTGGCTACAGGGCAAAGGGGCGGCCCCGATGCAGATGGATAAATCACATTAGAGTGAATGGCAGCGAGAAGGGCCCACATTGACCGACGCAACGCACGGGCCGCAATAGACGAATGAAGCTCCCCACGACTCGCAACGGCACAAGTGGAAAGAAAACGAACTATCTAGATGTAAATATATATATTCGTGATTTTAATTCTATACGTTTAATTTAGTCAATCAATAAAAAAGGGCAGACTACTCCTTGCGGATCTTAGGTCTTCAACAAATGTAAGCCATTTCTTCCTATCATGAGCCCTCCCAGCCTGTTCTGTCTGGCCTACAACCCTGACATATGAACAATCCCAGCCAGTTTTATCTTGCCTACAACCCTAGTACTAAAATCCAACTCCATTTTTTTCATAAATGTCTCATTCCTCCACAACCCCCATATGCCATGTGGATTCCAAAACGTAGACGGTCTAGTAATGTTATCCACTAGACTGAAATAGTTTCCGTGTGGCCTATTCAGCGCAACCACCTTCTTCATATGCCATTCTCCAGTGGCATATGTTCCGTTTTGTCGATCAGTTCCACATGTGTGATCATATCGTACCATTTCCACTTTTGTATTCTCCGCAAGCAACCATTTACAAAACATGTACGTTTTTTCGTAAGTTCATTTGTCGTGCTCACAAGATCCGTAATATAGAACGGACTTGAGGTTGTAGTTGGTTGTTTTATTTTATCTTGATTTCTGAAAGTCTATAATGCAATGAAAGCCCCACTCACCTTCTGTATTGTTAACTTCAAATCGTGTATGTGTCCGTTCGATTCCGTATTGCTCGTATATGCGTTTAATATACGAGGCGTGTTCAAATGAAACCGGACCAAACTGCAACAAGTGAACATACGTACGATGCGCATGATGGCGCCATTTATGGTGTAAACAGCACATACCAACCGTCAAGTTTGTGATATTTCATTATCCCCTGAGTCCTAGTTTCCACAGCAGACCGTTGAAAATATGGCGGGTGTGATATGGAATCCGTCCAGAGGTGATCAGCGAGCGGTGATTCGGTTTTTAACACCTGAAGTTGACATTCATCGCAGAATGCAGGCAGTGTGTGGTGATAAAAGTGTGACGAACACAACAGTGAAGAACTGGACAACGATGTTTAAAGAAGGACGTCAGTTAACCCATCAATATGCGCCTACCCTGGTGTCGGACGATCTTTCGTTAACTCACGTCCTTCATTAAACATCGTTGTCCAGTTTATCGTTGTGGCCCTTTACTTCGACATGACTGAAAAATGGACAAGGAGCAAAAGGAACAGTTGATGTTGTATCAATTGGCAAGACTAAAACTAGGGCAAGAAGAAGAAGGAAGAGTTTATGTAGTATCAGCAGGACTAAAACTAGGGCAAGAAGAAGAAGGAAGAGTTTATGTAGTGTCAGCTGGACTAAAACTAGGGGAAGAAGAAGAAGGAAGAGTTTATGTAGTGTCAGCTGGACTAAAACTAGGGGAAGAAGAAGAAGGAAGAGTTTATGTAGTGTCAGCTGGACTAAAACTAGGGCAAGAAGAAGAAGGAAGAGTTTATGTAGTGTCAGCTGGACTAAAACTAGGGGAAGAAGAAGAAGGAAGAGTTTATGTAGTATCAGCAGGACTAAAACAAGGGCAAGAAGAAGAAGGAAGAGTTTATGTAGTATCAGCAGGACTAACACAAGGGCAAGAAGAAGAAGGAAGAGTTTATGTAGTATCAGCAGGACTAAAACAAGGGCAAGAAGAAGAAGGAAGAGTTTATGTAGTGTCAGCAGGACTAAAACAAGGGCAAGAAGAAGAAGGAAGAGTTTATGTAGTATCAGCTGGACTAAAACAAGGGCAAGAAGAAGAAGGAAGAGTTTATGTAGTATCAGCTGGACTAAAACTAGGGCAAGAAGAAGAAGGAAGAGTTTATGTAGTATCAGCAGGACTAAAACTAGGGCAAGAAGAAGAAGGAAGAGTTTATGTAGTATCAGCTGGACTAAAACTAGGGCAAGAAGAAGAAGGAAGAATTGATGTAGTGTCAGTTGACATGACTGAAGAAGGTACAAAGAAAAAGGAAGAGTTTAATGTACTGTCAGTTGCCAGGAAGAAGAGCAAGAACAAGAGGGAAGAGTTAACGTAGTGTCCGTCTGCTTCTGTACTCCTCGCTTATTCACAAAACAGCTGGTCGATCCAGCCTTAAATGGGAAGTTCCTTCAGTCCAGGAAGTTGAAGGGGCGATGAGGATATGGCTACTGCCCTCATATAGCCGAGTCTTTGAAATGTGACATCGCTAAACACCTTACACCCTTAGAAGTAATGCTGAAGGTTAGTTTACTTTAGCTTCAAATATGGCCGCGTCCGTCGGGTTTTCATTCAAATTTTGCCAAAAGCTGTGGTAGCAAAGTTGAAACTATTCGGAAGAATTAGCATGCTCTCTGTGCCGATAATCAGCGTGGTCCCTGTGACGATAATCAGCGTGCTCTCAGTGACGATAATCAGCGTGGTCCCTGTGACGATAATCAGCGTGCTCTCTGTGACGATAATCAGCGTGCTCTCTGTGACGATAATCAGTGTGCGTTCTGTGACGATAATCAGCGTGCTCTCTGTGACGATAATCAGCGTGCTTTCTGTGACGATAATCAGCATGGACCATGTGACGATAATCAGCGTGCTTTCTGTGACGATAATCAGCGTGGTCGCTGTGGCGATAATCAGCGTGCTCTCTGTGACGATAATCAGCGTGCTTTCTGTGACGATAATCAGCGTGCTCTCTGTGACGATAATGAGCGTGCTCTCTGTGACGATAATCAGCGTGCTCTCTGTGACGATAATCAGCGTCTTTCTGTGACGATAATCAGCATGGTGCAGGTGACGATAATCAGCGTGCTTTCTGTGACGATAATCAGCGTGCTCTCTGTGACGATAATCAGCGTGCTCTCTGTGACGATAATCAGCGTGCTCTCTGTGACGATAATCAGCGTGCTCTCTGTGACGATAATCAGCGTGCTTTCTGTGCCGGTAATCAGCGTGCTCTCTGTGACGATAATCAGCGTGCTCTCTGTGACGATAATCAGCGTGGTCCCTTTGACGATAATCAGCGTGCTCTCTGTGACGATAATCAGCATATATATATATATATATATATATATATATATATATATATATATATATATATATATATATATATATATATATATATATATATACCTGTACTATGGAGCAAAGGTCTCCAACACATACACATATTCCTGTTATCGGTCAACTGAACAGGTACTAAATGACGCCCTCCAGCTTCTTGTCTGTTTGCATCAAGCTCTGTCGGTTATGAATGAATTCGCCTGCCTCTACTTCTCTTGTCTCTGCGGTTCCAGAACAGAGACTGCCTTATAATGCTATCAACTGATTTTTGTAATGTATCTAGCGCCAACCAACGCCTGCTCTTCACATCCTGTTAAACCAGTATCTGTTCGGTCATTTCCTTTTCATCTACCTTGTATACTCTGATCGTATCATACCACTTCAATCTCTCTTTTCTGCACAGGCATCCATTCATGGAAGTCTAAGCGGTTATTGTTATCTTGTTTGTGCTCCTTCTCGTTTCAGAGCTACACAATTAAACCAAATTTACACTGTAGATGAACATTTTTATTATCGGAATGAATTTAATTTTCTTTTAATTTCCGTCAGTTCCCTAGGGCAATGAAAACACACTACGCCTTTTGTATCCATATTCTGACATCTCTATCCATGCATTACGTTGTGTCTACATTGTTACTTACAATATATAAAGGAGCTTGTGCCGTGTTCGAGGGCGTCACCCAACATAATCTGATCACAAGTGGTTGCATTGGTTCTCAAAACTTCTGTTTATGGCTATATGTATTTCCAGAACAAAAGTCTGGGAATCCCTTTCAGGTTTAACAACATATATATATATATACATATACATATACATACATACAAACATACATACATACAAACATACATACACATACAAACATACATACAAACATACGTACAAACATACATACACACATACAAACATACAAACATAAATACATACAAACATACATACAAACATACAAACATACATACATACAAACATACATACACATACAAACATACATACAAACATACGTACAAACATACATACACACATACAAACATACAAACATAAATACATACAAACATACATACATACATACAAACATACATACATACAAACATACATACACATACAAACATACATACAAACATACGTACAAACATACATACATACATACAAACATACAAACATAAATACATACAAACATACATACAAACAAAGAAACATACATATATACATACATACATACACACATACATACATCTCTTTCGCCTTCTATCAGTCAGGTACCATCAACCAAACCTCGCCAAGCAACTCGTTCCTGTGCAATCTTTTCCCCTTCCTTCCAGCTTTTTCCTGTTTTCGTTATTTCCACCTCCAGATCACGTCTCCATGTGTTCCTTCCTTGGTCTGCCTATTTCTCTTCTTCCCTGGGGGTTCCATGACAGGGCTTGCCTGATGATACTGGTCTGTGGTTTTCTTAACCCATCCATCTCCACTTTCTTCCTAAGATTTCCTGTTCCAATTTACCTTTTCCCGCTCATATATATATATGAACAAGAACAATTGAACAAGTATATGATAGTATAAAGAAAACTATTGCACCTGCAAGTACAAAAACAGCACTACTCAAAGCCATCACTGATCGAGCGATCGGCCGAGCCCTGATTGAACTTTACTCGTCTAACGATATCTCATAGATCTTAACACTGTCAAAAACTAAGATAGGATGGCAGAGATGAACATCGAACCGTTTCTAGAAGATATTAATAAACTCTTTGGCCTCTTTGCTCCGGACAGAGCACTATTCAACGACGAAATTACACTTGCTTAAAGCTCTATAATAGTGCTACTCTATATGATGTTACGCCAGTGCTGAAAAGAGGCAATTATACCTCGAGATACAATATATGTGCAGATTGTAACATTATATAACAACAAAGGTGATAAAAGTGACTGTAATAACTATCGAGTTGTCTCTCTGCTTAGTGTTGTATGTAAAGTCTTCGACAGCGTAATCTTACAACGGCTACACAAATTGGCCCAACATGTGCATCCGAAGTAGCTGTGTAGATTCAGATCTGGAAGATCAACGAACAACATGATTTGTATCGCTTCGGAAACTGCCGGAAAAGTCACGCGAGAAGAATCGGATATATTATATGGGACTTCATTGATCTGACAGGTGCATTTGATTTGGTTAGTAGGGATGATCTCTTCAACATCCTCGTATGCTCTCCAAGCTAACCACTAATACTATTAATATTGCTCTACGAAGCCACAAACGGAACAACTAAATATGAGGGTAGCATATCCCAACCATCTGATATTTGCAGTAGTGCTACGCAAGGCTGCATTCTCGCCTCGATACTGTTCGGAATAGTTTTTGCTCTACTCCTGAAGAATGCATTTGGTAATTAATATGAAGGAATTTGCCTTCACACTAACTCGACGATTGGCTGTTTAACCTTGCAAAGCTCAAGGTCAAAATGAAGATCCGGAAGGTCACGGCCAGGCTCTTAATTCTGGCCAATGATTGTGCATTTGTCACAATCATCAGAGGCGTCATAGCTTGATAGATCGCTTCTCCCAAGCATGCGAAGATGTTTGTTTCCCAATAAGGCCACGCCAAATCTTATCATCAATAATTGCGAAATGACAGCTGTGCTAACATGTTCTTGCCTGTGATCTCTCTTCTACGCCAAGCTCTCTCTAAACCCAAAAATAGACAGATGTGTTGGCGAAGCTGCTGCTACACTTGCTTGCTTCACAACGCGTGTTTATAAAAAACATAAGCTTACAAGTCAAACTAAAGCCATGGTGTACAGTGGATGTGTCATCAGTACGCTCCTATCATCATCATCATCATGCCCATAACCTAGGTTGTCGTTGAGGTACCGTTATTGTAGTTTGTCGTACCAGCTACGCCGTACAACAACGGTGTGTCTTGGGCCGCTACACACTTGACGGAACTCATCTTTCTCTAGGTGACAGTTCATTATAGTTGTGTCTAAATTTTATACAACAGAGCTGACACTGTCTTCAGCTAGGATGATGGGCGCCAATCTCGTGAAGTTCAGCCGGGTGAACTAGACCGTGAAATATGACACATGTTTTAGCGTGGTGCTATTCATATAGCCGATGTCCATTCCAGGATTATCGATCGGAAGAATTCACATAAAACGAACGAATTAACCAGTCCAAATGGAAAACAACAACACGTTCCCGTAAACGCAAGTGTAAGTCACAGACTAGTGGGAATTCCAGGCAAATCGATGATCTGGCGGCATTTCTAATGAGCTACAACAGCAGAGCAATGTTGACCCGCAGCCAGTTACGGTGCCATCTTTGCTGCTCTTTTGCAACGCTCATATAAAGAAGAGCACAGGCTTAACACCTTCCAAGTACGATCCCTTCTTGAAATTACATGTAGGGGCAGAGTGATAAATGCAGAGATGCACCCTCGCACTGTTCTCGTAATCGTGCACCCTCTCCTTGAATAGCAATGACTACGATGATTTCGCATGAAAGATTGTCGCATGTCCAAAGCTATTCTCTACGGACTCTCAAACTCACTCACTCACTCACTAACTCACTCACTCACTCACTCACTCACTCACTAACTCACTCACTCACTCACTCACTCACTCGCTCGCTCGCTCACTCACTCACTCACTCACTCACTCACTCACTCACTCACTCGCTCGCTCGCTCACTCACTCACTCACTCACTCACTCACTGACTCATTCACTCACTCACTCACTCACTCACTCACACATACATACATTAATACACAGTTGAAAACATACACACACATTCACAAACAAATATACATACACATACAAACATTCATACACACACACTTACAAACATTCAGGTACATTTACAAACATGCAGACCCACTTATAAACATACATACATACATATTTACAAACATACACACACACACTTACATTCATACATATACACTTAAAACATACATACACACATACAACCATGCAACCATACAAACACGCAAACACACATACACATATACCTATGCACTTACAAACATACGGGAACGCTTACAAACATACATACATCCCTACAAACATATATACAAATCTACAAACATACAGCCACGCCTACAAACATACAGACACGCTTACAAACATACAGACACGCCTACAAACATAGAGACACGCCTACAAACATACAGTCACGCCTACAAACATACAGAAACCCCTATAAACATACAAACTCCCCTACAAACATACAGACACGCCTACAAACATACAGACACCTCTACAAACACACAGATACCCCTACACACATACAGATACCCCTAAAAACATACAGACACTCCTCCAAACATACATACACCCCTACAAACATACAGATACCCCTACACACATACAGACACCCCTACAAACATACAGACACCCCTACAAACATACAGACACCCCTACAAACATACAGACACCCCTACAAACATACAAACATGGTAAACAGTGTTATTATTCAGTCCCCGACGAAAGATATGGGACTTGATAGACTTACTATGCATATTGATAGTCTAGACTTGGCCGAGCGCTTGGTTCTTCTGACCCTGGGAAGTAATCGCATGCAAAACGGGATAGATGTTATTAATGAGAGGTCATTTGGAGCTGAAAATGCATAGAGAGAAATCTAAGATTGGGGGAATGTTTGCAACTGGAGAAAATGTGAGGGTAGCGAGAGATACGCTCCTACAGGGCATGGAGTCATTCGCTTGTCTTGGTCGTAATGTAGACACATTTGTAGGTAGAGTTAGAGATGCTAAAATGGGAATAAAAGGGCCGAGAGATGTTATAATTTCATTGGGAAACCAGCGCAGCTACGCATATCAGTCCTCCACGTTCGTACGATGGGTTAGAACTAACAACTCCAAATCATGTAAAAGTACAACGTTTGAACGGAAGTTTTAAAAACAGTTCTCAATGATCGTTTGGTATCTGGAACACAATAAAGTTTAAAACAAGCTTTCAAAACTGAATGACGAAAAAGAAGAAGATTCTCAAAGTAAAAGAACTGAATTTGTGAGCATGTCTTTGTGAGCATATCTTGGTACGCTTAGGTTTCAATTTACAGCAGTGGGAAGTCTGAGTCCAGCAGAGAAGCGTTATAATAGACATGATAGACTGAGCTATCCCAAAAGTTTTGATAAGATTTGAGAATGTAATTCTTTGCATAAAACAGATCTGAAATACATTATAAATTGAAATTACAATGGCCATTATTGTTTACGCGTAGTGATATGTTAGCAAACTCACGAAGCGGCAATGCTGATTGTGTCCAGCCTAACATAGCGTAGGAATCGGGTCAATTGTTTGCTATGAGACGATCGTAAGCGCGCTATTTCTTTTCCTCACAGCCGATTACAAACAAATTTGGTCGGCGTTTCCCCGACTTGATTACTGTTTTTAGAACAGGTGAACGATTATGTCCCTTTCAGTTTATAACTCAGCTTACACTATCGTCACCAGCATGCCTCGGTACGACCTGAATCTGGAGTAAGAAAGGCAACCGGTCAGCACTATCTCAGAAGGCTGAAGTATTGTGAACTTCCTAACTCCACGGCAGATTCTCATGGTCATTTAACTTAACTTAACTTAACGTTTTTATACTGGTTTAGAAGACTCTGCAGAGTCACTGTGCTCTTTGTTTGTTGATATCAAAAAGGGCAACAAATTAGATTCAGCAAATGATAAGCCGGTTAGTTTAACGAGCATAGTCTGTAAATTGTTAGAAACAATAATTAAAGAAACATTGTAATGCATTTAGACAAATTTAATCTAATTAGAGATAGTCAGCATGGGTTTACTAGAGAGAGATCTTGCTTAACAAATCTATTAAAATTCATGGACGATGTTACTAAAATTATAGATCAAGATGAGCCAGTGAATGTTTTTTTATCTAGATTTTGCAAACGCCTCTGATAGAGTACCTCATCAAAGATAATTTACAAAGTTAAAATCACATGGTATAGGTCGGATAGTTGCCAAATGGATTGAAAATTGGTTAACGGGAAGAAAGCAGATCGTGTGCATAAATAAGGAGTACTCTGAGTGGTGTGAAGTAAAAAAATGAAGTGCCACAGGACTCGATTTTGGGACCAATTTTGTTCTTGATACATATAAACGATTTAGACATTGATATTGGATCCATGATTGCAAAATTCACACAAATGCAGTAGTGTCTCATCTAAAGCAGAAGTGGATATATTGAGGTCGGATTTAGATAAAATTCGAGAATGGTCTGTGAGCAGGCAAGTCATCCATATGGAACATAACCATAGAATGGGCAAGAACAATATTAGAAAGATAGAAAGGGACCTATGTGTTATAATAGATCATACAGGTAAGGTGAAAAAGGCAAATGCAATGTTAGGTATGATTAAAAGAAATATTAAATATAGGAGCGAGGAAGTGATAGTCAAACTGTATAAAGCATTAGTTAGACCTAGATTGGAGTACTGTGTACAGGGGTGGTCTTTAACATAGAAGGGATATAAATATGCTGGAAAGAATACAAAAAAGAGCGACAAAGCTGATAGTGGGATTCCAAAATTATAGTTATGAAGAAAGAAAAATCGGCCTACAGTATCTAGAAAAGAGAAGAATTCGAGGTGACTTAATACAGGTTTATAAGATAATAAAAGGAACGGATAAATTAGACTAAAACAAGTTTTTCAAAATACAACCACCTACAAGAACAAGAGGGCATAGCTACAAATTAACAAATGAAAAGTCCAGATTAGATATTAGGAAATATTTTTTTAGTCAGAGAGTGGTGAATGCTTGGAATGCATTACCACATGAAGTAGTGGAGGCAGGGCCAATTAATGCATTTAAGAATAAATTGGATACGCATAGCCTTTAGAGCAAGGTAATGTAAATGAAACTGGTTGTATACAGACTCTGCAGAGTCTTCTAAACCAGTATAAAGACGTTAAGTTAGGTTAAGCTTTTTGGTTTGTTCTTACCGTTAAATGTATATCACGGTTTTTTTGTTCCGTGTTACCTGGAATCCTGGAATTCTCCACATGATATCTAGGAGTTCAATCACAGATATTTTTGGAACACAATGTTCTTTAAAAAAAAACAAACTTAGCAGGTAAGTTGTATAGCTCAGTGGTTAGAGCCACTGCTCGCAAACCAAATTGTATGTGTTCAATTTCATGAACCAACAAACTAGAACCCTATGGAATGCAAACTCTATTTCCAAAATCGTTCTGCTGTCGGATGCACTGAAAAGTATGTCGCAAAACACAGTACAACGCAATCCATCTGAGAGAACGAGGCGAATGAAAAGGCGTGATCTAGCTGATATATACGTGTACAGACCGAACAGGTCTGTTTGTCAATACACACCTAAGAGGTTATGCCAATACACCCATAGAAGGTTATGCCAATACACATAACATATTATGCCAATACACACCTAAGAGGTTATGCCAATACACACATAACAGGTTATGCCAATACACACGTAACAGGTTATGCCAATACACACATAAGAGGTTATGCCAATACACACATAAGAGCTTATGACAATACACAAATAAGAAGTTATGCCAATTCACATATAACAGGTTATGCCAATACACATATAACAGGTTATGCCAATACACATATAACAGGTTATGCCAATACACACATAACAGGTTATGCCAATACACACATAACAGGTTATGCCAATACACACATAAGAGCTTATGCCAATACACAAATAAGAAGTTATGCCAATTCGCATATAACAGGTTATGCCAATATACATATAACAGGTTATGCCAATACACACATAACAGGTTATGCCAATACACACATAACAGGTTATGCCAATACACACATAACAGGTTATGCCAATACACACATAAGAGCTTATGCCAATACACACATAAGAGCTTATGCCAATACACAAATAAGAAGTTATGCCAATTCACATATAACAGGTTATGCCAATATACACATATGAGGTTATTCACAATCACACTTTAATAATTACAAATATTAAACTTCCTTTGGTGAAACAAATTTGTTATTGCGAGCGCATTTTTCTCCAAGAATGATCTATAACAATTATGACAACGTATTGCTGCATTAAATATTCAGTGTGCAAAAATTCAAATCCGAAATTTAGAAATGAAAATCACACCTTAAAAATGTTTTTCACAATTAAAAAAAACAAGATTGAAAGAGTTTAATCACATACCTTTGAATTTAAAAAAAAAACAGTTATCTTGATTCGAACCACCGACCGATGGATTTATATGTAGTCAACTACATTCCTCTGCTGTTACCAACTGAACTATATAAGGTCAAGCTTAATTTTCATATATATTTAGATTTTTGTAGATTTTTTTCAAAGAGTAATTAATATATTTGACAAATGTCCAATACCGAGTGGTCTTTGTGTACGACAAGGACAAGAATAGCACCACTGCCCCACAGAGAGCATGTCGTAAAATGCGACTAACTATGTAACATGGCATATCACCGGCCACGGTTAGGCGCCATCTATGCTGCTCTAAGCAAACCACCTAACAGACTGCGGGTATACTTTTCTCTAGTGTTTGAGTCTATTAAGATGAACTCACTCATCGCTTAACCACCATCCGTAAGCGCTTGCCCCAACGCAGGGGAGTATTATGCTGCTCGAGCCTAGCCCGCTAAGCAGGAAACTCTTCTCCCGGCTACATCCAGCTCATACAAGAGCTGGGATCTGCAAAGGGGCATCTGCCCTTGTAGAAGTTTTGGTCGACTAAGAACTAAAAACCATTGGTTAACTACTCACTTGATGTGAAGAACCATTGACGTCAAAATTGTTCGTTTGACGGCAAGTTAAAGGTCACATGTTGTCTCTTGTGTATTCTAAGAAGGAACATGATATTTACGTTTTCTGTGAAGAATGTTTGGTCCCATTCCAGTTATTAATACTCATTATTTCGAAGGGATTTTTTAAAAGTCAATTTATAAGCTACACTAAATAAGTTTAAAATGTCAATATTACATTGTCGTTAAAATATAGCATTTTTTGGACTACGACATAGGTTTGTTTTCTGTTTTGGTAAATTAACCGACAAACGGCGAGAATTATGGGATCGGATATGGTATTTAGTCATTTTAATTCAAGCCATGATTTTAAAACGCGATTTGCTAGTCAACAAGTGTAATATGTTTTTAATCTTGAAATAACATTTTTCAGGAGAGAGGAGATTAACGTGTGGTCAGGTAAAACATACTGGTCAGACTTGTTAGTCAGGGTCAGGTAAAACATATTGATCAGACATGTTAGTGTGGGTCAGGCAAAACATACTGATCGGACATGTTAGTCAGGATCAGGTAAAACATACTGATCGGACGTGTTAGTCAGGTTCAGGTAAAACACACTGATCAGACATATTAGTCAGGTTCAGGTAAAACATACAGGTCAGACTTGTTAGTTAGGGTCAGACAAAACATACTTGTCAGACATGTTAGTCAGGGTCAGGCAAAACATACTGACTGGTCAAGACCCATACCTCACTTACACGTAGGTCTCCCTGGAAACGGGCTGTTCTCATGGCATCTTGGCTAACGAGGTGGGGGATCGACGTAATCTCGGTAGTAGTGGGCGACACGACACGAAGATTTCGCCAAGCATTGCACAACCGCCTGGAGGACCCCGGTTCACTTCATCAGCACGCTCGGGATGTTAGGAAAGCTACTGCAACCCGTCCCTTAATACATTTTCAGTTCCCACTAAAGGATACTCTTACTCATTGTGAACATTCAAGGACACCAAGATAAAATCCACCAGAGCTGGGATGGGGATTAAGGGAATAGGAACAAGTCTCAGTTTCTAAGCACATCGTAAACAGAGACTAAACTAATATGATCACGTGACTGCCATCCTCATCATGGTAATCCATTACAACTGAAACTGCTACTGAAATTGCTCGCATACAGGTTTCTTGTATATTTGCCAGATGTAGTCGTGGCCTGATGCTACTCTTGGAGCAGATCCATCACTCATCATCATTATTGTGACCCAGAACTAAAGATAAACAATCGAAAGAAGTAATACGGGATCAAGATGCAGAGCAGCGCACGCATAAGCTGCAGTGGTCAGCGACCCATAGCTGACTGCTAACATCAGGGCCAGCGAACCATAGCTGCCAAGACCCTTCTACACCTCCACGCGGTAATCCTGGATAACAGGCTGCAGTAGGGCAGACTGGCTAAGGAGAAGGGATCGAAGAGGGAATGCTAACCCGGTACTCAAAAAATGCTTGCTGAAGTCGGATGTGTTGGACCGAAAGGTGCAAATATAGCAGCCAAGCTGTAAACTACGACACAACGCATTCCGTTCTCTGGACTACATTCTGCTACTTTGGCCCTTTCAGGGTTTGGTAGTGGGAGATTGAGAACGAACGTAGAAGAATAAAGAAGTAATACGTATTTGATGATACTATTGATCACTTATTCAACACAATAACTTCCAATCTTCTGTAGATAGCACCATGTTAATGTAGAGGTTACCAGATCATTTCAAGAATTCGTCCACAATATGAAGGTTGGATAAGGCTTTTGTCGATGTTTGCTACCGTTCGTGGATCGACGTGATCCCTCAAGTAGTTAGCGTCATGCATATGAAGCCAAGCATAGCATAACCGCCTGGAGGGCCACGGTCCATCTCCATCATAATGTTCGGGATATTACGGAAGTTTCTACAGCTCGCCACGTAACGCTCTTATCAGGGCGTACAGAAGAGTAAACATACTCATTGTGGGCATTAAACAACAACAAACAACAACAGCTTATCCGTGTGAAGTTATGAATTGAGTGGACCGTGTAGATGTTAGAATTTAGTGGGCCGTGTAGAGATATGAATTTAGTGGTCCGTGTAGAGATATGAATTTAGTGGGCAGCGTAGAGATATGAATTTAGTGGGCCGTGTAGATGTTTGAATTTAGTGGGCCGTGTAGATGTTTGAATTTAGTGGGTCGTGTAGATGTTTGAATTTAGTGGGCCGTGTAGATGTTTGATTTTAGTGGGCCGTGTAGATGTTTGAATTTAGTGGGCCGTGTAGATGTTTGATTTTAGTGGGCCGTGTAGATGTTTGAATTTAGTGGGTCGTGTAGATGTTTGAATTTAGTGGGCCGTGTAGATGTTTGATTTTAGTGGGCCGTGTAGATGTTTGAATTTAGTGGGTCGTGTAGATGTTTGAATTTAGTGGGTCGTGTAGATGTTTGAATTTAGTGTGCCGTGTAGATGTTTGATTTTAGTGGGCCGTGTAGATGTTTGAATTTAGTGGGTCGTGTAGATGTTTGAATTGAGTGCGCCGTGTAGATCGTTGAGTGTAGTGGTCCGTGTAGACGTTTGAATTTAGTGGGCCGTGTAGATCTTTGAATTTAGTGGTGTATGTTGGTGCTTGAATCTAATGGCATTTGTAGTCGGTGTGTCAAACGAGCTTGCATTTTGGCTTCAACTTTCGTCTGGTCCTTAAGTTTATGCGGCGGTGTCGTATTTGGCGTCATCCGCGTCGGCTGGCGTTCAATTGCCAACGCTTAACTGGTACGGATCAGGGAAATCCAAGTGTTTCATTTGAAATAAAGCATTGGGACGACCACCATACGATGTCGACACGAGTTCTGCTCTGTGCTCACGATGTCAAAATGAAGAATTCAACCAACCAGAAGTAGGCAGTAGGAGTTACTCTGACTCAATTATTGTAAGCAGTTATCTCATCGTCTAATTAGTGAGTGGAGTCTTGAAAGCGTCAATCCAAGGCTACAGATTGTCATGATTGTATAAATAAAACCCCAAGCTCTAACCATCGTCGCGAACTATTACGAATCTGCCTGGTGACCTTGAACATATCCGCATTATGTAATCATCTTCCTAGACCACTCGCGCTGTTGGTCTTTCTTCGACGGACTCGATTAGACGACATAGCAGATAATTATGTTGAACAGAATAATTTTCCGGACGGGTCGATCCAGACGACTTGGGAATGTTGAGCAAAATGTTCGCAACCTCCCCATTTGACAATAATTGCTATTATTACGTGGGAAATAAAATGTTAACTAAAAAGGCCAAAGCTTTTTTAAATGTCTAATTGCGCGGAATTGAGGGGTAAAACTGGTATGATACAGTATCTAATCTATAACCGGATAACGTGATTGTGACTTGACGTAAGAAGAATGAATAAACTGAGGATAGGTGGCACTGACGAATGCAGTTGTGGTACCGGAAAAATGGCCGCTGAACATCTGCTGCAAAACTGCTCGAAATACGAGGACCAGAGAAAGCAGATGTGGCCATCACCAGTGGAAACACTAGACAAGCTCTATGGCAGTGTGGACAGCCGCAGGACGACCGCTGCTTTTTTTCGAAAAAATACAGGTTGACGTCTGACAGCGTAAGAAGAAGAAGTAAGAGGAATATGTTGGTGAAGGTAGGACGCTCATTACAAAAACTAGCTGACAGTATTACATGATGTCACTGTTCTGAAATTATCAGGGCAAGAGAAGTAGGGGTAGACCTAAACACTCAGAGAGGAGGGTAGACGAGAGAAACCTATGTTATGTTGTTTGTCCATCGTCTCCGAAAAGAACCACATATTTATCATCTGTCAATCCCAGAGTGGGTTGGTAGGTGGGTGGTCAAACCAATCTGAGACCGAAAGTGTCTGTCACACTGAGGGGAAAGAAGCACTGCCTGACCGCCAAGTGGAGGCAACACTTCTCTTGCCTTTCGTGTCGCTCGTTTCCCTGATTCTTGTCTGCTCCACATGTGCCGTGCCAGAGGAGATTTTGCTACGCCAGGCAGAGTGATCAGCAACAATGTTCTCCCAACCGTCAGGGTCAATGTCGCAGTTCTTCGGTGAGGGTTTCAGAGTGTGTTTGTAAGGTTTTATTTGGCCACCGCGAGCTCGCTTGTCTGACTCAAGCGCGCCATAAAATATTTTTTTTTGAAGCCGCTCATCTGACATGCGGACAACATGGCCAGTCCATCTGACATGCGGACAACATGGCCAGTCCATCTGACATGCGGACAACAAGGCCAGTCCATCTGACATGCGGACAACATGGCCAGTCCATCTGACATGCGGACAACATGGCCAGTCCATCTGACATGCGGACAACATGGCCAGTCCATCTGACATGCGGACAACATGGCCAGTCTATTTGACATGCGGACAACATGGCCAGTCCATCTGACATGCGGACAACATGGCCAGTCCATCTGACATGCGGACAACAGGGCCAGTCCATCTGACATGCGGACAACAAGGCCAGTCCATCTGACATGCGGACAACATGGCCAGTCCATCTGACATGCAGACAACATGGCCAGTCCATCTGACATGCGGACAACATGGCCAGTCCATCTGACATGCGGACAACATGGCCAGTCCATCTGACATGCGGACAACATGGCCAGTCCATCTGACGTGCGGACACCACGGCCAGATCATCTGACGTGCGGACAACATGACCAGTCCATCTGCCATGCGGACAACATGGCCAGTCCATCTGACGTGCGGACAACATGGCCAGTCCATCTGACATGTGGACAACATGGCCAGTCCATCTGACACGCGGACAACGTGGCCAGTCCATCTGACATGCGGATAACATGGCCAGTCCATCTAAGCTTCGATTTGCACAGAATTGGCGTGGGTACTTGTCATGCCATCCCGCGAAATAACTTCAACATCTGTAATCCTATCTTGCCATTTTATGTTCAGCAGTTTCCATAGGCAGCCCAGATGGAGGGGGCTACGCTTCTTCGCATGTCGACTGTACACAGTCCAAGTTTCACATGTGTACAGAAGAGTTCGTAGAACGACTGGCACATGAACCTTCAATTTAGTTATAAGCTTACCTCATTTCCTGTCCTAAACTGAGGATCCTAGTTTTCCAAATACTACACATGCTTTGGCTATTCTCGAGTTTCTTTCGTCATCAAAATGGACTGCTCTGGAGAGTGTGCTGCCACCCTCAATATGGACTGCTCTGGAGAGTGTGCTGCCACCATCAATATGGACTGCTCTGGAGAGTGTGCTGCCAAGGTATACAAAGCGTTCTACCGACTTTAGTGTCTGACCATTGATAGTGATAAATGGCTTACTGTACTTAGTTCTTGGGGCTGCTTCGTACAGCATTTCAATATTACTGGTAGAAATGGTGAGACCAAAGTTAACGCAAACCGCTGCAAACATGTCAACAGTACATTGCATCTCAGTCTCTGAATGGGTATTGAGAGAATAGTCACCAGCAAAGAGAAATTCACATATGGTCTCAATTTGTGCTCTTGTTTTTGCCTGCAGTCGGAATTGAAAAACCAGATTGAATAACTCACCGTCTAGGCGATACCGGACTGACTCCAGCATCCCTGCCCTTGAATTCATCCATCAACATTGCAGCAAACATCATGCTGGAAAGGATGGGGGCTAGGATGCATCATTGCTTCCCTTTATTTGTAACACCAAATGGCTCAGAGTAGTTCTCTTGATTCTGAACTCGCTCATTACGATAACTAGCCGATAGCATTACAAAGCTGTCCCTGTTCTGGAATCCTTAGGGCAAGAGAAGTAGGGGTAGACCTAAACACTCAGAGAGAAGGCTGGTTGAGACAAACCTAAACACTCAGAGAGAAGGCTGGTTGAGACAAACCTAAACACTCAGAGAGAAGGCTGGTTGAGACAAACCTAAACACTCAGAGAGAAGGCTGGTTGAGACAAACCTAAACACTCAGAGAGAAGGCTGGTTGAGACAAACCTAAACACTCAGAGAGAAGGCTGGTTGAGACAAACCTAAACACTCAGAGAGAAGGCTGGTTGAGACAAACCTAAACACTCAGAGAGAAGGCTGGTTGAGACAAACCTAAACACTCAGAGAGAAGGCTGGTTGAGACAAACCTAAACACTCAGAGAGAAGGCTGGTTGAGACAAACCTAAACACTCAGAGAGAAGGCTGGTTGAGACAAACCTAAACACTCAGAGAGAAGGCTGGTTGAGACAAACCTAAACACTACATGATAGACGTGGGACGGCTGGAACTGATAACGCTGGACTGTATTTGTTGACGGCTTATGCCTCTTAGTTCCCACACTACTTCTGGCACTAGTTCGGACACTAGTTCTGACACTAGTTCTGACACTGGTTCTGACACTAGTTCTGACACTAGTTCTGACACTAGTTCTGACACTAGTTCTGACACTAGTTCTGACACTGGTTCATACACTAGTTCTGACACTGGTTCATACACTAGTTCTGACACTGGTTCTGTCACTAGTTCTGACGCTGGTTCTGACACTGGTTCATACACTAGTTCTGACACTGATTCATACACTAGTTCTGTCACTAGTTCTAACACTAGTTCTGACACTGGTACATACACTAGTTCTGACACTAGTTCTGACACTAGTTCTGACACTAGTTCTGAAACTAGTTCTGACACTGGTTCTGTCACTAGTTCTGAAACTAGTTCTGACACTAGTTCTGACACTGGTTCTGACACTGGTTCTGACACTAGTCCTGATATTGGTTCTGAAACTAGTTCTGACACTGGTTCTGACACTAGTTCTGACACTAGTTCTGCCACTGGTTCTGACACTGGTTCTGACACTAGTTCCGACACTAGTTCTGACACTGGTTCTGACACTAGTTCTGGCACTAGTTCTGAAACTAGTTCTGACACTGGTTCTGTCACTAGTTCTGAAACTAGTTCTGACACTAGTTCTGACACTGGTTCTGACACTGGTTCTGACACTAGTCCTGATATTGGTTCTGAAACTAGTTCTGACACTGGTTCTGACACTAGTTCTGACACTAGTTCTGCCACTGGTTCTGACACTGGTTCTGACACTAGTTCTGACACTAGTTCTGCCACTGGTTCTGACACTGGTTCTGACACTAGTTCCGACACTAGTTCTGACACTGGTTCTGACACTAGTTCTGACACTATTTCTGACACTGGTTCTGACACTAGT
Source organism: Ariolimax columbianus (assembly GCA_036924085.1). NCBI lineage: Eukaryota > Metazoa > Mollusca > Gastropoda > Stylommatophora > Arionidae > Ariolimax > Ariolimax columbianus. Next base: position 31,973,251 of record JAVGWX010000023.1, read on the forward strand.
TCTGACACTGGTTCTGACACTAGTTCTGACACTAGTTCTGACCCTGGTTCTGACACTAGTTCTGAGATTGGTTCTGAAACTAGTTCTGACACTGGTTCTGGCACTAGTTCTGACACTGGTTCTGACACTAGTTCTGACACTAGTTCTGGCACTAGTTCTGACACTAGTTCCGACACTAGTTCTGACACTAGTTCTGGTACTAGTTCTGACACTAGTTCTGACACTGGTCTATATATCATGGCCGTCCATGGTCGCACGGGGGAGGGTATTAGTGAATTCACATACCTGGGGAGCTCATTTTTATCTGATGGACGCAGTGCTCCTGAGATGTTAGTGGGGTTCAGGCTTGCTGCCTCTGATGTAAAAACCTTCGCCGCGTGTGGAATAATGGTAGACTATCACTTCTATCCAAAATACGAATCTGTCAGACGTGTGTGTCCACTTCTATGATTCAGAGACTTGCACTGTACTCAAACAGGAAATATCAAGACTCGATGCCTCTCATATGCGCAACCAGCGACGCATCCTCGGTATCCGGTGGTTTGATCTGGTCCGTAATGTCAAGGTATCTGCAATGCCGAGTCTTCTTTCCATCTCGGACACTGTGGTCCACTGCCGCCTGTCTGTGTTTGGAAATCTGGTTTGACTGAACCAGGAAGTCCCGACTCACCTAGTCATGCTTAAACCAGTTACGTGTAACAACGGTCTCCCATCGGCCGGCTTGAGGCGTAGTAAGGACACCCCCCCCCCCCGTTCTACATGGTTCCGATAGATAGCAATCTCCCCTTCAGCGCTGGACGAGGTTTGACTTCAGCAGCATGACACGGTAGTAGTCGACCGACGCAACAGGCCTTAGATGTCTAGGCGAACATTATTATTATGCTCATCAGGGGGATAAAGTGTTTTGATTAACTGATTGATTGCTACTGAAATATATGGATTGAGGATACGCCAACTCCCGTTTAGATAAATCAAATGCAGCGTTGAACCTATATTCCGACATCTGGAGTGGCAGTGAATAAATGAATGTGAATGTTTGAACTTAGTGATGCGTGTATATTGCTTCGGTGCATTGAAACGATCATTAGAAAAGAAACCGAAATAATGAAGGCGTTTCTGCTGGTATATTAGTTCTGACTCAGGTCAGACTAGTGCTGTGCATACAATATCCTGGAACGAATGCAAGCATTTTGTCAAGCAGTCGTGACCCGTATATACCCAACCACACAATAGATATGTTCCTAATTAGTATTCAAGAGGTATAAACCCTCTATGTCACAACGACGACTACGCCTCGCCGATAGAAAGGAACAGGTCAACTGAATAGTTCGAAATCTTTGTGAAAACTGAAATGATTAACAGCAGGCATTAGATCGAGATCGAGTGTTAAGAGAAGTCCGCAATGGCACGAGAAATAGTATGGGCAGATAACTGAAGTGCTGAGCTATTGAAAGGATATATATATAGTTAGGGCATGGCAATTATTTGCTATCGATACTCTTCGTTTTTATTTTCTAATCCTTGACAAACAAATCATTTACTCTGTTCAAGTTATATATAGGAAATACGAAAGCAGTGATGGGTGGAATACGCTAAATAGAAAACGTGATTGATTAAGATTGATCAAGTTGTTTTAATCGACACAAGACATATATTGAAATCAGAACTAATCAATGGTAAATGAAAAATGAGTTATAATCGGTATTAATGAATGGAGATTTTAGAAATGTTTATATATATATTCATTCGACGTTAATTGAGGATTGCGCGGCAATAGAGAGTGCGACATACTGTGGTCTTACAGCCAGCAAACACGTCTTCGATGGGTAATGCATAATTACCGCATAGAAGATGAGCGAATGTCAAAGGATGGCCCCTATGGGTTATTGGCCATTGGGGTTAAAAGAGTCGGCCGTCCCACACTGCGAGTCAAGAAGAATAGCAAGAGGGTCATCCGATGGTTGGGAAACTATTGCTCTGGATCGAGCTGTTTTGAGACAAGTCATTTGGAAGATACATGGTTGCTGCTGGCTTTTAAAGATGCCTTCTAGCTGCAGAGAAAAGAGAAGGTCTGAAGAGATCGGGGAAACCCCGGTAAACCAGCCTCCTCATCATCATGGTTGTACCATCTGTGGCAGGGAATGTCACTCACTGATCGGCTTTTACAGTCATGGCAGACTGTGTCGAAATACAGGACACGGAGCTGGGAAACACTCGCAGAACGCCACGAGAAAGGCCTATAGAGACTGAGACGCCAGTGATGATGGATGTATATATGTATGAGGGTGTCAGTAAGTAGGTCACAAACTGAAATGGGATAGCTAAACAATGTTGTTGGTAGTTTCTAAAAGTGTCACTTGGTAGCTGCCACATCCAGTTTTCTAATTACTGTAGGTAAGTAAAAAGTAAAGTAAAGTATCCCATAGCATTACTGCCGTAGGGGTGTGAGGTGTTAGCGATCTCACATTTCAAAGGCTCGGCTATATGAGGGTGGTAGTCATCTCCTCTCCCTCGCCGCTTTTACTTCCCGGACTGAACCGGTACCCATTTAAGGCTGGGTCGACCCGGAGCCATTGCGGTCTGAAAAAACATTACCGCCTCAACTGGGGAATGAACCCAGGACCACTCAGATGCGAAGCCAGGGCGCTAACCACTGTAGGTAGCAGACGCTAGGTAGCAGCAACATTCAGCTTTCTCATTACTCTAGGGAGCAGACGCGAGGTAGCAGACACGAGGTGTTACATGCACATGCGCAATGATGAGCGTGCTCAATCGTGCATGCACAAAGAAGAACATCATGATGCTGTGCCGTTGGGGGGTGGGAGGGAGGTTTCGGCGGGGAGCGGGGGGGGGGGGGGGGGAAGGGAGATTCTGCTAAGGAGATTCATAGGGAAGTGCTTACTGTTTACGGTGAGAAGTGTTTGTTGCGCAAAGCAGTGCATAACTGTGTCGATATATTTTCTCAAGGACGCTAACAAATTGCTGATGAAGTCCGACCTAGTCCTGTTCAGATTGCAACATAAATATATGTGAGGTGGGTGAGGAAGATCATTCAAGCTGACAGGCGAGTAACGATACACAGTGTAGCAACGGTGACAGAGTGTTCGCATTGTTTAGCCTACAACATAATGCATGATCACGCCTTGGCTGGAAACTTTTCGCGAATGAAACATTGGTATCAAACATTGGTTTAGTATACCGAAGTCTCTGACAACTCCATTTCCCGACAGTAGTGTAACTGGTTTAAGACAAACCTTTACTTCACATCATGAAACCGTCAAGACTGTTCTACAATCAATAGACTCCTCCCGACGGCCAATGTCGAAGTGTGCAGTTTTCTACCATAAGACTGTGACATATTCTTTTCCTTCTTCGTCGTTCTTTCTCAAACTCCTGCTTAGGGACGGCGTGGGCTAGTTGTTAAATTACACGGCTCACAAGCCGGAGATGCTGGGTTCGCTCCCCATCACAGCACCAGCCGTTACCCCGGGGAAGCAAACCCTTAGAACATGCAGGAGGAAGTAGACCCTTACATAAAATGCATTCCGAAGTCGGATGCACTGGCCCTGACGCTAGCAGTCAGTTTTGGGTCGCTGGCCCTCACGCTAGCAGTCAGCTGTGGGTCTCTGGCCCTCACGCTAGTAGTCAGCTTTGGGTCGCTGGCCCTCACGCTAGTAGTCAGCTTTGGGTGGCTGCCAGCTCAGTATCTTGATCTTTGACACATTATAATGTCCATGATGAATATCTCCAAACTTCACAAGAGTTAACGCTTTTCTAAATTCCAAACGAGTATATCTCGTTCTTGTTATCCTGTAAATGATTTCTGTGTTACCAGCCCTCTCTTCACATTATCTTGAAACATTCAAACATGATTTTGGACCAGCTAATCGATTACTGCTTATAATCGAACAGAGATACTCTAAACGTGTAACACTGTAACTTCTTGCTTCTCTTATATAACTTTAGGTCTGATTATTGTCTCATTAGTGCTCGTTTTTTTATTTACATTGCTGATGTTCACAAATTATGTTCCTTTGCATTGTTTTTAACAAACAGAAAAAAATCAACTGTATCATCCGTATATTTTAGTTCTGGAATTTCGTTTTCGATGATTGTGAACGAGTCTAACGTTTCATACTCTGTCCCTTTTGACGTTTTTCATTATGTTTTCAGCAAAAATGTTGACAAGATAAGGAGAGAGAATGCATCCTTGTCTTACTCTTTTTGTCCGTTTACCAATCTGATAACCGTCCAGATATTCTGACCACTGTTTGGTGTTCTTGATTCGATGTTTCGATCAGTATGAGTCAAGTGCTTTAAGAATTCCTTGCTTTCTTAATATTTAACATTATGCTATGGAAGATGACCAACAATAGATGTCTGTGTGTTACCAGGAACCGAGTGGGGAATAAAATATTATAACCTGCTTAGCATATCGTGATAAGGACACATATAGAGATTTCGAAGTGGGGCAGACTAGCTGATTCGAATAGAAACTATAGCCACAAGAAGTCTGGCTAACGATATGGGAATTGACGTAATCATTGCTGTAGTGAGAGTCACACAAATGAAACCAAGCGTATCACAAGAAGTCTGGCTAACGATATGGGAATCCCTGCTGTAGTGAGAGTCACACAGATGAAGCCAATCGTATCACAACGTCTGGCTAACGATATAGGAATTGACGTAATCCCTGCTGTAGTGAGAGTCACACAGATGAAGCCAAGCGTATCACAACAATCTGGAGGACCCCGGCTCACCTTCATCAGCACGCTCGGAATGTGAAGAAAGCTACTACAACCCGCCAATTAACGCCATTTTCAGGGCGCACCAAAGAGAAAGCTTTCGCACCGCGGGCCTTCAACATCAATAACAAATGCTACATCACATGAGGAAGGACTACAGGAGCTTGTGACAAGAATATACAAAATTAGTCAAATATTTGGGTTGGACATAAACATAAAGAAAACAAAGACTATGACAATTCGGGGAACTGACAAGAAACTATGAATGCAGATAAAAATAAAAGATCAAGTACTCGAACAGGTACAGCGTTTCTCCTATCTAGGTCATATAATAACGGAAGAAGCCAGCTTTGAAAAAGAAATCAAAAAGAGAATAGGTATGGCCAAGATGGTATTCGACAACATGCGACACATACCGACATCCAAACAGATAAATCAGAATTTGAAAATGAGAATTGTCAGGTGTTATGTATACTCGTCACTACTTTATGGCGCAGAAACATGGACAATGAATAATAAATTGGAAAAGAGTATTGAAGCCTTCGAAATGTGGGTATATAGAAGATTGGCTCGCATTTCTTGGAAAGATAACAAAACAAATTTGGACGAATTGAAAA